>CM040624.1:31029345-31602931 GCA_022817965.1 Solanum lycopersicoides
GTATATGCTCAGTAAGAACAGGTTGTAGGTTGGTTCTCTCGGGCCTTTAGGGCATCGGGTGCCTGTCCGTCTTAATGGGTTTTGAGGCGTGGAAAAAGTTGGTATCAGAGCAGGTTATTCTAGGGATCTACAAAGGCCATGTCTGTAGTAGAGTCTTGCTTATGGATGTTTGTTGTGGCACCACATTTATAAACAGGAGGCTACGGGAAACATAGATAGGAGTTGTCTCATTTTTTTCATTTCTTAGATCGTCAGATAGAACTTTGTTGTAGGTGAATCTATCTAATTCCTCCAATGTGTTTTATATAGCAAACGATGCCGATTTACGAGAAGGAGTAAAAGTACTGGTAACCGAGTAGATGTGGCTGCCCAAGCAAAGGGGACCAGCCAACCACCACCAAGTAAAGCTGTTCAAGTGGGGCTCAAGATGAGTCTCTATCGCAGACTTCCTCGACGCACTCCATCTTCCTGAAGAACTAAGAAGGGAAGATGAACCTCAGGAAACCCTATTAATGCTACCAGAGCAGATTTGAGGAATGCAGTCCAATTATTGACTCGTATAGTTGCTGGTCCATGGCCAAAGGCAAGAAGGGTCCAGTTGCAGGTACTAGTGGTGTAGTTAGATCAGCTGGAACACGGATACGTGATTTTCTTAACTTGGACCTCCATCATTTACCGGGTCAGATCCTAATGAAGATCCCCAAGACTTTATAGATCAAATCCAACGCACTTTGGATATTATGCATGTAAGTGGTAAAGAAGCACTTGAGCTAGCTGCATACAGATTAAAGGGTGTGGCTATATTGTGGTATGAAGCTTGGAAGCAATCTAGGGGAACAAATGCACCTTCAGCTATGTGGAAAGAGTTCAAAAAGGCATTCCTTGATCATTATCTGCCATTGGAGATCCGAGAGGCCCGTGCGGATCAGTTCTTAAATCTCCACCAAGGAAATATGAGTGTGAGGGAGTATAGTCTCAAATTTAATTCCTTGGCCAGGTATGCTCCTAATGTAGTAGCTACTATGGAGGATAGAGTTCATCATTTTGTGGACAGGTTAGATTCATATCTGGTTAGGGACTGTACAATTGCTTCATTAAATAAAGATATGGATATAGAAAGGATGCAGGCTTTTGCACAAAAATTGGAGGATCAAAGGCAAAGAAGAAGAACACAAGAGTTGGAAACAGGGCATTCTAAGAGGGACAGATCAATGGGGCAGTTTACACCATCCCAAGGTGAGTTTAGGCCTCGGTTCTCTAACAGACCACCTAGGCCATCATCTTTCTACTCTACAGCTAGTGCTCCACCACGGTTCCAAGGTTTTAGAGGCAATCAGTTTGGGCAAAGAAGTGAAAGCCAAGGCAGTCATCAAGAGCAAGGAAGTATGAGCCAATCAAGGCCTCCACGACAGCCTTGTAAACAGTGTGGGAGGAATCATCTAGGTGCATGCAGGTTTGGGACGGATGTTTGTTTTTGGTGTGGCACACCAGGGCATATGATGAGAAACTGGCCTCATAGGGGAGTGGGTGGCGTTGTTCAACCAACTAGATCAGTTGTTGCGTCGACCTCATCAACCCCTTCTTTAGGTAGGGGACTACATATGCCTACAGGTCGGGTAGAGGAGCTAGGGGAGCAGCTAGTTCTAGTGGAGGTCAGAATCACACATATGCACTAGGGGATCGACAAAATTTAGAAGCCTCGCCGGATGTGGCTACATGTACATTGTCCATCTTTTCACATATTGTACATGCATTAATCGATCCGGGGTCTACACTATCATATGTTACACCATTGATTGCTGTAAAGTTCAAAACAACACCAGAATTATTAGCGAAGCCATTTGAAGTGTCTACACCGATTAGTGAATCTATTATAGCTAGGAGAGTTTATCGTAATTGCATTGTAACTGTTTGTGATCGCGATACATTGGCTGATCTTGTTGAGCTAGACATGGTAGATTTTGATGTTATAATGGGTATGGATTGGTTAGCTTCTTGTTATGCCACGGTAGATTGCCGAACTAAGATAGTGCATTTCCATTTCCAAAAGAGGTAGTCCTCGAATGGAAAGGTAATATTGGGATGCCAAGAGGTAAATTTATTTCTTATCTTAAGGCAAAGAAGATGATTTCCAAAGGATACATATGCCATCTGGTTAGAGTGAAAAATGTAGATGCAGAGCCACCAACCCTTCAATCCATTCCGGTGGTAAATGAATTTCCAGATGTGTTTCCTGAAGATCTTCCGGTTTGCCTCCAGAACGAGAAGTAGAGTTCGGTATTGATGTGCTTTCAGATACTCAACCTATCTCAATTCCTCCATATAGAATGGCTCCGGCAGAATTACGAGAGTTGAAGAGCAGTTAAAAGACTTATTACAAAAGGATTCATAAGGCCTAGTGTGTCCCATGGGGAGCACCAGTTTTATTTGTACGCAAAAAGATGGCTCATTAAGAATGTGTATCGACTACCGGCAGTTGAATAAGGTAACAATTAAGAACAAATATCCCTCCCTAGAATTGATGATCTGTTTGATCAATTACAAGGTGCTAGGTGTTTTTCAAAGATCGACCTGAGGTCAGGTTATCACCAAGTGAGGGTCAAGGACAAAGATATACCCAAGACAGCTTTCCGAACACGGTATGGTCATTTTGAGTTCTTAGTCATGTCATTCGGGCTAACAAATGCACCAGCAGCTTTTATGGATTTGATGAATAGGGTGTTCAAGCCATTCTTAGATGTGTTTGTGATAGTGTTCATAGATGACATTTTGGTGTATTCAAGATCGGAAGAGGATCAGGTTTTACAAATTCTCCGTGATCGTAAATTGTATGCAAAGTTCTCTAAATGTGAGTTCTGGTTGAAATCTGTGGCATTCCTAGGTCATATCGTATCCGAGGAAGGAATAAGGGTTGATAACCAGAAAATAGAAGCCGTGAAAAATGGCCAAGACCTACAACGCCTACGGAGATCCGTAGTTTTCTTGGATTGGCAGGTTATTACAGAAGGTTTGTTGAAGGATTCTCTTCCATGGCTGCACCCTTAACAAAGCTAACACACAAAGGAACCAAGTTTCTGTGGAGCGATGAGTGTGAAAGAAGCTTCCAAGAGCTGAAGAGTAAATTAACTTCTACACCTGTGTTGGTACTTCCAGAAGGTACAGAAGGCTATGTAGTGTATTGTGATGCTTCGGGAGTGGGCTTAGGTTGTGTATTGATGCAGCATGGTAAAGTTATAGCTTATGGCTCAAGGCAGCTGCGGCCACATGAGAAAAATTATCCAACCCATGATCTAGAGCTAGCAGCAGTTGTGTTTGCTTTGAAGATATGGCGCCACTACTTGTATGGAGTTCATGTTGACATATACACTGATCACAAAAGCTTGCAATATATTTTTAAGCAAAAAGACTTAAATCTGAGGCAGCGAAGGTGGCTGGAGCTATTAAAAGATTATGACATTGACATCTTATATCATCCCGGTAAAGCTAATGTAGTAGCTGATGCTTTAAGCCGTAAAATAATGGCAACCACTTATGGGAAGTCTAGGAAAGACAAGGAATGACTAAGGATCTTCCCAACTAGCTAACTTGGGCGTTCGCCTTCTTGAATCTCAAGACGAAGGGGTATTGTGCAAAATGCGGCAGAATCCTCGTTAATAGTGGAAGTGAAAGAGAAGCAGTACACTGATCCAATTCTTTTACAACTTAAAGAGAATGTACTACATGGTATGACAAAGGCGTTTGAGCTTAAGCAAGACGGAGTACTTCGATGTCAAAACAGATTGTGTGTACCTAATATAGATGAACTAAAGAGGATCATGATGGAAGCACATAATTCAAGGTACTCTGTTCATCCGGGGTCAACTAAAATGTATCATGACTTGAAAGAAATGTATTGGTGGGGGAACATGAAGAAGAACATTGCAGAATTCGTGGCTCAGTGTCCAAACTGTCAACAGGTAAAAGTAGAACACCAAAAGCCCGGAGGTTACATGCAGCGTATAGAACTTCCAATTTGGAAATGGGACATGATCAACATGGATTTTGTTACTGGTTTGCCTCGCTCATTCCGGAAGTTTGACTCCATATGGGTAATAGTTGATAGACTTACCAAAGCAGCACACTTCTTGCCGGTGAAGACTACTTATACAGCTGAAGAGTATGCGAGGTTGTACATTAAAGAGATAGTTCGACTACATGGAGTGCCAATCTCTATAATATCGGATAGAGGAGCTCAATTTACAGCAAATTTTTGGAAGTCATTTCAAAAGAGTTTGGGAACACAAGTGAATTTAAGTACAGCCTTTCATCCTCAAACGGATGGTCAGGCAGAACGTACGATTCAGACACTTGAGGATATGCTGCGAGCTTGTATATTAGATTTCAAGGGTAGCTGGGATGATCACCTACCACTTATTGAATTTGCTTATAACAATAGCTATCATTCGAGCATTAAAATGGCACCTTATGAAGTTTTATATGGTCGAAAGTGTAGATCACCAATTGGCTGGTTCGAAATGGGTGAAACTTCCTTATTTGGGCCAGATCTTGTTCATCAAGCTATGGAAAAAGTCAAAGTGATACAGCAGCGGCTAGAAACAGCTCAAAGTCGACATAAATCATATGCAGATATTAGAAGGAGAGGACTAGAATTTTCTATAGGGGATTGGGTGTTCTTGAAGGTGTCTCCGATGAAAGGGGTAATGAGGTTTGGTAAAAAGGGAAAGATGAGTCCACGCTATATAGGGCCATATAAGATTATCCGAAAATTTGGCCAAGTAGCCTATGAGTTAGAGCTACCACAAGAGCTTTCATCAGTTCATCCGGTGTTCCATGTCTCAATGCTACGGAAATGCGTAGGTGACCCATTTCGTATTACTTCTACTGAAGACGTACAGGTTACAGGAGATCTCACTTATGAAGAAGTACCCATTGCTATTCTGGATCAACAAGTTAGGAAGTTAAGAAATAAAGAAGTAGCTTCTGTAAAAGTTCAATGGAGAAACCAACAAGTAGAAGAAGTTACATGGGAAGCAGAAGAAGCAATGAAATTGAAGTATCCTCACCTCTTTCACACTGGAGGGAATGATCAAAATGTTAGTGGAGGCATTGACAAGTAAGTATAAGTCTATATGTTCAATGTGATTAATAGTAGTACTAACTTAGGCTTGAACTTGTTTAGGCCGGACAACCATGCTAACATTCGAGGACGAATGTTCCAAGGGGGGAAGGATGTAACGGCCTGTAATTTTTTATGTGGTAGTTCTATTCATGTTATACTTGACATATACTTATAGTGTAGGTGAGGGATCATGTTTCTTACATGATTAGTGTTGGTTTAAACTAGCTTGGAAGGTGATGTAATGCCTTGCACGTTTTAGCATATGTATTGCAAGTTAACTCCGATGGAAAGTATTTAAGTAATTATAGTAAGGTGGTAATTGAGCTAGCAGCTGCATCACCTACTTGATCTATATTATAGTTAAAGGGCCCAAGTTTGATTGACCAGATTTAGGCTTATATTTAGGGGCTCATTTGAAGCCCAAACCTATTAAAGAAAATGTGAATGAAAGAAGGTCCAACAGCCAAATCTGCCAATTGGCCATTATGGATAAAGCTCAAGTGAAACTAAGTAAGTACATGACCTCCTAAGATTTGTTTTACCATGTTATTGGGCCAAGTGTGTACCACCTACTTGCACTAATCTGTCCCAAGCTGATTAAAAGAACAAAGGAAAAATGGACAGCCAAGGTCCAATAATATTAAGTCCAAAAGGGCCCAAGTTAAAAGGACAAGCAGGTGGGGCACCTACTTGACATTATATGGCCCAAAATTGGTCAAGAGTGTCGGCCATAACACCTCCTTTTTCAAAGGATAAGGATCAAGTCTTATTCTCCATTTTGAACTTGCAAAAGTTTCAGATTTCCTAAGTTCTTTCTTGGTCTCTCTTGGCTTCAATTAGCAGCCCTAAGACACCTTAGAGTTCTTTAGTGCTTTCTAATTTTTCAAGTAAGAGTTTGAAGGAGAGTTTGAATTCTTGAAGTACAAGTGTAGAGGATAAATTTTCAGAATTAAGGTAAGACTTCAACCCATTTGTTTTCCTCTCTTTGATAATGTTTGGAGTGGAGAATTTTGTATATGTTTATCAAGAATTCATGGATTGTGATAAATCTTTGAGTCAATATTCTCCTATTATGCTGAAAGATTTGAGATTGATAGTGGCTGCCTTATGAATATTGTTGTTGAGGGCTGTTTGGGTAGCTTGGGAGATGATGTATGAAGTTGTATTAATGTGTAGAGGAAGGGTGTGGTGGTTCACCATTTATGTAAGGGTTGTTTGGGCCTGATTTCCATCAAATATTTTAGCTACTGTTTTGGAGGACCTTATTGTGATTAGCTGCTGATGTTAGCTTAATCATGACTTATGTTGTAGATTAGCACCCAATAAGGAACGCTGAATCGTGATAGTGGTATTGGTCAGAAAAATAAGGTATGTAAGGCTATTCGATTCTATATCCTTTTGGCATGAAATCTGGCACCTGCAATTAATATCAATAAAGTGATTCCCATAAGGTCTATTTCTAGAAAAGGAAGCATAGTGGCAGCGTACTATCTCCAAATAGCTAACAATATTTCTTTCCCCATTCTAAGCAAATGGAACTACTTCATTATATGTTCACTACTCTATACTTGTGTAATTTCCCATTGTGCTGTTATAGAAATGGTATTTGCAAAAGAAAGTTTGATGAATCCTTCTCCTAAGCCAATTGAAGTCAATTGTGCAATTAAGGTCTTAAAGTAAGGTGTTGATGTTTCATAGCTCCTTATGTCATTGTTACTGCCTCAAAGTATTATTTTCATGTATTCCACTACTGTTCCGTAATTTCATATCTCCAAGATGATTATGACCACCAAATCAACATCTCAAAGTGTTACGATTATCCAAAATAACATCTCAAAAGAGTTATGAACTGATTAACAATAATCTCAAAAATTAAAGAATCTAAGTGAAGAAATCTATTTAATTAAGGGTGGCAGCTTAGGGGCGAAAGCCTAGCATGGGCCGATCCCTATTGGTATAGAAGGGTGGCAGCTCAGGGGCGAAAGCCTAGCATGGGCCGATCCCAAGTTGTGTAATTATGAGGACCGCATCCCAGGGGTTAATACGCCTAGCATGGGTCATCCTCTTCTACCACTGATCAGCTGGTCACTTGTATCACATGCCCACAAAGATTATAACATACAAAGAAGGTAAAGAAAAGAATGTAGCTTACTTGATTCCACAAGAGTAAGCAAAGGTGGTCTTCTCTCCTAATCTATGCACTCATATGTTGCTACTTGATTTCATTTGTGCCTTGTATTACATATACTTTTTGCCTTACATATTCAGTACATTTTTCGTACTGACGTCCCGTATTGGGGACGCTGCATTTCATGCTGCAGGCTCAGATACTCCAGCTAGTAGACCTCCTCAGTAGGAGCACTCGAAATTCTGCTACTTTTGGTGAGCTCCAACTTGATTCGGAGCTTTATTAAGTCCTTGGTAAATTCGTTTGGTATTGTATCGTAGTTAAGGGTAAGGCGGGGTCTGTCCCGACCTACTCTCGTCTTCTATCTTTTAGAGGCTTTGTAGACGTATGTACATGGTTCAGTTGTGTCTTAAGGAGTTGTGGCCTAAACGGCCAAGTCTTGTATATAACTTTTGAATCTACTTACGTTGGTTTGTATCGCTGCATCCAAAGTTAACTTGTCTCAATTGTTATAGCATATGCTCAGTAAGAACAGGTTGTAGGTTGGTTCTCTCGGGCCTTTAGGGCATCGGGTGCCTGTCCGTCTTAATGGGTTTTGAGGCGTGACAGATGGTTCATGCTCAAAAAGTGAAAGAGATTCAACTAAGTAAGAAAATAGGGATGCTAATAAGTCAAGGTCTTTTGAAGGTGGTTCTTCTAAGGGCAGGCTTTACATTCAAGACAAGCCTTGGTCCAAAAATTGGTTTTCCAACCAAGTTCCCTCTAAGCTCCCAAGGCTCGCAATGATAGGTTGTATGACCCTAGGTCGCATAAGGGAAGAGGTGTTTATTCGTCAAGTGAGAAACCAACTTGTGGAAAGTGTGGTAAGAAACATAGGGGTGAATGTCTTGTCGGATCGGATTAACTGCTTTTGTTGTGGCAAGGGTATCAATAAAGTGAGAGATTTTCTTAATGTGAGGGTTCCAAAGAAGGGGTGTAGCCAAGCTCAATCAAGCGGTCCAGCTCTAAAGCTCCAAAAAGGAACCGTTTTATGCACTCAAGGCTAGGGGTGAACAAGAGAGTTCTCCCAATGTGGTGACCGGTATGTTACAAGTCTTCTATATTAATGTATATGCTTTACTTGATCCCGGTGCTACCTTGTCATTTGTTACTCCTTTTGTAGCTAGAAAGTTTCATATACTTCCAGATATCCTAAATGAACTTTATATGATGTCTACCTCGGTAGGTGATTCCGTAGTTGCAAAAAGGGTATATAGGAATTGTCCTATAATGGTGTCATATGGAGTAACTCTTGTTGATATGGTAGAACTTGACATGTTTAATTTTTAATGTCATTCTGAGAATGGATTGGTTGCATGCTTGTCTTGCTTCCATAGATTGTAGAACAAGGGTGGTCAAGTTCAATTTTCCAAATGAGCCTAATTTAGAGTGGAAGGGGTGAAACTAAACCCCTAGAGGTCGAACCATTTCGTGTCTAAAGGTTTGTATGATGATACCCAAGGATTGTCTAAACAGTGTGGTGAGGGTCAAAGATCTAGAATCCGAGATTCCTCCTATTTAATCGGTCCCCTTAGTGAGGGAATTTCCGTAGGTCTTTCCTAATGACCTTCCTGGGATTCCATTCGAATGGGAAATTGATTGAAATTGATTTCGGTATTGACTTATTACAAGATACGAATCCCATTTCAATTCCTCCTTATCGATGGCTCCATCCGAATTGAAAGAGATGAAGGCTCAACTCAATGATTTACTAGACAAAGGCTTTATTCAACCTAGTATTTATCCATGGGGTGATGCAGTCCTATTTATGAAAAAGAAAGATGGGTCGCTTCAGAAGTGCATTGATATTGTAACTTAATAAAGTCACCATAAAGAACAAGTATCCTCTCCCTATGATTGATGATTTGTTTGATCAACTCCAATGTGTGAGTTACTTTTCAAAAATTTATTTGAGGTCGGGATATTACCAACTTAGAGTGAGAGGTGAATAAATTCCTAAAATGACTTTCCGAACTAGGTATGGTCACTATGAGTTCTGAGTCATCTCTTTTGGGTTAACCAATTCCTCAGCGGCTCTTATGGACCTTATGAATAGAGTGTTCTGAGATTACCTTGATGCTTTAGTAATTTTTTTCATTGATGATGTCTTTGTATATTGTAAAAGTGAGGATGAACTTATGGGCCATTTGAGGGTTCTGTTGCAAGTCCTCAAGGAACAACAACTCTTTGCAAAGTATAGTAAGTGTGAGTTTTGGTTGAGATCCAGTTGCATTTCTTGTCCATATTATCTCAAGTGAGGGTATAGAGGTCTATCCAAAGAAGACGGAAGCAGTTAGAAATTGGCCTAGACCTCTAACTCCCACAGACATAAGAAGTTTCTTGGGTCTAGTCGGGTACTATATAAGGTTTGTCGACGAGTTTGCATTCATTTCTTCTACGTTGACAACTTTGACCCAAAAGAAGGTTAAGTTTGAGTGGTCGGAAGCATGTGAAAAAGGCTTCCAAGATTTGAAAGATAAGCTTACCTCCACTCCGGTGTTGACCTTACTAGAGGTTAATGAAGGTTTTTTGGTGTATTGTGATGCTTCCCGAGTAGGTTTTGGATGTGTCCTTATGCAACATGGACAGGTTATAGCTTATGCTTCTAGGCAACTCAAGGTGAATGAGAAGAACCATCAAACTCATGAACTTGAATTAGTGGCCGTGGTGTTTGCCTTGAAGATATGGAGCAGATACAAAGAGAAGATGAAGAGGTATCATGATCAAAGAATTGAAAATCGAGAATTGGTGGTTGGTTATCTTGTGCTTCTATTCAAATCGAGAATTGGCAGTTTGTTATCTTGTGCTTCTATTCCTCATCACCAAAGTGTCCTACATGGAGCGATTGAGCTGGAGAACAAGGACGACACAAGCTTCACGGTCAATGGACAAATGATTAAAATGTATGTGGGGTATGCGGAAAGTGTTCACAAAGTGGTGAAGGCCTACCATCTTGATGTTATCTTAATAATCAAGGGGCTGCATTGTGCTGCGACGTTAAATCAAGCGCTTCTTGGGAGAAAACCCAATGTGTACACTCTAGCCAACTATAGGTTTTGTTTCCCCTAAAGCAAGAGTTTTTGTTTTGTTAAGTTTCTCTAGGTGTTTCATTTTTCTTTGTCTTTGTTTTCTAGTGTTGTATAATGATTAGAATAGGGTCCGTGCCTAAAAAGTGTCTAGAAAATACAAAAAGAATGGACTAATTAATGTTACATGTGCAGGAGGAAAAATCGGAATTTGCAAATAGTCTGGTGCAAGGGTCTACAGACCCCATCGATGGTGCGTCGTACAATTGGCAGACCCTCAATGGTGTCCATATATTCCACGTAACTTTCGAAACATCTCTAAGTAAAAGAGTGATAGACGGACCGTCGATCCATCCATGGACCGTCAATTGGGTCTCGTGGATACAGTCTGCCAGTAAACCTACCCGATTCGGTTGCCTATATTTAAAACACTCCTTTTAAATTCTTCCCCCATTTTCAGTTTCATTCCACTTTCTTACCATAACCGTTCCCCCATTAACTTCCTCCAAAATCACTTCCCGATCATTAACACATATCCCAAAATAATCTTCCTTCTCAGTTTCCCCAAAATCCAACGACCTCTCTCCATAATTCTCTATCATTTCATCCCTACAAGTCTAGTGATCGTCTTCAGCGAGCGTCGACTTCTTCTTTGGGTCGCACATCATTGTAGGCACACAATCACACCACTCTTCATGGCGTGAAAGGCAATTCGACTTCCTCTCTATCTGAATTCACGTTCATAGTTTAATATAGAAAGTCGGGAGTGGGATCTTGACCTTTGGACTACATCAATTAACATTGCATGCTAATAGTTACGTAGTAATTACCCTTGGTATGATAGACCATGATTGTATGGCATCATAACTATTTGAAATATGTGTTTCTATGTATATATGTCAATTAGGACCTAGAGTGAAGTACTTTATAAAAATCATGGTTAGAAAATTGTACGAAATCGGAACCCTACGAATGACAAACTAGCATTTGATATGTTTAAAGCATGCTATACTTGATTTTTGTTAAAACTAGTAAATAAAGAAACTCGGAATTTGAATTGTAGGAGGATTGATATATGGCACAAGCCTTAGTCACAAGACCCCGTCTATGATATATCGTTCAATCGATGGACTATCGATTCGGTACGTAGTTTGCCATGCCCAAAATTAGGCACAAGTGTCAAACGAAAGATGAGGACTACGAATCGACGGGCCGTTCTGTACATCCGTCGTTTCTATTATAGAGTATGTGTCAACCCACCCAATCGACGAAAGGTTTTCACAGATTAGAGATTCATCTACGGACCGTCGATGGGGCCCGTCAACTTGTAAGTAATTTTGGTACATAGAATTGCTCCACAGGTACCATGGATCCAAAGAAGAAAGTGTTCTACTCCAAAAGGGGCAATTCCAAGTCGGTCACCCCGTCTTATTGGTTCATCGATGATAGCCTACATTTCTTCAGGCACAAAGACACCACAGACCACATCTTGAGCAAGTAGGGGCACCCCCCGAAAGGTGAACCCCAACGTAGTCACTGCCTCCAAGTCTGATGAGGATCGCACACTGATCGTTCACCAACTGAGGCTACCTCTAGTTCAGAAGGGGGTTGAGCATGTTGCTCTGAGTCTGCCAAGGGTTGAGGATCAGGGTCTTCCCAGTTCTCAGGGTCCAAGTTGTCCACCGCATCCGGCTCCAACTCTCAGGGATCCACTGTATTAAGGGAACATGAAAAACATGCCTCGTCTGATGAGGCCACTAGCTCGGGAGCTGCACCTGAACACCTAATAGATGACCCCGCTACAACGTCTCTAAAAACAAACTAGGTGAAACTAGAGACTAACATAAGTTTCATGAATTTATAAGGTCTTAAAATGATGTATAATAGTTTTTAGAGGTAGTGAGTAAAGTTTGGAAGTGTTTGGAGGTCAAACGTCCAAGAACGTCCAAAACATCCGGAAACTAGTCGAAGTTGATCTAGTGTGTCGTAGTGTTTTGTAGTGGAGTTTTCAAGGATTGTTTGAGGGTGAAATTGAGTATCGATGGTTCCTACACATAGAATGACATGTAAAGAGTCTAAATGATCGAGAACGACACCCCAGGGACCAGCCAAAGGGTCCCCAAGGAGGACCTAAACATGGACCAAGAGAGATGCCGAGCCAGCCAAGAATTGGCCGTGGCAGCGCATCGCGCAGCCTACACTGAAAGGGGAAAATTTCCCCCCGTGAAGAGGAGACATCGCGAACCATTCTGTCTCAAAATTTTCCATAACGAAGAATTGATAATGCCTCCGCGGGGCGCAGTGACCTTCATGTTTTAGTCGCATCGTTTTTAAGTCAAATTTCAATTGGTTAAAATGTCCAATAAGTGCAGGGGTCTTTTTTGTACTTTGGGAATCATTTATTGACGGTTATTAAATATTTTTAAACCCCAAAAATCACCTATCAAAGCTAAAACCCTTAACTCAAAACAAATGCTCTCCATTCCTTCTCTCCAAAACACCATTGTTAAAGCTTTGAAGCTCCAAGAAAAAAAGGAAGATTTTCCAAGTTTTTCTCCACCAAATTTCGTGGGATTTTCTTCAATTGAGGTATGGTGTTTCATTCTTGAATTATCTTTTATTCAAGGAGCCAATTTCAAATGGTTTCAAAGATGATCAAAAACATGAAATCTTCTACTTTCAATTCTAGCCATGGGTTCTTGCATAAAAGCTTTTGAATCAATGTTTTATTATTGAATTGATATTTATACAATGTATTAAGGATAAAAACTCTATGAACCCATGCAACTCATGATTTCCAATTTTTGCTCTAATATGGGTGATTTGATCATGACTTAATAGTATTGAATTCTTATGTAGATTGTTATGGGCTATTGATATATGTATGAATTATGTTAGAATTGTATATAGGCTGCCTTAATTGGGTGATTTTCATATGGTATCTTGATGTATATGGCTATTGGTAGTAGCCTTGTGAATTAAATTGATAGGAATAGCTAGAGGATTGTTGGTGTTGATGATAGATTTGGGTAAGTAGACCTAATTCTCTATATATTGTGTAGTGTGGTACACTTATGGTGGGGATGCTTATTTTCTATAATTTTTATGAACATGGCCTCGTTAGCATTACTTTATGAATTATGATGAACATGGCCTTGTCATCATTACTTTACGACTTGTGATATTATCATGTTATGACTTATATATGATCAATGTGACATATGTGTATGTTTGATATTGAACTCTCCTAATTGACTATATGTGATAATGATAGACTAGGGTGATGTCTCTAGTTGTGTTACTAGTGTATCTTGATAGGTTGACTTGGTTATTCCCACATAATATTTGAACACTATTGTATATGTTATATGAAGATGTTGTGTTTGTCTTGATAGGTAGACTACGTCCCTCTACTTGATGCATGCTAAGTATATCAATATGAATATTTTGACTTAGTAGGCTTAGGCATCTTTAACTTGTATGTGTATAAATGTGTAACACTCCGAAATTCCAAGACATAATCTTTATCCTCACATGTGTAACTAAGACTTATAATACTGCTTATACCCCCAAAATAATGTGTTTAAATCATTTAGGAAGTTTTGGAGTCAAAACGTCATTAAACGTCCATAACGTCCGGAGACTAGTGAATAGGTGCTAGTGTGCCTATTTCTTGGTGGAAAGGTGTTAAATAGGTATTAGAGTATGTTTAGTGTCAAAAAATCCAGGTACGACTCTCCAAGGACCACCCTAAGGGTCCTTGAGGAGGACTTTCCAAATTGACCCAAAAGTTGTCAAATAACAGTGTCCACCTACGAGCCAAACGACGGGTCGTCGTTTGATCGACGCTTCTCGAATTGGTTTGGGTTGTGTCCTTATGCAACATGGTAAGGTTATATCTTATGCCTCTATACATCTCAAGGTTCATGAGAATAACTACCCAACTCATGATATTGAGTTAGCGGTCGTGGTGTTTGCCTTGAAAATATTGATGCATTACCTCTATGGTATTCATGTGGACAATACACTGACAATAAGAGTCTTCAATATGTGCTTACTCAAAAGGAGTTTAATCTCAAACAAAGAAGATGGTTGGACTTGTTGAATCATTACGACGTGAGTGTGCTCTACCATACCGGCAAAGCTAATGTGGTTGTGGATGCTTTAAGTCATATGACCATGGGTACTGTGTCTCATGTGGAATAAGCCAAGACAGACCTGGTGAAAGATCTTCATAGGTTGGCTCGATTAGGTGTTAGGTTGGAAAATTACCTAAATGGTGGTTTTATGGTCCACCATAACTCTGAATCGTCTTTTGTGGTTGAGTTGAAGTCTAAGAAACACTTTGATCCTCTATTTGGAGTTGAAAAACTCGGTACTTGGTAAGATGAATGAATCTTTCTCCCAAGGGGGGTATGGTGTTTTAAGTTACCAAGGAAGGTTGTGTGTTCCCAATGTTGATGATTTGATAAATCGGATTCTTGAGGAAGCTCATAATTCCCGTTATTCTATTCATTCGGGTTCCACTAAGATGTAACATGACCTTCGGGAGGTATATTTGTGGGATGGTTTTAAAAGGGACATAGCGGAATTTGTTCTTAGGTGTCCAAATTGCCAACAAGTGAAGGCCGAGCATCAAAAGTCGGGTGTCTTACTTTAAGAAATGCAAATTCCCTCTTGGAAGTGGGAAGACATTAATATGGACTTCATAGTGGGTTTGCCTCGAACACGAAGGCAAAATGAGTCAATATGGGTGTTGCTGGATAGGTTGACGAACTCCGCTCACTTTATCCTCGATAAGTCTACTTATTCCGCGGAAGATTATGCAAGAATTTACATTAATGAGATTGTGAATCTTCATGGGATCCTTTTGTTTATCATTTTGGATAGAGGTGCTCAATTCACTTCTCTATTTTGGAGGTCTTTCCAAATAAGATTTAGGTACCCAAGTGAAGCGTAGCACCGCTTTTCATCCCCAAACGGATGGTCAAACAGAGTGTACCATTCAAACCCTAGCGGATATGTTATGGGCTTGTGTAATTAACTTCAAAGGAAGTTAGGATGAACACTTGTCGTTGGTTGGGTTCACTTATTATAATAGTTACCATTTGATTATATCCATGGCTCCTTTTGAAGCATTATATGGTAGGAGATGTAGGTCTCTTTTTGGGTGGTTTGAAGTTGGCAGGTCTTCACTCTTTGGTCCCTATCTAATCTATAAAGCCTTGGATAAAGTTAATATGGTAAGGAATCGATTGAAGACGACCTATAGTCGGAAAAAATCTTATGCCGACAATAGGAGAAGAGACCTCAAATTTGAAGTGGGTGATAAAGTGGTCGTGGAAATTTAACCCATGAAAGGGGTGATGCCGTTTGGCAAGAAGAGGATACTTAGTCCTCGGTATGTGGGTCTCTATGACATATTGCAATGGGTTTGCAAGGTTCCTTATGAGCTAAAATTACCTAGCGAACTAGCTTCGGTTCACCACGTATTTCATGTTTCCATCCTTAAGAAGTGTATTGGTGACCCCGAGTCCATTCTTCCTATTGAAGGTCTAGGTTTTGATGAGAACCTCTCCTATGAAGAGGTTCCGATGGAAATCCTTGATCGTCAAGAAATGAAGTTGAGGAACAAAGAGGTGGCCTACGTAAAAGTTCTATGAAGAAACCACCTAGTTGAGGAATCAACATGGGAGGCCGAGGCCGACATGAAATACCGCTATCCTCATATTTTTCCTAATTAAGGTTAGTAATTCCTATTAATGACTAATTATGAAATTGGATTATTCACTAATCATGCGCATATATTTGGTAAAAGGTTTATGCCAAAATGAGTTTTCATGAAAAAAGGCTTTTTGTGTTATCTTGCAACTATGTGAAATTTAAGTATATGTTGCCTTCTTGAGATTTTGTGCTTTTGTTGTTGTCTTGAGAAAAATTATATCACGGTGACTCTTTGATGTATATTGAACTCATGTTGACATTAAGAAGGTAGTTCCTCATTCTGTGTTATGAAATGTTGAGCTCTTATATGTTGTATTTTATGAATTGAGTTGCTATGGGTAATATTGTTGATATGTGTTGATTATAGTTGAGGAATACTCCAATGAGCTGTGACACATATGGATTTTATGTTTTTGTTGGTTGGGCTGCTAGTATTGAGTCTATCATTTCCCTTCCAAAAGATTTAGTGCCATTTGGTGACGAATGTTACTAAGGGGGGATAATGTAAAACTACGAAAGTCCAAGACCTAATATAGATTCTCACATGTGTAACTAAGACTTGAAACACTGTTTATAGGACTAAAATAATGTGTTTAAATCATTAAGGAAGTTATAGAGTCAAAACATCAAGAAATGTACATGACGTCCGTAGACTAGTAAAATATGTGCTAGTGTGCCTTGGCCTATTTCATAGGGTTTTAGTACTTGGAATTTAATGAAATTTGGTGGAAAGGTTTATAATAGGTATTAGATTTTTTTTAGGGTTGAAACATTGGTCTAGGACTCCTCAATGACATTCCTAAGGGTCCTTGAGGAGGACCCTTCCAGATTGACCCAAAAGCTATCAAATGACACTTTCCACCTACGAGCCAAACGATGGTCCGTCGTTTGATCGAAGAGCCGTAGATGGATCTGTAGGTAAAGACTTATAAATTTCCCAAAAAGCTCCAAAAGCATAGTCTCTGAACTTATCGACAGATGACTAGCACGCGCCGTCGATGGAATGATGGTCCGTTGGTCGGGGTCTCGTCGATTGGGTCTGTCTTTCACTGCCAAGCTTTTTAAGTTAGGGAATGAATTAGTTAATTATTTAGGGGTTCAATTAGGGGTAATAAATGTTTGGTTTAGTTAGTTAAGAGACTATATTTCCTAAACCTAATTAATCTAACCCAACACCCTTCAATTCCAAAAACTCAAATCCTCCACCTTCTCTCTACTTTCTCTCTCCCCAAAAAAGAACATTGAAGACCAAGTTGTAAGGGCTTTAGGGATTCAAGAATTCCACTTTCTCTCCATCAATATTCAAGGATTAACAAGGTATGGAATCTCTTCACTCTTGGGACTCCTTTCCCTAAGAGGTTCCTTTAAAGTGATTTCCAAAAGCTTATAAGAACATGGATTTCTTTCTTAATCCGAGATTGGTCTTTCAAATTGTATTGTTCTTGGTTTCTTTTGATTATAATGGATATGTTATTATGAATTATTTGTTAATTATGGTAGTTCTTGATGTTAGACCTAGTTTTATTGAATAAATCATGAATTGACCCTAATTCCATAACCCTAGGTTATGAATTGATGTTAAATTGGTTAGTGATGATGCAATTGACTTAGTTATTGTGTTGATTACTATTATATGATGTTATTAAGTCTATTCATGGATGAACATGGTTTGTTGATTGTAAGACCATTGAAGAAGTCTTTTGAAGGTAAATTGGTAAGACTTTGTAATCTTGAATCCTTACTTCAATTGTGATGGCTTATACTTGATGATGAAGTTTAATTGAAGTATTACATGTGATTAGATTAAGTAAGTAATGGTATTATGGATGTAATTGAAATATCTTGACTATGTGAATTGTGAGATTATGATTAACATATGATGATACAAGGTTGATTGTGAATCACTTATGTGCCTTACTATGTCATGATGATGATAATGTGTTAACTCACATATATGAGTGTTGTAATGAAAGGATATTTTTCATCCAATACCTAATGAGCTAATTACTATGAATATACAAGGGGGTTAGGCTCCTATGACCTATACTAAGTTATGATGTTTAAAGGATGTTTTAAAGATGTTTCCGAGTTATGATGTTTAAAGTATATAAAAGGGACTCTAGCTTAGCACCGAGTGAACGAGTAGTGAGAATATAATTCCAATGGCATAAAGAGGGTCTCTACTACGTCTCCTTGTTTTTGAACTATGTTGCCCCCATAGGAATACTAGCTAGTGGATCCACCTAGATGCTATGTTAATGTTTTGGTTCTACCTAGGCAAGTAGACCACTTCTTTCGGTGTAGGGTTTCATGATACCGGATTCCACATTTAGCTCATGTGGTCTATGTCGGTTAAGGCAACTATACCAAAAAGTAAAATGAAATGAACGAATGTAAATGATGGTAGACATTGTCTAGGATGACTTGAGGGGTCCACTTAGTAAAGGTAGGGGTATGGGACCCTATCTAGAAGTTACACATGTTAACTCTAAAGGGAGTCCTAGGAGGTGGTCTTATGTATTATGATGCTATGTAATATGAAATGTTAACTCAATATGGTGATACTCGTATATGATGTTGGCTATATTGATGAACATGTGTTGGTCTAAATTTCTATATGTAATGATGACTACCTATGATATATCTTATATGCATAAAATCATTACTTATGATCTCCTACCTTGTTTACTTTATTGTGTGGGGTTATGGGACTTCACATGACCATTGCACTTGTGGGCTTGGGATGGGGTTGTTGGTAATGGTTTTGTATATTATGTTTATATGAACTATTGAATATGTTATGTTGGTTTACTCTGATGTTAATTTTGTCTTTGATTCTGAACATGTTTTGTGTTATTGTGGCCTTCATTTGTATATGCTCTCTTCTATGTGCATTAAAGGCTTTCCAAATGACTTAGCATGTTCTCTAAATAAATGTTTTTTTTCATGCATGTTTTCAAACGTTTTATTTGCATGGTTTCCATAGTACAAGTGGTGTACTAACCCATATTTCTAAGTTTTCTAAAAAAATGTAGGTTCCGGCTGTTACAGTTTAGAGGGCCATTCTTCAAGAAGACTTTGACACTTTCCTCCAAGTTGTTGGTAGGTCCTCATTGTAACACCTCCAAAAATGACATAGGTGAAACTAGGGCATAACGTGTGTGTCATGAAGTCTTGAATTCCTTAAATGTTTTAAAATGATTTTTTTGAGGCAGTGTCTAAAGATTTGGTTAGGTATGAAGTCAAACGTCAAGGAACGACCAAGAGGTTTGACGACTAGTCACCTATGTGCCTTATGTGTTTTCATGTGCTTATGTGTTTTTAATGCGTTTATGAGGTCCGTATATGGTTGATAATAGTGGTTAGAGTCAGCATGCTGAGTTGGGTAAGGTTTGGAGGTTAAACGTCCAAGAACATCTGGTGACGTTTGAAAGATAGCCATTGGACGTCCTTGTGAGTTTCTATGTGTTTTAGCATGTTGTGTGGCTTGTTTAATATTTAATTTGATTGGAGATGTTCCTATGACTTACACGTGCGTGTTTATAGGTTTAACGAACGGGTACAACCCCACCTAGGACCCACAAGGGTTCCTAGAGGAGGACCCCAACTTGTTGAGACAGACTGCCAGGCAGTGGCAATCAACGACCCCCAAACGACGGCCAGTCAATTAGGAGACGGCTCGTCGATGGGGGAGATGTAGCCTGCAGTTGTGGAGTTGCAGACCCAACCAACGGACCATCATCGACGGGGCATAGGCCAGTCAACGGTTCGTTGATGATGGGCCTGCAAATTCTGCGAGCTTCACTGCAAGGCTTGGGGTGTTTTTGGGAAACTCATCCCAAATATTATAAAATAGGAGGACGGTTATTTAGGTGTGTATGGGTTTTTTAAGACTATTTAAGTCATTAAACTCTTATTTTGACCATGTCACCTAGATCAAAACCCATTCCCTCCCAAAGTTTCTCCAAAAACCTCCATGAGAGCTCAAGGTGAAGATGGAACTTGATGATGGATCTTCAATGGAGTTTCTTCTTCAATTCTCTTTGGATTCTTCTATTAAGTTATGTGACTTCTTCATCTAAGGCTTTCTATCACCTTAGAGTCAATTAAGATGATTTCAAAGATTTCAAAAAAATAAAAAAGTCTTATTTCTACTCTAAGTGTTGGGTTCTTGCATGAAACGTTTTCAAACCTTAAGCTATGATGTTATTGATATATAATTTATTTTTTCCAATGAAATTCTCCATGAACCCTTGGCCTTCTCAAATCTCTCAATTTGATCAACCTATGGGTGAATTGATTATGGCTAATTAGTAATGGATTCATGTGTAGATTGCTTAGGGCTATTGTTTTATGTATAGATCATGATTGTATGGACTATAGGCAGTATAAATTTGATTAAATTAATTATTTATATTGTTGGATTCAATGTATATTGAGTTTATTGTATTGAATTGGTGATCATGGCTATGGTAAGAGACTTGTGCGTATTGAGTTGGCTGATTGGGCTATGGATTGAAGTTGTGTGGTTGGATTGATGGTATGCTGCCCTAACTCTCTTAATATTATGTATAGATTTTGTATTAAAGTGATGATTGGTATTGTCAACTTATGGTGGCGGTGTTTATGTGTTACCTTTGTGAAAGATGTGGCCTCATTGGCATTACTTTGTGAATTATTTTAGAATCATGTTTAGGGCTTATATGGAGGTATAATGTGAATATGTTTTGTGAAGTAAGATGATCATGCATGAGGTGTTATGAATTGTATGAACATGTGGTTTGAAGCATGATATGAAGTATGTGTTAATTGTGAGAATGTACAGTGAGGCACTTTAGTAGTGCTTATAGGATCTTGTGTGAATCATTATGTTATGATTCTTATTAAGTTATGATATATGATGAAGTTGTATATGAATGTGTGTAAGTTAACATGTGCTCTAAAATGGCTATGTGTGACTATGGTACTTTATGATGAATTCTTATATGTGCTATGAGGAATGTTTGTTTTGATTAGGTAGACCTAAGTCCCTCTTGTTGGTGCATGAAAGGTATGTGAATATGTGACTCCTTTACTTTGTATGCTAAAGCTTCTTAGTCTTGTATGTGTGATTGACATGCGACCTTTAATATAGTTAAGAAGTTCATTTATGTGGAACCTTCTATAATGAAAGTCATGATATCCATCAAGTTGAAAGTCGTAATGGTATCCTTCTTGTGTGAATGGTGGACCTAGGGTTGATTGGCTGGAACGACATATCATCCTTAGGAAAATCATTGAGCTATCCTCTTAACCATTGTAAGGCAACCCTAGGGGACCTTTTGGTGAGGTGTAATATGATTGACTTGTGAACATAATATGGAACCCCTTCATATGCTCATTTATTGTAATACTCTATGAGAAATAAGGCTAGCACCGACCGAGTATGCTTGTGCCTACATGGGATGTGGCCTCGTTCTACCATTGGCAAGTAGAACACTCTCTATCGGACTAGGTTATAACTCCAGATTCCATGCTTAGCTACCATATTCTATGTTGGTTATTGCCTATTCTCATCATATTGGATACATTCTAGTGTTGGATAAGTTCTATGAAGTTTAGGTAGTTGTATGGGACACTATCTAGACATTGCACGAATAGGCTTGGAGGATGTTAGTTTACGAGTCCCCAGGTATTCACCAAGGCCACTATATGAATATCCTTAAGTGTTTAATGTCTTCTAAATGACCTAATGAACTTAATGACTTAAGTAAAGACTTTTTAATGGAAAAAAAATCTATCTAGAGTAGCTTTAAGGATTTCTTAGGTAGGGTTGAAGAAGTTGTATGGGCGTTCTCTTCATGTCTTACTTAGGTGAGTCTAAGAGTAATTTTAGGTAGGGAGTCTAATTTGAAAAATGGGAATAATTTTATCTTAGGTAGTCTAAAGAATCTCTTTGGTGTGTATGAATGGATTGTATGGGCGGTCACTTCGTAACTCACTCAAGTGAACCTTAGAATCACCTTTGGTTGGATGGTGTCATGTCTATGTGAATTGGTGTGATATGTGATGTATTGGGAATAACTTACTTTAGGTAGTCCTAGGGATCATCTAGGTGTGTGTGAAGGGGTTGTATGGGTGGCCACTTCATATCTTACTTAGGTGAGTCTTAGGATAACCTTAGTAGGGGATCCATGTGAGTATGTTCATGTGTTTTTATGTGGTATTGATGTTATCTTGTAATGTGTAAATTGTATGTGAAATTACAATGAAGTCAGTGTAAGGTCACTGTAACTTTTCTATAAATTGGGTATAATTTTGAATGTGTCTTATATTGTGATTATTTACTTGATTGAAGTCTCTTAAACTATCTTATGAAGGTTTTATATCAAATTTCATGAAAAACATGTTATTTACTAAATGTCCCTTTTTCATTTTTTTTGCATGACTTGCATACTTAGTGCATCTAAAGTGCTAACTCCTTCTTTTCCCTGTTTGACTAAAGTTTAGGCAATTGGAAGTCTTGATATACCATGGAGGACGGATATGTTCCTAAGGGTTGAAGATGAAGTATTGGTTATTCCTCATCGATTCGAGGATAATATCCACATGTTTCTTTTATGTCTTAGTCTTTATTTTGTATCTTGTACTGGTTTAGTCCCAAGAGTTGTATACTCCAAATTATAGATGGTTCAATGAGACATTGTAGAAGTTTATTGTTTAATTGAAAGTCTTCCTCTTGCGTATTGTTATTGAAAGAGTTCTTCCTGTGTGAATTTAAATTCTAACTCATTTTAGATTGTACATTATGCAATGAATGATACGAGTGGCTTAAGTGAGACTTCTCAGAGTCTCATATGCCATTTGAAGACTAAAGAATGCTCTAACGATGTTGTTGCTTATGCCTAGAGACATTTTTCTTTCCTTTATCATTTGATACATTGTTGTAAGCCTATATGGCATATTAAAGTTGTATTGGCTAAGTTCAAATATTGTACTCGTTTTTAGATGGTTTTATGTGAGACAATCTTTTTAGACTATCTTATGTATATTGATTATGTTGTTTAAAAGTAATATTTTAGACTATCTTATGTAAGCTTCCTATGCGAGGAGTCTATGTGAACTCCCTATAAGTAGTATGTGAGAGGTCTATGTAATCCTCATTAAGTATATCTAAAAGTTCTAAATTTTCCGTGTTTTAGCCTATGATATGTGATGACGAATGTTAAGGGCTAGTCTAAGACCTCTTAGAGGACAACGACGCGTGTTACGTCTAAGGGGTGCTCCAGGGATGTGAAAAAATAAATGTCTTGGGTAGTAGCTCTACAAGAGAAGGAGACTAGAGTACAGAGGAACCCTTGAAATTCATAATGGTATACATTTGGATTTGTTTGCCGGAACGACATGAAACAATCTCTAGGAAAGTCCTTGATCTATTCTTATTGACCATTGAGTGGCAGCCCTAGTGGATCCATCTTTCGTAGGTTCATGATGGTTAGGTAATTACAAAGATATGGTACCTTTTCATATGCCCTTATGTGATTGAACTTACTCTATGAGAAACAAGGCTAAGCACCGAGTGAATATGCTATAAGTAGTATCTTTACTTGAGAAGGAGACTAGAGTGCAAAGAAACCCTTGATATTCCTTAACCATGTGCCTACATGGGATGTGTCCTAGTTCTACCGTTGGCAAGTAGACCACCCTCCATAGGAGTAGGTTGATACCAAATTCCATGACTAGCTATTATGGTCTATGTCGGTTAATGCCAATTCTCATCATGTGGAATACATTCTAGTGTTACAGAAGTTTTACAGTGTTCAGGTAGTGGAATGAGACGCTACCTAGACATGGCACGAGTAGGCTTTGAAGATGCTAGAATGTAGCTTCCATATATCTTATCTAAGACCATTATGTGAAGTACTTAATGAATGAAATGTTTTTTAATTGACTTAATAAAATGATTATGACCTTAGATATTGTATGTTGAATAGAATGGCCTCTATCTAGGGTTAGGTAAGCTTGAAGATGGTGTATGGGCGGTCTCTTCTTGTCCTACTTGGGTGAATCTTTGATTAACCTTAGATGGTGAGTAAATGAATTGTAAATGGAACAATCTTATATTAGGTAGTCTTCAGGTTGTTTAGGTAGGCTTGAAGAGGGTGTATGAGCGGTCTGTTCTTGTCTGACTTATGTAAGTCTTAGGATAACCTTTGGTAGGAGGCTTATATTCTTATATGGTTGAAGTGTAATGCATATATGTGGATACTTGGAATATGTCTTATAAGTGAATCTTATGTTAAACTGTGGTTCTTATACTTATTGTCACATCCGGGAAGTACCCCCTAGACGTAACCGGTGTCGGCGTCCTCGAAAAGGACTAGGACTAGCCTCTTAGATTCATCATTACATTCATAAGTTAAAAAATGCAGAAAATTTAAAAGTTTTCATCTACACTACTTCATGAGGATTACTTATGTCAAATCCAGGGAGCACCCCATAGACATAACCGGCGTTGTCGTCCTCGGAGAGTACTAAGACTAGACTATTAACTTACATCATTACATTCGTAGGTTAAAAATGCAGAAAATTTAAAACTTTTCTATATATATCTTGAGATTTACATAGGCCTCTCGTATACACATAATAGATTCATATCTAGTATAGGTGGACCCTTCATATAAGAAGATTACATAGTCTTCTACTTTTATTGCACATATATATATGTATGATACTTAACATAGTCTTAAAACGGATGTCTCATCTCATAACCATCTAAACAAAAGTATAACAATTGCGCATAGCCCATACATCAATACAATAAAAGCCACATAACGGCTATACAATCTTTAGTACTCAAATGAAAGGAAATGAACATATTGTATTTAAGACTAATCAATATCCAAAGCTAGAAAGTGGCATTGTCGTCGAAGTGGTGAGGACCTACCCAACTTGGAGAATGATAATCCAAGTCTTCCTTCAAAGCCGTCACAAGCCCTTCAACAACCGGAAACTAAAATGTTGGGGAAAAGGGAGAAAATGGGGTTTGCACATCACTTGTAATAAGTATAGGATCATATGCACACACAACATAAAATTATGCTAAAAAGGGACATTTCATTAAAACATTCTAATTTACTTGGAAAAGCATTATGCACATTCAAGAACCAATACTAGTCATTAATTCATATTCATTAGGTCAAAACCATGTTCATCACATGACCAACCATACTAAGTCTAGTCGAGTCAATCATACATACCAACATACTTGAGCACATAATCAAGACAACTCTATCATCAAGTTATAACATCAACAAGAATAGATAAGAGTTCATAATAACATAACCAAAGCAAGACCATTTACCATGAACCCTCTTTAAGTCCACTAGTGCAATGACTAATCAAAGTTTCATAACCTTACTCAATCAAGTAAACCCAACAAGAACCAATGCCAATGTCCAACTTTACATACTATATCATTTAGAAGCATCATCATCATCATACTTTAGCAATAGAGACCAAACATATGTTCATAAGTTAAACCATCATCATATAGTGTCATCAACATGTAAGATCATCATATCCATATCATTGACATTTATAAGCATTTACATACATAAGAACATCCTTCTAAGACTTTCTTCAAGGCTAACTAGTTCAATGTACAGGTAGAGTCCCATACCCCTACCTAGACGAAGCTAAACCCCTTAGGTCACAGAGTTCATTCATTAATTCATTCTACCTCTTGGGAACATTTTGCCTTAACCGATATATACCACATGAGCTAACGTGGAATCCAGTGTAAAGGAGGACTACTTGCCAAGGTAGTACCAAAACATGAACGTAGCTTCTATGTGGATCCACTAGCTAGTATTCCTATATGGGCAACATAGTTCAACAACTAGGAGATGTAGTTGGGACCCTCTTTATACTACATGCATTATAGTCTCCAATCTCATGAGTAAATTAGTGATCCTACCTTCCGTATGTGGTAAGGGACACTCCTCACTCTAGTTCACTTGGTGGTAAGCTAGTGTCCCTTTTTGAAATGTCTTTAAACCTTTATTAATGATCATAACTTAATTTAATTCATAGGGTCTATCCCTTGTATAATCATCATCATAGCTCAATAAGAATTACATGAGTATTGTCCTTTCATTACAATTCATACATGTTAAGTTAGCACATTTACATATCACATCATAATAAGGCACATTGGTAAGTTATCACCATCCTTATAACATTTACATCTTAGGCAACAACTCACAAACCATAGTCAAGACATTCCAATTCAACATCATACCAATCCTATCTTAATATTAGGTATACTTCAATACAACATCATCACTTAATCACAAGCAATCATAATTGAAGTAAAGAATTGAGATCACATGACTTACCCCAATCTCCTTCATAAGAAAGACATCATCAAGGTCTTACCATAAACCATCCTCAATTAAACCCAACAATGGTTGTAATACAATCACACAATAGTAACCACCATAATAATAAAGTCAATTGAATCACTACATAACAATTCATTACTAGTTCATAGTCTAGGATTAGAGACTTAGGTCAAATTCATAATCTACTTTCCAATTTAGGTCAATTACTTAAGAACTAGCATAATTGGATAACAATGTATCACAATCTACTCATAACTTGACATAATAACAACATAGAATAGTAATTCACACAGTAACCAAGCTAATTGTATCAATACTAGACAATTCCACTGAAGATCACAACCTAGGGTTAAGGGGAAAAGGTCATCTCGCACAACAAGGTCAATTCAACAAGAAGTAAAATAATTGAGTTATAATACATGTTAATCTACTCATAATAACCAAAAGGAATCACAAACAAAGCAATTCACAAGATCAAATTCGTATTGGAAGTAAACCCACTTGAATTTCATCTTTTTGAAATCAATTTGAAGAAATCCTTCGGGGAAAGAGATCCCAATGGTGAAAGTAATCCCTTACCTCACCAATGGATTATGTTTGATGGAGAAAAATGATCCTTTGCATCCCTAGAACCCTCCTTTGCTTGGTATTCAATGGGGTTTATTTGGGAGAGAGAAAGAAGAGAGAAGGAAGAGCAATTGGGTTTTGGGAATTATGAGAGTTAGGTTAGTTTGATTAGGTTAGGGTCTTTATATAGGTCATAAAATAACTTAATTAGACCTCCCTTAACCTCTTACTGATTAACTAACCACCTGATTAATTAATTAAACTAATCTTAAAATGTGCAGTAAAAACAGTCTTGACAGACGACACCCAGACCCACGCCCCGTTTGTCAATCGACGGCCAAGGGACCAACCGTCATGTTGGTCCATCGTTGGCGACAGAGGCTGGTCCAAATGTACCCTTGGCCAAAATATCTAAGTTTTCATCAACGGTGTCCATCAACTCCCCGTCGATTGGACGACTTATCGTCGATGGGCACCGTTTGTGGACACTGTCTCTTGACAACTTTTGCCACAAATTGCGAGGGTCCTCCTCAAAGGCCCTTGGTTGGTCCTTGGGGAGTCGTACCCGGATGTTTCTACTATAAAAAAAATCTTATACGTGTTAGACACCTTACCACCAAATTTTATCATTTTCCGACTCATAAAATTTAGTCAAATAGGCTAAGGCACACTATCACCTCTTCAACCAGTTTTCGGGCGTCATGGACGTTCTTTGACGTTTTGATTCTAAAACTTCTTAAATGACTTTTATACACTATTATTTACCTTTAAACAGTGTTACAACTCATAGTAGGCTATAGATTAGGATTTAGATTTTCGGAGTATTACATTATCCCCCCTTAGGAACATTGGTCGACGAATGACACTAAAAGTCTTTAAAATGAAGGAATAGACTTAAGACTAGTAGCCCAACCAACAACAACATATCAAAACATGAGTCACAATCAAAATCATCATAACAACATGACCTTTTACACAATGCAACTCAAAAAATTATTTTCAACTCATAAGAGTTCAACATTCATTTCATGCTTATTCATTATGCCAAAACTTTCTTCCACACATGTCAACATGATCAATACCATTCATGAAGGCACAATATACCAAAATACACAACATAAACTCAAAACAAGTAAAAAGTAACATTTTCATTTTTAAATATAAGGTTCACTGTAATTCACTAATTCACTACATGAGCCTTTTTGCACAACTTCACCAAAAATCAAGGCAATTTCAAATAAACTCATTATTTTCACTATAATTAGGAATGAGTAATCTTAGTTATCAAATAGATGAGGGTAACGGGACTTTATGTCGGCCTCGGCCTCCCATGTTGCACCCTCAACTAGGTGATTCTTCCATAACACCTTTACGGAAGCCATCTCTTTGTTCCTTAACTTCTTTACTTGTCTATCAAGAATTTCATCGGAACCTCCTTATATGAGAGGTTCTCTTGAACACCTATACCTTCAATAGGAAGAATGGACTTGGGATCACCGGTACACTTCTTAAGCATGGAAACATGGAACACCGGATGAACCGAAGTCAATTCACTAGGTAACTTCAATTCATATGCAACCTTGCCAATATTTTGCAAAATTTCAAAGGTACCCACATAACGAGGACTCAACTTCCTTTTCTTGACAAATCTCACCACTCCTTTCGTAGGCGAATGTTTTAGATAGACTTTATCACCTTCTTCAAATTCTAACTATCTTCTCATATGGTCGGCATAAAACATTTGCCGGCTATAGGGTGTTTTCAAGCGGTTCCTTATA
Organism: Solanum lycopersicoides; assembly: GCA_022817965.1. Lineage (NCBI taxonomy): Eukaryota > Viridiplantae > Streptophyta > Magnoliopsida > Solanales > Solanaceae > Solanum > Solanum lycopersicoides. The sequence continues at coordinate 31,058,112 of CM040624.1, forward strand.
ATATGAACCTTCTCCAAAGTCATATAAATCAATTAGGGACACAAAAGTGAAACTCACCCACATCAAACCATTCGACTGGAGATCTACATCTCCTACCATACAAGGCTTCATAAGGAGCCATAGATATAGATTAATAGTAGATATTGTTGTATGAAAACTCAACCAAAGGCAAGTACTTATCCTAATTTCCCTTGAAATCAATTATAAAAGCTCTAAGCATATCCTAAAGGGTTTGAATAGTATGCTACACTTGACCATCCGTTTGAGGATGAAAAGCGATTCTTAACTTCACTTTGATACCCAACCCTTTTTGGAATGACCTCCAAAATCTAGATGTGAATTGTGCACCCATATCCGATATGATGGATAACGGAATACCATGGATTTTGGTCAACCTATCCACAACCACCCCCATATAGTCGTATTGCTTTTGTGTCCGACGCAAACCTACCACAAAGTCCATATTAATGTCTTCCCACTTCAAAGTAGGAACTTCGATTTTCTTGAAGTAAACCACCCGACTTTTGGTGTTCGGCTTTCACTTGTTTACAATTTGGATAGTTTGCAACAAATTCCGCTTGATCCTTCTTCAAGCCCCACCAAAACACTTCTCGAAGGTCATGATACATCTTTGTAGAACCCGGATGAATGGAGTAACGGTACCCATGAGCTTCCTCAAGAATCCAACTCCTCAAGTCATCTACATTGGGAACACACAACCTTCGTTCATATCTCAAGACACCCCCCCAAGGAGAATGAATCATTAAGCTTACCAATAACCGACTCCTTCAACTCCATCAATGGTTGATCAAGGTGTTGTTTGGACTTCACCTCAACTATTAAAGAAGATTCAAAATTATGATGGACCATAAAACCACCATTCGGAGAATCTTGCAATCTAACACAAAAACGAGCCAACCTATGAACATCTTTCACTAGGTCTTTCAAGGCTTCTTCTATATGACACACTACCCATGGTTATACGACCTAGAGCATCCGCAACCACATTGGCCTTGCCGGGGTGTAGAGAACACTCATGTCATAATATTTCAACAATTCCAACCACCATCTTTGTCGGAGATTCAACTCCTTTTGAGTAAACACATATTGAAGACTCTTGTGGTCTGTATACACATCAACATGGACCCCGTACAAGTAATGCCACCATATTTTAAAGGAAAATACCACGGTCTCTAACTCAAGATCATGTGTTGGATAATTCTTCTCATGTACCTTAAGTTGTCTAGAGTAATAGGCTACGACTTTCCCATGTTGCATAAGCACACACCCCAAGACCACTCGGGATGCAACGCAATACACAACAAAGCCCTTGGTACCCTCCGGTAAAGTCAACACCGAAGTGGATGTAAGCCTATCTTTCAAGATTTGGAAGCTTCTTTCACATGCTTTCGACCACTCAAATTTCACACTCTTTTGGGTCAAGGTAGTCAAGGGAGATGCAATGGATGTAAAACCATCCACAAACCTCCTATAATAGCCCGCTAGACCCAAGAAAATCCAAACATCAGTATGAGTCAATGGCCTAGGCAAATTTTTCACCGCCTCGATTTTCCTTTGATCAACCTCATACCCCTCACTATAGATAATATGACCAAGAAACGCCACTGACCTCAACCAAAACTCACATTTTCTATACTTGGCAAATAGTTGGTGTTCCGTAAGCACTTGTAACACTACCCTTAAATGTTCCATGTGTTCACCCTCATTTTTCGAATATACCAAGATGCCGTCAATGAAGACAATGACAAATGAATATAGGTAACTTCGAAAAACCATATTCATGAGATCCATAAACGCCGCCGGGGCATTAGTGAGACCAAAGGACATTACTAAGAACTCATCGTGACCATATCTTGTCTGAAATGCCGTCTTTGGTATATCCTCACTCTCACCCTAAGTTAGTGATACCTCGAACTCAAGTCTATCTTAGAAAAGTAGCTTGACCCTTGGAGTTGATCAAAAAAGTCGTCAATCCGAGGTAGAGGATGCTTGTTCTTAATAGTGACTTTATTGAGTTGGAAATAATCAACGCACATTCTAAGGGATCCATCCTTCTTATACAAACAAAACCAGAACACCCCATAGATAAATACTAGGTCTAATAAAGCTTTTGTCTAGTAAGTCCTTGAGTTGAGCCTTCAACTCTTTCAATTCGATCGGAACCATCCGATAAGGAGGAATTGAAAATGGATTGGTATCCGGTAGCAAGTCAATACAAAAATCAATTTCCCGTTCGGGAGAGATTCTGAGAAGATCATTAGGAAAGACCTCCGGAAATTCCCTTACTACGGGAACTAACTCAATGGGAGGATTTTTGGAGTCTAAATCTTTTACTCTTACAATGTGATATACATACCCTTTTGAGATCATTTTTCAAGCCTTAAGAAAAGAGATGATACGACCTCTAGGAATAGAATTTTTCCCCTTCCACTCTAAAACGGGCTCATTTGAAAAGTTGAACTTGACAATTCTTGTTCTACAATCAATGGAAGCAAAACAAGCATGCAACCAATCCACACCCAAAATGACATCAAAATCAAACATATAAAGTTCTACTAGTAGAACATGAGTAACTCTATTGGGCATAATTATAGGACAATTTCTATATACCCTCTTTGCAACCAGCGACTCACCTACTGGGGTAGTTACCATGAAAGGTACATTTAGAATATCGGGCAAAATATCAAACTTTCTAGCTATCAAAGGAGTAACAAAAGATAATGTAGCACCCGTATCAAGTAAAGCATATACATAAATGGAGAAGACTTGTAACATACCAGTCACCACATTGGGAGAACTTCTTGTTCACCCTTTGAGCGAAGTGCATAAAAGCGATTCTTCTTGGAGGATCCACATTAGAACCACTAGCTTGAGCTTTCCCGCTACCTTTGTATTGCCCCTTCACATTTGGAAAATCCCTAACCTTGTGTCCACTCTTGCCACACCCAAAGAAATTGTCCGTCCCAACAAGGCAATCACCATAATGCTTCTTGCAACACTTTACACAAGTTGGCTTCTTGTTTGGTGAGCTAGTACCTCTTCCCTTTTGAGAAATAGGGTTAGACACTATAATCATGAGCCTTGGAAAATTTGGTAGGAACTTGATTAGAAAACCTCTTCTTGAACCTAGGCTTGTCTTTAATTTCAAGCCTACCCTTTGAAGACCCACTTTCATAAGACTTGACCTTTTCTCCTCTTCCTTATTTGCTCCATGTAACACCCTAAAATAAACTAAGGTTAACTAGAGCTTCGTGAATGTTTCTTGAGATAATTTAAGTTTAAATGATTTATATTTATGTTCTTAGTCAGTGTGTGAAGTTTGGACGTCAAACTTCCAAAAACGTCCATGACGTTCGGAAGGTGTGTCTTAGAAAGTGTTCATGTGTCTTCATGTGTCTTGATGTGTTTGAGTGAGTTTTACATGTTCGTTTTAATTGAAATTGATGTGGGGTGTTCCGAAGACCTATACTACTATGTTTAGGGGTTAAAGGTCCAGGTACCTAGGACCCACAAGGGCCCTAGAGAAGGGCCCAAGACTAGGACCCTAGACTACCTTGGTAGTGTCCACCAACGAGACCAAACGACGGCCAGTGGTCCAACCAATGGACCGTCGACTGGAACTGCAGGCCTGCGTGTTTGGAGAGTCTCATACCAACCAACGACCACCACCAACAGGCCGTTGATGGACAAACGGTCCGTTGGTTGGAGCCGTCTGTGAGCTGCCAAAAAGCTGTCATTTTCCCTGTAATGACTTGGGGTGTTTGGTAAATTCACCCCAAGTATTTTATGACCCTAGGATGATATTTTTAGGTTTTTTAAGTTATATTATATTAATTTTAAGTCCTAGACAAAGACAAGACCCCTCACTTCAAAATATTCAAACTCTCTCTCTAAAGAAAAACTCTCTCAAGTCACCATTGGAGATAAGACTCAAGGAGAACTAGGTGGGCTGGTTCAGACGTGTTTTTCCATCAAAATTAGTGGTTTTTATTCTACTTGAGGTATGGTAGCCATCCTTTAACTCTCTTCCATTTAAGGAGCCACTTCTAATGGATTTTCGAAAAGGGTTTTTAACCCTAGTTTCTTCTATCTTCAACTCTAAATATTGGTCTTGCATGAAAACGTTTTAAATGATTCAAATATGATGTTTCTAATTTTATTTGGTGATTTTAATTCTAAAACATCAATGAAATCATGTTAAAGATTTTTATCAAATTTTGTCTTAAGGAATGGGTTAAATAGGCATGACTTTGTAGCCTTTGAACTTGGTTTTCCTTGTGTTGATATTGTTGTTTAGCTACTGCCCTAAGGGATATTTATGAGGAATTGTTGAGTAAATTGTCAATAGGTGTGAAGACTTTTGATGAATGGTAAGTTGGTCTCATTGTTAACTATCTTATGAATTGCTCTTGAGTGGTATGGTCCACCTTCTAGGTGGCGGTGTTTACTTGATCAATTTGGTTATACTTGGTATGTATTGTAAGTGTGCCTTTGAAGGCCTAATGTGTAAAATGAAGTGATAATGATGATGGTTCTTGTAATGTGTATCATGAAGCTTGAATTGCATGTTTAGCTTAGATTATGCTTAAATGAAGTAAGTGTATATATATGTTGAGCATGTTAATGTGTGTAATGTGATGAATGAAGGTCTAAGCATGAATAGAAGTTAATGTAAATGACATGATGCTTATGCGCAAGGTGTTTTCACATGTACACACACACTCACACTTGAATGAATAAATGAGCTAAGTTAAGTCAAAAAGGGGACTTTTGGGGTGAACACTCTTCGTAATTTGAGATGAAGTGTTTAGTAGAGACCTCACTACATCCTACGAGATATCTAAGTTAGGTTGGAGGATGAATGCCCTTCGTGAGTTGATATGTGGTGCTCACTAGTTATCCTTAACCTATAGTTTATAATGTTGAGAATCCGTGGGGAGTTATGCCTAGCACCGAGTGGATGTGATGAAGGGGTGGTTACATTTTGTGAGTTGAGAAGTTTTATTCCAATGTACCTCTTGAGATGAGTACTTCTCGTTATTAGATAATGATTTACTTAGTAGCAATCTCCTTATCCCTTACCTATGCGCCTGCATAGGTGTAGCTATTGGGAAAACCATGTAAAAGCTAAAAGTAAGACCTCACTCTAGGCAAGTGAGGGGACCCTTCTCCGATAAGGGAAGTATCGGGATTCCATGTTTAGCTCTAATGGTCTATGTCGGTTAACCTAACACCCACAAAAGTAATGAAAGTACTAAGTCTTCTAAAAGAGTGTACTACTTAGGGTAGGTAGTGGAATGGGACTCTATCTATCCATTGCACTAAGTAGGCATTCCGAAAGGGGAGTCTTGGTGAGTCTTATATGAATTGAATGAGCTAAGTCTTCTAAAAGAGTGTAATACTTAGGGTAGGTGGTGGAATGAGACGCCATCTATTCATTGCACTAAGTACGCATTCTGAAAGGGAAGTCTTGGTATGTTGTTTGAGTGTTCTTCTAATATTTTTCTCATTGAATGGGGGCTTGTTCTCCCGAGGCAAGTAAGCATAGACGGGGTAGTCTTGGGGATCACTTAGATGTGTATTGAAGGAGGTGTATGGGTGTTTCCTTTATGTCTTACCTTGGTGTGTCTTAGTATAACCTTAGCTAGGGAAACTCCTACAGAAATGAGTTCACTTCTCCTTTATTGACCTCGGAAGTTCACTTTTTTGGAATAAGGATAGTTCACTGTAAAGTCAAAAGAGTTTACTGTAAAATTTGAAGACCTTTCTGTAAAATGCTTCTTTTTGTTAAAGTTACGGAAATTCTTCTCTAAGTATTAAAAAATGATTTTATGTTGTTTTACTTCTATAATCATGAATGTTTTACTTAATTGACATGAAAAATGTGTCTTTACTAAAATGCCCCTTTTTGCATGTTTTTGCATATGCCATACTTTGTACATTATTTGTACTAACCCCATACTTTTCTATACTCAATATTATATGTTTGGAAGCAAGAAGGAGTCTAGAAGGTGAAGTTTGGAAATTCTACTCTCTCAAGATTTGGTATGCCCTCATATATTTGAGGACATAGTCTATGTTTCTTAGTTTTGTTATTAAGACTTAATGTGTGTTTCTTTTGAATGTAAAAGGTCGTGTTCCTAAGATTATTTATGTCATGTCTTTAAGTTGGCTTGTGAAGACGAGATTATTCCTTAGCTTTTATGAAAGATGTTCCTTTTATAATTTATTTGTGAAAAGTTGTAAATTGCGCACTACTTTTCATGTCTTATGTAATGAATGATAGCTAAGGCTTGTAAAAGACCTCAGAAAGGTCAAGTACGCAATTGTTTCGACCCATGGGTTCTCCCTAACTTCTAGGGGTACTCTCGGTGTAAAACCCGAAGAGCATACCCCATATGCCACTGGCGTCGTCGTCCTCTCAGAGGACTCAGACAAGCCCTTAGCATTCATCATAAAATCTCATCAGTTAAAATTGCGGAAAAATTAAAACTTATACATAATATATGAAGTATACTCAGACTTCACACTTAAAATTTATAATGACATACGGTATTCTAAAAAAAATTCTCACATATATAAAACCATCTAAAGAGTACGAATCTTGACTTAGCCAATAAATAGTATATATGACATATAGGCCTTAATATAAAAGAATTCAACGAACTTAAATGGAAATAGAATATTCTTAAAATCTACTAATGTCTTCGAAAGCTAGAATAATGAAAAGATAGCATCCCCAAACATGACGACCCACAAACACTTGGAGAAAGAGTTCCAAGCTTCTTCAATCGACCTTCTAAATCTTCAACGGCCAGACCCTACATTTGTAGTATTATAAGGTAATGGGGTTAGTACGCCAGATGTACTAAGTATGGGTATATGCTCATAACACTTAAGTACATGCATGAAAAAGGATCATTTATCATTTCATTAGGAAACATGATAAGTCATGTGAATGTCTTCAATGCACATACCATAGAACATATACAAGTTAAGGATTCCATCAACATAAAGCATGATCATAATCAAAGACATATTTTCGTAGAGTCATGTTAACATTCATAAGCAATAAATCATATATACATAACATACGAAACACTTATAAATGATCCCTTCCCCAACTTACAAATGCAATGGTCATTTTAAGCCCCAATAACCCCACACAACCAAGTAGATAAGATAGGAGACCACAAGTAAAGTATTGCTTCATATAACTTGTAACATAAGTAGTCATCACCTCATAAAGCAATATAGACCAATAACATGTTCATTAACGTGACCAACTTCATATAAGAGTAATAACATGTATCATAGGCATCATCGTTTTCATCTTATCATATTACATAAGAACAATCTCCTAGGACTTCCCTTAGAGTCAACTTGTGCAATGTCTAGGTAGAGTCTCATACCCCTACCTATACTAAGTAGATTGGTCAAGTCACCCTAGTCAATGTCCATTTACTTGTATTTCATTTTACATGAGGGAACATTCGCCTTAACCGACATAGACCTTGTGAGATAAAAATGGAATCCGGTGTCATAAAACCCCACACCGAAAGAAGGTGGTCTACCGGCCAAAGTAGAACCAAACATGACATAGCTTTCTAGGTGGATCCACTAGCTAGTATCCTATGGTGGCAGCATAGTTCAAGAACTAGGAGATATATTAGAGACCCATAGTTCCACATTACATGTCAGCCTCTATCTCATGAGATTCATAGTGAACCTACCTTCAAACTAGAGAAGGGACACCTCTCATATCTAGTTCATCGGTGCTTTGCTTAAGTCCCTTTCTTGAATAACCTTTAAGTTTCCTATTATTATAAACTTGTCATACGTCATAAGAGATTAACTCCTTGTATAAACATGATCATGAGCTCTTTAGGATTAGATGAAAATTTTCTTTCATCACAACCCTTCGTGTGTGAGATTAACATAGCATAATCATCTTGTGTAAAGCATAAAAAATAATATCATAACTTGCATTATCTTATTCTTATTATGATCTCATAATTAACATGTTCATAGCCCAACATATATACATAGCAACATCATACATAAATCAATAGCATTGAAACATCATTTATGGGCTAACATAACCAACATGGAGTAATAACGACTTTAGAAGACTTACCTCTCGCTTCCAAGAACCTTATTCGAGTTCTAACGTTCAACTTACAACATTCATAACCATAACATAGTGAAATACCCAATAACACAACCAAGAACAACTCTTTAAATCATATACAAGATTAACTCACCATATATGATAAGGGAAAGGGTCATTAAAGAGTTCATTCAAGACTTAATTCCAATGCCAACGTTTACATGCTGTAAAATAGTAGGTACAACCCATTTGAAACCATCAATTAGATAAGAACATGCATCACACGAAATTCAAACATGACTAACCACATACTCATCAATTCGTGTGAAATCGACCATAGAAAACACATACTTCTCATCAAAAATCATAAATCTAGAGTTAGGAAGAAAATCCATTTTGTAGAGTAAAAACCCTAGTATTTGAATTTCTTGAAAACTTATCTTTGAAAGGACCTCTTGGGGAAAGGAATCCCAAGAGAGAAAAAACCATACCTTATAGACGAATAATCCATGAATTTTGATTAGAAACCTCGAAGCATTCGTCTTCTTCCTTAAGCTCTTCTTGTTCTTCAATGGAGTTTGGAAAAGAGAGCGTTTCTTGAGAGAGATGGGTAATTACGTTTGAATCTGATTTGTACGTGTAAAAAGTGGTCTAAAACTGACCTATAATCCATATATAGTCGTCCTATAAAATACCCAAAAGAACCTCCACTTAAATGGGTCTTTTTAAGAAGTTAAATTACCAAAAATACAATTTTAACGATTCTGGGAAGTGGCTACGCGTCACGGGGCCAATTCCCGTTATTTTTTTGAAATTTTTACTTGAGGCAGTGAGGTGCGTGTCAGACTAGCGTCACGAGGCTTCCTGTCAATCTTGAGGCAGAACCCTGTGTGTAGGCTGTGTGTCGCACACCTCAAGCCCCAATCTTGTTCGCGCAGGCTGCTTTGGCAGCCTGCCTACCCATGTTGGGTTCCTCCCCAAGACCAATCGGTTGGTCCTTGGGGTGTAGTTACCGTACGTTTGGACCCTTTGTACTACATACTACCTATCCAAGATCTCTTTACAAGTTTTGGACTTCATTTGACACCTCTAAACTTTCACCAAACATAGGGACGTCAACTAGTTAAAATTAGCTTGTTTCCGGATGTCAAGGTCTTTCTTTATCATTTTGGCTCTAACCTTTTCTAAATGAGTTAATTACATTAATATAGGTCTTGAAACATCATTTTAAAAATTATTAAATAGATTAAGCTCTAGTTTAAGTCATGGCATTTCCGGAGTGTTACATTATTCCCCCTTAAGAACACTAAAATCTTTTGGAGGGTAAGAATAGACTCAATACTAGTAGCCCAACCAATCAACAACATAAAATTGTAATGAGTCATAGATCATAGGAGTACTTCACAACTCCTTACAACAAATACCACAACATTACACATAGCACTCAATTCATTATGCACAAACATGTAAGAGCTCAATATTTCATAACACATAGTGAGGAATTTCCTTCTCAACATTATCATGAGCTTAAAGTACATCAAAGAGTTACCATGCTATCATTCTTCTCAAGACAACAAAACAACAAAATCTCAAGAAGACACATGCCTACATATTTCACAATAAGGTCGAGAATAGAGTATGAAAGTAATTTCTTAATACTCTAGTTGGTACTATCTTTTACCAAAACATGCACCTATCTAGCAACAATCAATTTCATGATTATGCATTACTTTATCTATTAAGAGGAATGTCTAACCTCAAGGAGTAAATAAATGAGTATAGAGGGACTTCATCTCGGCTTCAGCCTCGCATGTTTCACCCTCAACAAGATGGTTCCTCAATAGAACTTTTACAATGGCAACCTCCTTGTTTCTCAACTTCTTGACTTGTCGATCTAGGATCTCAACCAGAACCTCTTTATAGGAGAGGTTATCACCCACTCATAAACCTTCCATGGGCAGAATGGACACCGGGTCGCCTATGCATTTCTTGAGCATAGAAACATGAAACACCGGATGAACTAAACCTAGTTCACTAGGTAGTTTTAACTCATAGGCAAACTTTCCAACCCGTTGTAAAACCTCATAAGGACCAACATACCGGGTACTTAACTTCCCCTTACTACCGATCTCATCACCCCTTTCATAGGAGAAATCGTCAAGTAGACATGATCACATATTTCGAACTCAAGATCTCTTCTTCTATTGTCGGCATATGACTTTTGCCGACTATAGGTTGTCTTCAATCTATCTCTTCTGATACGAACCTTCTCTATAGCCTCATAGATAATCTCTGGATAAAGGAGTGAGGGCTCACTAACCTCAAACCATCCAAACGGAGATCTACACCTTCTACCATAAAGAGCTTCAAAAGGTGTCATGGAGATGCTCGAATGATAGCTATTGTTGTAAGAGAACTCAATAAAATGTAGGTGATCATCCCAACTTCCCTTGAAATCAATGACACGGGATCTTAACATGTCTTCAAGAGTCTGAATGTTACGTTCCTCTTGACCATGTGTCTGAGGATGACAAGAGGCACTCAGTTTCACTTGAGTACCTAAACCCCTTTGAAAAGCCTTCCAAAAATGAGAAGTGAATTGGGCACCTCTATTCGAAATAATGGACAAAGGAATCCCATGAAGACTCACAAACTCATAATGTAGGGATCTTTCATAATCTTCGGTAGTATAAGTAGACTTAACAGGAATAAAATGGGAAAATTTGGTCAACCTATCCACAGTAACCCATATAGAATCATTTTACCTTCGGGTTCGAGGCAACCAAAAACAAAGTCCATATTGATGGCTTCCCACTTCCATGTAGGAACATCCATGATTTGGGTTAAATCACCCGCTTTAAGATGCTCAGGTTTTACCTTTTGGCAATTTGGACACTTAGCAACAAACTCAGCTATGTCCCCTTGTTAAACCATCCCACCAATAGACTTCTCTAAGGTCATGATAAATTTTTGGGGCACCTGGATGTATAGAATAGCGAGAACCATGGGCTTCTTTTAGAATTCGATTTCTCAAATCCTCTACATCGGGTACACATAATCTCCCTTGGTACCTGAGAACACCATCCCCCTTTGGGAGAATGACTCAGTGAGCTTACCAAGTACCGATTCCTTCAACTCCATCAATAGAGGATAAAGGTGCTGCTTAGATTTCACCTCCACCACTAATGACGAGTCGGAGTTATGATGGACCGTAAATCCACAATTTGGAGAATCTTCTAACCGCACACCTAAGCGAGCCAATCTGTGAACATCCTTCTCAAGTTCCTTCATCTCTTCTTCCACATGAGACACACTACCCATAGTCATACGACTCAAAGCATCCGCAACCACGTTAGCCTTGCTAGGGTGGTAAAGGACACTCATGTCATAATCCTTCAACAATTCTAACCATCTTCTCTGTAGGAGGTTCAACTCCTAAACACATATTGAAGACTTTTATGGTCAGTAAACACATCAACATGCACACCATACAAGTAATGTCTCCATATTTTCAAGGCAAAAACTACAGCGGCTAAATCAAGATCATGAGTTGGGTAATTCTTCTCATGAACTTTGAGTTTCCTAGAAGCATAAGCTATCACCTTACCATGGTGCATGAGGACACATTCCAAGCCCACTCGGGAAGCGTCACAATACACAACAAAGCCTTCATTACCCTCCGGTAAAGTCAACACCTGAGCGGAGGTAAGCTTATCTTTTAACTCTTGAAAACCTCTTTCACAACCTTCCGACCACTCAAACTTCACAATCTTTTGGGTAAAATATGTCAAAGGAGAAGCAATGGATGAAAATCCATCAAAAAATCTTCCATAATACCCGGCTAAACCCAAGAAATTGCTTATGTCTATGGGAGTCAAGGGTCTAGGCCAATTTCTGATGGCATCCGTCTTCTTCAGATCAACCTCTACACCCTCACCAGAGATAATATGACCAATAAAATCAACTACCTTAGACAAAATTCACACTTGCTAAATTTGGCGTAAAGTTGGTGTTTCTTGAGGACTTGCAAGACCAACCTCAAGTGATTCTCGTGCTCAACTTCATTCTTCGAGTATATCAAAATATCATCAATGAACACAATCACAAATGAGTCCAGGTAATCTTGAAAAGCTCTATTCATTAGGTCCATAAACGCCGCCGGTGCATTTGTTAACCTGAAATGTAACAACCCAAAAATGACTATGCTAAGTAATGCCTAAACGTACCTAGAATGCCTAGATTAGACCGGGTTCACACGGCTTGATGCGCGTGGAACCAGACCTCAGAACCTATGCACCAGCCAATCCAACCAACTTGGTGAGTTAGTTGATCTAGGCAAGGTTGGGTCCAGCCATGTAGGGCACTCGAATATTAAGATTCACCCGGATGAGTTTTAACCGGACTTGAAAGGGGTAATCTTAAGTTTGGAGGGTATAGGGGTAAAATGGTCTTTTCCAGGCTAGGTGTAGTATTGTAATTACCCTAAGTATTTAATTAATTAATTAATTAATTAATGAAAATAGTGGACAATTCGGGTAGGGTTGACCCGAATTGACCCATTTTTGCGAGATGAGCTCCACCCGGGTTCGATCCTTGGTGGAAGCAATATCAATTTGAATTAATTGGTATTTAATTTTCTGATTTAAGTAAGGGAAAATCATATTTTTTAATTTAAAAGAGTCCTAGTTTGACTAAGTCTTCAACTAAAACTCCTACACCTAAACTTACTCTCACATCTCTCCACTCTCTTTCTCACGCCTATCCACTCTCTTTCTCACGCTCATCATCAGTAAACAGAACAAAAAATCAAAAAAAAAAATTCATCACTCTTGAAGAACTTGTACGCTAAAACTCAAAAGAAAAACTAAACTAAAAACGAAAAGCGAAAACATTTTTCAAACGGTTTGCGCGTGAGGTTTCGTTGGAGAAGCATTGTTCTTCGTGGGAGTTGGCAGCACTTGAGATAAGGTTTGGAAGGTGTTAAACGACGAAAAAGGTATGGGTTTTCTTCCTCTTGGTCCCTTTCCCATGAGACCCCTAAGATTCAGTCGAATTCTAATCTGAAAACTATGAATGTTCCCCTTTGCATGTCCCTGTCAGTAGCTCCAAACGATTGTTGTAGGTTGGGTATGTTTGCTGGTAGAATTTAGGAATGTAACGTGTTTTCATGATGATTATTTCATGTATGTATGTTCGGGATTATGTGATGATAAACGTGTGCAATGTGTGTGTGTGGCCGTGTCTCTTGGTCTCGAATTGGAGCATGAAAATGGTACGAATTTGAGTATGAAAATGGTATGTTAAATCCTTGTGTTTTTGTATGAAATTACTTGGAAAAATGCATGTAATAATGTACGAAATGTCCAGCGAATTGTCATAAAAATCTAACGTACAAAGGATTGAGAAAAATGGACTGGAAACGATGACCAAATTTCCAGAAATCTGGAAATTCGGTCTCGGCTAAGCATGGCTGAAATTTTTGGTTTTATTTTAATTTTTTTTAAGTGTGAGGTCATTAGGGATTGAACCCAAGACCTCACCATATTCAAGCTACTAAAAATTTTATAATAAAAGTGAGGTTAGGGGGAATCGAACTTGGATCTTATCCGAGTAAGAGAACTTAGAAAAATAAATTAAAAGAAATGAGGCACATGGAATTCGAACCCGTGTGTCCTTGGCCAAAATTAAGATCAGTCCATGCAAGAGTAAAAATAAATAAAATAAGGTTGTGGGGGATCGATCCCACACCCTCTTGGTTTCAAACGAAAAAGGAGAGAAAATAAAGGGAAAAAAAGGAAAGTGTAGGTGTTGGGGATCGACCTCGGGTCCCCCAATGCCAAAATTTTAAATCAAAATTAATACAAGACTAAGTGTTGCTCAAGGGATTTGAAATCGGGTTCCTTTGCCCAACTCCGTATTGATACATAAGTCTTACGGAATAAATATTTAATGAATGCTGCCAATAGGGATCGAACTCGAGACCTTGGCATACTTACAAGATGCATAAGTCTTGTACCACATAATCTTGGGTAAGTATGAGTCACTTAGATGAATTATTAATGAAGCCTCATGGCTTGTACATATGGGTTCATAAGTCCAGCGTACGTTTAAAAATAAGTGAACCTAAGATATATGTGACGAAATGATGTGACCCCAGGAGGGTTAAGTAAGTGTGAAACCCACTAAAAGGACAAGTGCATTGTCATATGACAAAATGAACATTCACGTAAAGGGGTGAGTAATTATGAAGAGCTAATATGTTAAAGTTAATGAATGTGGTGACAACATGATAAGAGGCTAATATGAAAGACGAGATCAATCTCAAATGAGCCTAAGTAAATGTTACCAAAAACCGTACTCACCTATGAGAGTGTAAGATTAATAAAGAGACCAGTCTCTAAGAACACTCTAATGACAGTATTGAGATTAATGCACACTTAATACTAATGATTAGATGAGAAATCATCTAATGAGCAATGATGCCCTCATGCTAGAAGCCAGCTTCTATGATGTGTGAGATGAATGTAATGGAACTTTATACGGAGCACCGATAGGCTAGCTATGAGTCGCGATTCCTTCTTTCGGGAAGGCAGAGGTTCGTGTAAATCTCATGAGATGAGACTGTCCGTTTAGGCGGGTATGGATCTCCTTATATCTCCTAGTCTTTGAACCTATGCAACCAACATAGGGTTCTAGCAGGGTTCAATTCCTTATATACGCTAGCATGTTTTGGTTTCACTTTGGCCGGTGATTCTACCTCTTTTCGGTGTGGGGTAGACACTGGATTTCATGGAGCTCACATTATCTATGTCGGTTAAAGTTGAAGTTCCCAAAGAAAGAATGAGGCCACCCTCAAGTAACGCACACAATGAAATGAATGATACCAAAGGTGTTTGGATAGGATAATCAAGAGTTGACCTAGACTCAAGTAATGACACTAGGTAATTCTTGGTCATTGCAGAGTGAACCCGATGAAAGTCTTAAACAAAATCCTAGGTATATGAATGAATGAAATGAAGTACGTATGAATGAATGAAGCAGACTCCGTGTTTGCTAAATAAGGCTCCCAAGTTGAGGTCCTATATGTTGAGCCCTCAGTTGGGAAGTCCTAATGTTAAGTCCGTGATTCCAAGGTCTCATGGTATAGAATGGATGATATGTGATATATGTGTGTGCTATATGAAATATGTTATGTGTTGTGTGCAATATGAAAAGAATGATAATGCATGTTACTCTCATAGCATGACTTTCCTAATCTGATTTGGCAAGTCCAACTGACTTGGCTTTCCATAATTCATATCGTTAGGAGAGAGAGCTATTCTAAATCATGAATGTCCTTTGTGTGTACTTGCATACACTCATACTTAGTATAAGTGTGTACTAATTCCATACAACTCTCTACTTTTAGGTGCAGGTGCAGGTGGACGCTAGAGCTTACGAGACTATGTTGAAACTATCGGACGTGGAGCATTCATCCAGACTTGGTAGGCCCTCATGCTTGCGAGGATGCTTATCTTTTATATTCTATCTTAGAAGTAGGTATGAGCTAGTGGAGGATGTTCCATTAGCGTTTCTTTCTTACTTATTTTCAGACGTCGTATTGGTGCCATTTTGGCAACTTTATATTTATGCAGTTATGAACTATTTCCTTCATTTTAATATCTTATTATTAGATGGTTGTTGTGAATTGATGTGATATAATGCAATTCTTACTATGAAGTCTATGTATACTTCAAAGCAAACAAAAGTTTTGAATTTTCTGCTAAAATTAACCTATACGATGTAATGAGGACGTATGTAGGCTTGTCTGCGACCTCCGAGAGGTCAACGATGCCAGTTTTGGCTAGGGTCTAGACCCCAGTCGTGACACGAAAGACATCACTAGAAACTCATAGTGACCATATCTAGTTCAGAAGGCTGTCTTGGGAACATCTTCACCTCTCACCCTAAGTTGGTGATATCCCGACCTTTGGTCAATCTTGGAAAAGTAGCTAGCACCTTGGAGTTGATCAAAGAGATCATCAATCCGAGGGAGAGGATACTTGTTCTTTATGGCGACCTTATTAAGTTGGAGATAATCAATGCACATTCTAAGGGACCCATCCTTCTTCTTAACAAACAAGACCGGAGCACCCCATGGAGAAATATTAGGCTGAATAAAGCCCTTGTCTAGTAAATCTTTGAGTTGGAGATTCAACTCTTTAAATTCAGATGGAGTCATCCTATATGGAGGAATTGAAATGGGATTCGTAACCGGTAACAAGTCAATGCCAAAGTCAATTTCCCGTTCGAGAGGAACGCCTGGAAGGTCATTAGGAAAAACTTCTGGATATTCCCCTACTACGAGACTGACTCAGTAGAAGGAGTTTCACATTCTAGGTCCTTAACCCTCACCACATGGTATAAACAACCCTTGGCTATCATCTTACTTCAAACAAGAAATTATTTGACCCCTTCGCATAGAATTTTCCACCAACTCTAAAATGGGTTCGTTTGGGGGACAATCTTTCACCCTTGGCTTTCCTTGACTTCTCACATTAGGACAATCTTTCACCATATGGCCACCTTTGCCACAACCATAGATACTATTAGTTCTAACAAGTCATTCACCCACATGTTTCTTACCACACTTACTAAAAGTTGGTCTTTCTCTTGGTGGATCAACATTTATACCCTTTTGAGGTTTAGGATTAGAACCTCTATCATTGCAATTCTTGGAGAAATTTGAAGAGACTTGGTTTGACAACTTTTCTTGAATTTAGGCTTGTCTTGAACATCATGTCTATTCTTAGAAGAACCACTCTCAAAGGACCTTGCCATTTTAGCTTCTCTGTTCCTCTTCCTGTGATGACTCTCATCTACTTGTTGTGCATGAACCATCAATCTAGAAAGATCCATGTTGTCATGAAGCATGACTACACGTCATTCTTCTTCAAGATCTTCAGATACTCGTGTTACATAACGGCTCATTTCATCCCTATCATTAGAAACCAAAGAAGAAGCATATTTGGACAGCTTAATGAACTTTAAGGAGTATTCCTTGACACTCATACCTCCCTAACGAATGTTGATGAACTCCTCTACCTTAGCTTCTCTTTGTTCCCTTGGAAAGAATCTGTCAATAAAGGCCTTTTTAAAGATCTCACAAGTTACGGGACCACCTCCTAAAGCCCTACTATCCTTCCACTGATTGTTCCATGTCTGAGCCAGGTCCTTGAGTTGATAGGCAACAAGTTCATCCTTCTCAGTAGTACTCACCCCCATATAGCAAACAAAATTTTGTAGACCTCATCAAGGAAATTTTGGGGGTCTTCATCAATTTTCGATCCAAAGAACATTGGAGGATTCATCCTCGTAAAATCTCTCAAACGGCTAGCCATAGTACTAGCATGTTGGTTCTCTCGAGGAACAACCTCCTAGTTAGCTTGAGCCGTGATGGCTTGATCTTGGGTGGTGATGGCTTGGGCCATTTTGAACAGGGCTGTCCTCACCTCACCATCCATCATAGCCGGAGGATTTACCGGAACTTGATCATTTGCAGCAGCTTGCACTTGAGGAGGAACTCGATTGCCCTGGGAGTAGCTCCTGCATTCGCAATCTTCTCTCCTACTCTTCTCGCGGCTGTCCTTCTTGTGTTCATCGCGTATAACCACAAGAAAGGGATTAGATGCTAGAAGACACATAGTGTCAAAACTCTAAAGGCACGACATATAATTATCAAGAAAATATAAGTTTCCTAGTCATCACATAGCCTCTCATCCATAATTTTGGTGCGCTTCACAATCATGAACAAGACACTAGGTAATGTGGTTTAGTGAGACATTGATCCTAAGGATATTTAACCTCATGCTCTGATACCAAGTTTGTCATACCCGGAGATCATACCCCAGATGTGACCGGCGTTGTCATCCTCTAAGAGTACTCAGACAAGCCCTTAGCATTCGTCATAACATCTCATCAATTAAAATTGCGGAAAAATTAAAACTTTTACATACTATGTGAAGTATACTTAGACTTCATACTCAGCATTCATAATGACATACGATATTCCAAAAACTTGTCTCGCATATATAAAACAATCTAAAGAGTATGAATCTGGACTTTGCCAATAAATAGTAAATATTCCACATAGGCCTTAATACAAAAGAATCCAAAGAACATAAATGGAAATAGAATATTCTTAAAATCTACTAATGTCTTCGAAAGCTTGAATAATGAAAAGATAGCATCCCCGAACATGGGGACCTACCAGCACTTGGAGAAAGAGTTCCAAGCTTCTTCAATCGACCTTCTAAATCTTCAATGGCCAGACCGTACATATGTAGAGTTACAAATTAATGGGGTTAGTACGTCATATGTACTAAGTATGAGTATATTCACATAACATTTAAGAACATGCATGAAAAAGGATCATTTGTGATTTCTTTAGGAAACATGCTAAGTCATGTGAATGTCTTCAATACACATACCATAGAACATATACAAGTAAAGGATTCCATCAACATAAAACATGATCATAATCAAAGACATATTTTCATAGAGTCATGTTAATATTCATATTGAATAAATCATATATACATAACATACGAAACACTTACCAATGATTTCATCCTCAACCTACAAGTTCAATGGTCATGTGAAGCCCCATAACCCCACACACAACCAAGTAGATAAGATAGGTGACCACAAGTAAAGCTTTGCTTCATATAAATTGTAACATAAGTAGTCATCACCTCATAAAGAAATATAGACCAATAACATGTTCATTAACGTAACCAACTTCATATAAGAGTAATAGCATGTATCATAAGCATCATACTTTTCATGTTATCATATTACATGAAAACAATCTCCTAGGACTTCCCTTAGAGTCAACTTGTGCAATGTCTAGATAGAGTCCCATACCCCTACCTATACTAAGTAGATTCTTCAAGTCACCCTAGTCAACGACCATTTACTTCTATTTCATTTTACATGAGGGAACATTCTTCTTAACCGACATAGACCATGTGAGCTAAACATGGAATCCGATGTCATAAAACACCACACCGAAAGAAGGTGGTCTACCGTCCAAAGTAGAACGAAACATGACATAGCTTTCTAGGTGGATCCACTAGCTAGTATCCTATGGTGGAAGAATAGTTCAAGAACTATAAGATATATTAGAGACCCATAGTTCCACATTACTGGACAACCTCTATCTCATGAGAGTTATTGTGAACCTACCTTCCAACTAGGGAAGGGACACCTCTCATATCTAGTTCATCAGTGCTTAGCTTAAGTCCCTTTCATGAATAACCTTTAAGTTGTCTTTTATCATAAACGTATCATAGGTCATAGGAGATTAACTCCTTGTATAAACATGATCATGAGATTTTTGGGATTAGATGAGAAATTCCTTTCATCGCAACCCTTCGTGTGTGAGATTAACATAGCATAATCATCTTGTGTAAAGAGCCTCGTAAAAGCCCCGCGTCGCGTGGAAAAATTTGTCTAGCCAGTGTTGGTTGCGCGACGCGCAAGGGACTCCATATATTGGATGCACGCAGGCTGCTTTGGCAGCCTGCTCACCAAGGTTTGGGTCCTCCTCAAGGACCCTTCGGGCGGTCCTTGGGGAGTCGTTATTTGACGTTTGGACCCTTTATACTATATTTTACCTAATCAGAGTTTTTTTACTAGTTTTAGACTTCATATGACACTCCTAAACCTTCATTAAACACAGGGACGTCTACTAGTTCAATTTAGCTAGTTTCCGTATGTCAAGGTCTTTCTTTGTCGTATTGCTCTAACCTTTCATAACTGATTTTGTTACATTAATATAGGTCTCGAAACATCTTTAACCATTATTTAATTGGCGAGGCTTTATTCGAAGTCATGGAACTTCCGGAGTGTTATGTTATTCCCCCCTTAGGAACATTCATCCCCGAATGACACTAAAATCTTTTTGAAGGGAATGAATAGACTCAATACTAGAAGCCCAACCAAAAACAATATAAAATCATCATGAGTCACAGCACATAGGGTAATTCACAACTCCATTCAGAACATAGGCAACAACATTACACATAGCAACTCAATTCATAATGCACAACACACAAGAGCTCAACATTTCATAACACATATGAGGAACTACCTTCTCAATAACAACATGAGCTCAATACAACATAGAGAGTCACTTATGCCAAAAATATTTCAAAACACATCAACCGGGTCAATACCATTTCATGAAGGAAACAATACACCGAATACACAAATAAGTGCAAATCAAGCAAAATAGCTTTTTTCCATGAAAACTCATTTTAGCATAAACCTTTTACCAAAACATGCACCTATTTGGAAACCAAGTCAAATACACAAAATTCATTATTTTCATCATTAACAAGAACAACTAATCTTAGTTAGGAAGAATATGAGGATAACGGGACTTGATGTCGGCCTCAGCCTCCCATGTTGCTCCCTCAACTAGGTGATTTCTCCATAGAACTTTTACGGAGGCCACGTCTTTGTTCCTCAACTTCTTTAATTGCCGATCAAGGATTTCCACTGGAACCTCTTTATAGGAGAGGTTCTCATCCACACCTTGACCCTGAATAAGAAGAATGGACTTGGGGTCACTAATGCACTACTTAAGCATGGAGACATGGAATATCGGGTGAACCGAAGCTAGCTCACTAGGTAATCCCAACTCATATGCAACCTTGCCAACCCTTTGAAAAATTTCATAGGGACCCACATAGAGGGGGATTAACTACCCTTTCTTGCCAAATCTCATCACCCTTTTGTGGGTGAAATTTTCAAATACACTTTATCACCTTCTTCAAATTCAAGGTCTCTTCTCCTATTGTCGGCATAAGATTTTTGCCGCTTCAATCTATTCCTTATCATATGAACTTTCTCCAAAGCTTCATAGATCAATTCGGGACCAAACAGTGAAGACTCTCCAACCTCAAACCACCCAATCGGAGACCTATATTTCCTACCATATAAAGCCTTAAAAGGAGCCATGGATATAGTCGAATGGTAACTATTATTATAAGAGAACTCAACCAATGGCAAGTGTTCATCCCAACTTCCCTTGAAGTCAATAACACAAGATATAAGCATATCCTCTAGGGTTTGAATAGTACACTCCGCTTGACCATCCGTTTGGGGATAAAAGCAGTGATTCACTTCACTTGAGTACCTAACCCTTTTTGGAAAGACCTCCAAAATCGAGAAGTGAATTGATCACCTCAATTCGTAATGATGGATAAAGGAATCCCATGAAGATTCACATCTCGTTAATACAGATTCTTGCATACTCTTCTGCCGAATGAGTAGACTTAACGAGGATAAAGTGAGCGGATTTCATCAACCTATCCACAACCACCCATATTACATCATTTTGCCTTTGTGTCAGAGGCAAACCTACTATGAAGTCCATATTAATGTCTTCCCACTTCCAAGTGGGAACTTGCATTTCTTGAAGTAAGCCACCTGACTTTTGGTGCTCGGCTTTCACTTGTTGGCAATTTGGACAGTTTGAAACAAATTCCGCTATCTCCCTTTTTAAGCCATCCCACCAAAATACTTCTCTAAGGTCATGGTACATATTAGTGGAACCCGGATGAATAGAATAACGGGAACCATGAGCTTCCTCAAGAATCTGATTTCTCAAATCATCAACATTGGGCACACACAACCTCTCTTGGTACCTCAAAACACCATCCCCTTTTAAAAGAATGACTCATTAAACTTACCAAGAACCGATTCCATTAACTCCATCAATGATGGATCAAGATGTTGCTTAGACTTCACCTCAACCACTAAAGACGACTCGAAGTTATGATGAACAAAGCCACCATTAGGAGAATCCTCCAACCGAATACCCAACCGAGCCAACCTATGAACATATTTCACTAGGTCTTTCTTGTCTTCTTCCACATGAGACACACTACGCATGGTCATACAACTTAGAGCATCCGCAACCACATTGGCTTTGCCGGGGTGGTAGAGAACACTCATGTCGTATTCTTTCAACAATTCCAACCATCTTCATTGTCGGAGATTCAACTCCTTTTGCGTAAACACATATTGAAGACTCTTATGGTCGGTATATACATCAGCATGAACGCCATATAAATAATGCCTCCATATTTTTAAAGCAAACACCACGACCGCTAACTCAAGATCATGAGTTGGGTAGTTCTTCTCATAAACTTTGAGTTGCCTAGAGACATAAGCTATAACCTTACCATGTTGCATAAGGACACAACCCAACCAATTCGAGAAGCATCACAATATACCAGAAAAACCTTGGTACCCTCTGATAAGATCAACACTGGAGCGGAGGTAAGCCTATCTTTCAACACTTGGAAACTTCTTTCACAAGCCTCCGACCACTCAAATTTCATATTCTTTTGATTCAAAGTTGTCAAAGGAGATGCAATACACAGAACCCATAGACAAACCTTCTATAGTACCCGGGTAGACCCAAGAATCTTCTTATATCGGTTGGATACAAAGGTCTATGCCAATTATTAACCGCTTCCGTCTTTCTCGAATCGACCTCTACACCATCACTAGAGATGATATGACCAAGAAATGCAATCGATCTCAACCAAAATTCACATTTTCTATACTTAGCAAAAAGTTGGTGTTCCTTAAGGACTTGCAATACCACCCTCAAATGGTCCATATGCTCATCCTCACCCTTAGAATATAGCAAGATATCATCAATGAAGACAATCACAAAAGCATCAAGGTAGTTTTGGAACACTATATTCATTAGGTCCATAAAAGTCGCCGGGACATTCGTTAATCCAAATGACATAACTAGGAACTCATAGTGACCATACCTAGTTGGGAAAGCCATTTTAGGAATATCTTCATCTCTCACCCTAAGTTGATGATAACCCGACCTCAAATCTGTCATGACCCTCAAGTACACCCTAGAAGTTAGAGCATCCTTGAGTTCGTCACACACCAAATAAGACTTCAAGAAGTCTCATCTAATCCTCTCGTATCATTCATTGCATAATAACATACTAAAATGAGTAAGAATTTAAAACTTTCTTCACACACGAAGAACTCTTTTCATAAACAATACGCAAGCGGAAGACTTTCATTAAAACATTTAAACCTTTACAATAACCCCTTGAACCATCTACACTTTAGAGTATACAATACTTGGGACTAAGCCCATACAAGACATATAATGAGGACTTAAGACATAACGGATTGTGTGGATATTGTCCTCGAATCGATGAGGACTCACCAATACTTCATCTTCAACCCTTAGAAACCTATCCATCCTCCATGACACATCAAGACTTAAAATTCCATACACTTCAGTCAAAAAGGGAAAAGAAGGGGTTAGCACATTAGATGTACTAAGTATGGAAGCCATACAAAAACCATGAAAAAGGGCATTTAGTTAATAACATGCTTTTCATGCATTTTGATTGAAATATCATATTATAATCATAATAATAACATTTATCAACTTAGAAATACATAAGAGATCATTTAAGCAAATATCACATTTTAAAATAATATTACAGTAACTACTTCACTTTTAAAGTGAAGTCCCCTTCACTGTACAGTGAAGTTCCTTATCTTCACTTTACACATCTTTTTACATATAATCCCGTCACTAAAAGCTATCCTAAGAGTCACTTAAGCAACAGAAAGAGAGACCGCCCATACACCCTCTCTAAGCATGCCTAAATTATCCTCTAGACTACTTAGAATGAGGTACAATCACTTACAATACATCAAGAACATAAACATGAGATCCTCCTACAAAAGGTGATTCCAAGGTTCAGTTGGGTGAGTGTGGAGCGACCTCCCATACAATCCCTTTCACACACACAAGGGAGCATATAGACTACCTAGGATAGAATCATTCTCACTAAATACAATAGCATACATCAAACATGGCATTCTCCTTTCCAAGGTTATCCGAAGACCTACTCAAGTAACTCAAGAAGAGAATGTCCATAATTGACCTCTTCAATATTACCTAAGTAATCCTTAAGACTTACCTAGGTTAGAATCATGTCCACATAATCAATCAATTTCCTTAACTAGAATCATTACTAAGACTTATCTAAATAAGAGATGAAGTGACCATTCCCTTGCCCCCTTCATACCTTAACTAGACAACCCTTAACTACTCTAGATAAGTACTTATTCATTTAACATTCTTTCTTAACTTAAGTCATTGCATTCCTTAGTTTATTTAAGAGACATTCATCACATAAAGACATTCAAGTAATGGTCTTGGAGAAGACCTAGGGACTCTCACTAACATCTTCAAAGCCTATTGTGCAATGTCTAGATAGCGTCCCATACCACCACCTAAATTTCATAGAACTTCTATAATGCTAATAAGTATCCCATATGATGAGAATAGGCAATAACCCACATAGAGGCATGGAATCCGGAGTTGTAACCTACTCCGATGGAGGGTGTTCTACTTGCCAATGGTAGAACATAGACACATCCCATGTAGGCACATGGTTAAGGAATATGAAGGGCTTCTTTGTACTCTAGACTCATTATTTAACTAGAGCTACTTCCCTTGCCATACTCACTCAGTGCTAGCCTTCGTTCTCATAGATTAATTCACATTAAGGTTAATACAAAAGGTTTCCATATCAAGTTCATAACCCAATTACATTTACCCTATCAAAGAAAGGTCCAGTAGGGCTACCTCCCTATGGAGTCAAGAAGCTCATCATGACTTTCCTAAGGATTATTATGATGCCGTTCCGGCCAATCAACCTTAAGTCCATCATTCATTACATGAAGGATACCGTTACGACTTTTGACTTCAAGTTTCAGAACCTTACCACTAGGTTCAAGGTTTCACATAAAGGACCCTCTTGTCATCATTCAAGGTCTCACCTTACATTCATTCATTCAAGACTAAGACTTTTTAGGTTCATTAGTCAAGATATCACATATTCATATTCATTCATGCATCAAGTAACGGACACAAGTCTACCTAGACAAGAAACAACATACTTCACTTTATTCATATAGCATAACATTCTTTTAACATTTAGGAATGACCCTTAACATCATTATGTCAACCTATTCATTAATTGAACATCATCAACATAACCATTATAGACTCATATAGAAAAGTTAGGAATAACCATGTATCAACTCTAAGACTACACACTTAACACATAGTCATAATATAATGATCACTAATAACTTCAATAAGAGAACACATACTTTCACATTACTTCACATATAGGTAGATATGATAATACTCCACATAATCAACTACACGAATCAACATATTACTTCAAGTAGTGCCGACAAGGCCATGATCATCAATATACTTAAAATAACGCCGGCAAGGCCACATCAATCACATAACACCGCCACCATAAGTGGACCATACCAATCACATACAATCAAAGAGCTTAATTACAATAGCTATTCATAATAATAATAGAGTTAGGGCAGTGTACCACCCAATTCATCTCACCACTTCAATCCAAAGCTAAACCATCCTATTCAATACCATAAGGCCCTTACCCATGGCCATGAACATCAATTCAATACATAAATCATAATATTCAATGAATCTAAGTCAATTCAATATAGATTTATCAATTCAAGACCAATTAGATGTCAATTGAATACAATCTTTACATTATTAGAATGTCCATAGAAATCTACACTAGAATCTATAAGCATTAAAAGTTAATATCAATTCAATAAGCTTAACATGCAATAGATCTAAGAGTATTCATTACTCAATCAATCAAATTGAAACAGACTATATACCATACATACATAATCTATACATGAATCAAAAGCCCATAACATTCTACACATGAATTCATTAATCTCAAAGCATAATCAATTCACCCATATTTTAGTGAAAATTATAGATTTGAGAAGATCAAGAGTTCATGGAGAATTTCATTGGAAAACATCAATTATACATCAATAACATCATATCTTAATCTTTGAAAATGTTTCATGCAAGAACCCAAGACTTAGATTAGAAATTGGACTTTTTCATCTTTTTGAAATCCTTTGAAAATCATCTTTGAAATTGGCTCTAAGGTGATAGCAAGCCTTAGATGAAGAACTCCCACACCTTATTTGAAGAACCCAATGCTAATTGAAGAAGAAACTCCATTGAAGACCCATCTTCAAGCTCCATCTTCACTTTGAACTCTCATGGAGGTTTTTGGGAAAACATTAGGATGGAAGGGGTTTTGATTTAGATGCTAGGGTTTAAATGAGAGTTTAATAACTTATATACTCTTAAAATACCCCTAAACACCTAATGATACCTTCTTCTTTTGTGGAATGATGGACTTAGAGGTACGTTGGCTGAAACGACATGAAACCATCTCTAAGAAAGTCATAAGAGCTATCCTAAATGAACCTTGATCGGCAGCCCATGTGAACCCCTTCTTGGAAATGGTATTTAGCATTAGTAAAGCTTAGTGATTGTACCCTCTCTAATACACTTATGTGAATGAACTTACTCAATGAGAATTAAGGTAAAGCACCGAGTGGATATGCTTAAAGGATTAGGTCTAGTTGAGTATGAGGCCAGAGTACAAAGAAACCTTTTGATATCCCCTAAAACATGTGCCTACATGGGATGTGTCTAGTTCTACCCTTGGCAAGTAGAACACCGTCCACGGTATGGGGTCTTGATGACACCAGATTTCTTAACTAGCTAGTGCGGTCTATGTCGGTTAATGCCTATTCTCATTATGTGAGATGTACACTCTAGTTATTGGATAGGTTCTATAACATGTAGGTAGTGGAATGAGACGCTATCTACACATGGCACAAGCAGGCTTTGAAACTAAAGTGTGTTCCGTAGGTCTTCCAGGACCATTATCTTAAGTCCCTTAATTGTATGATTGACTTCAAAATGACTCATATAATGAATGTTCTCCTAATGATACTATGTTGAATAGAAAAGCTCTTATTGTCACAACCGGGGATCACCCCCTAGACGTAACCGGCATCGTTGTCCTCTTCGAGGACTAAGACTAGCCTCTTAGTATACATCATTACATTCATAGGCCAAAAATATGGAAGATTTAAAAACATTTCATTAATTCTACATCGAGGTTTACATAGACCTCTACATACACATAATATATTTGTATCGAGTATACATAGACCCTTCGTATAGAAATATTACATAGTCTTATACTTTATCGCACATAAGTACATATATAAGAAGATAGAACATAGTCTTTAAATTTTGTCTCATCTCATAACCATCTAACAAGGCAAGAAATTTGGGCATAGCCCATAGATCAATGTAAAGGGAGCCACATATAGGCTTTATACAATCCGTACTCAAATGAAAAGAGATAGAACATAAGAGTCTTAAAACTAAAAAAAAACTTCATAAGCTCGATATTGGCATCACTCTCGGAAAGTGAGGACCTACCCACTTGGATGAATGATAAATTCCAAGCCTTCTTCAAAGTCATCTCAAAGATCCCTCAACGACCGGAACCTAAAATGTTGGGGAAAGGGAATAAAATGGGGTTAGTACACAACTTGTACTAAGTATGAGACAATATGCACATATAATATCAAATCATGCTAAGGAAGGACATTTCAATGAGTATGCACTTTTCATTAAAACCTTTATGCACATTCAACAAGACAATAGAAACCAATAAGACATATTCATTTAGTCATAGGCATGTATATCACAACAACAACAACATCAAGTCTAGTCAAGTTAACATGCATATTATATAGTTGAATACATAGCTAAAGAAACACAATCAACCATGAACTCTCATTAAGTCAACAAGTGCAATGACTAAGTAAAGCCCCATAACCTTAATCAAGTAACTCAAACAGAACCATGACCAACCTCCAACTTCACATAACACATCATATACGAATACATATCATCAACTTTACTAGCATCACATAATTTCATTTACATATAAAGTCATTATATACATATCATTTACATTTATAAGCATATACATACATAAGAATATCCTTCTAAGTCTCACTTTAAGGCTAACTAGTGCAATGTACAGGTAGAGTCCCATACCCCTAACTAGACTAAGCTAAACCTTTTAGTTCAGCCTAGCTAGAGCTCATCCATTGTTTCATTTTACCTTTTTGGGAACATCTTGCCTTAACCGACATAGACCACATGAGCTAATTATCGAATCCGATGTCATGGAACCCTACACCGAAAGAAGATGGACTAATAATTGCCAAGGTAGTACCAATACATGAACATAGCAACTACGTGGATCCACTAGCTAGTAATTCTATGGTGGCAACATAGTTCAAGAACTAGGAGATATAATTGGGAACCTCTTTATGCTACATGCATTATAGTATCTAATCTCAAGAGTACATTGGTGATCCTACCTTCCCTATGTGGGAAGGGACACTCATCACTCTAGTTCACTCGGTGCTAAGCTAGAGTCCCTTTTTGAAATGTCTTTAAGCCTTTATTAACAATCATAACTTAGTTTAGGTCATAGGGTCTAGCCCTTGTATAATCATCATCATCATATCTCAATAAGAATTGCATGAGTATAGTCCTTTCACCAAAATTCATATAAGTGAGGCTAGCACGTTTACATATCACTTCATAATAAGGCACATTGGTAATCATCACCATCCTTATAACATTTACATCTTAATCAACCTCACAACCATAGTCAAGAAATTTCAATTCAACATCATACCACCCTATAAATCCTAATACAAGGCATTCCTATAATTTAGAGCATTTATTGTATTTGCTGATTTGGATCTCTTACCTATAAAACAGCAACACAACATCATGACTTAATCACAACTAACCACAAATTGAAGTAAAGAATAGGGATCATAAGACTTACCAAGTCTGCTTCATAATTCATCATCAAGGTCTTACCATCAACCCTTACTTCAACCCAATTAGGTCATAACATCATCATAATTCAATGACAAACATGATAACAAGGCTAGAAGAATTACTACATCACAATTCAATACTATATCATGGCTTACGACAAGATACTTAGGTCAATTCACATCATACTTCATAACCTAGATCACTTCTGAAGAAACTAGTGAGAAAAGACTACAATTGTAATGCCCTAAAACGAACTAAGGTAAACTACAGCTTCGTAAGTGTTGCTTGAGTAAATTTTGTGTTAAAGTGAGTTAGTTTAGTATCCCTAAGATGTGTGTGAAGTTTGGTTGAGTTTGGAGGTCAATCGACCAAAAACGTCCATGACGTTCGGAAGGTGTGCCCTAGAATGTACTAGTGTGTCTTGTTGTGTTTGGATTTGTTTTACGTGTTAGTTTTGTTTGAAACTTGGGTGAGATGTTCCTAAGACCTAGATGACCATGTGTAGTGGTTAACGTTCGGGCACGACCCCACCTAGGACCCTCAAGGGCCCCCCACATAAGGGCCTATGCCTTAGACTAAACTGCCAGGGCATTGGCCAAACGACGGATCAAAGGACGGTCCGTAGGTCCACCTACGTTCCGTCGACCATGGACCGTCGATGGCCCTTGCCAAGGCAGTAAGTCCAGGCCCCAAAAGTGGCTAAGTCTACACCAACGAGACCTAGCCTACGGACCGTCGACTAGCCAACGGCCCGTCGGTGCTGTGCGTCGATGGAGGCTGAAAGCCTGCAGCTTTGGGAGGCCGCAGCCCCAACTGACAGGACCTCAACCACGGTCCGTCGATGGACACACAGACCGTTGGTTGGTCCGTCGATGGAGCAGTACGTGATTGGTTAAGTCTTGGGGTGTTTTGGGAAATTCACCCCAAATCTTTTGGGACCCTAGGCTGATATTTTTAGGGTTTTAAAGTTATATTAGGTTATGTTTTAAGCCCTAGACCTATACAAGACCCCTCATTTCAAAATCAACTCTCTCTCTCTAAAAGCGAACTCTCTCAAGTCTCCATTGAAAAGTAGAGGTCAAGGAAGGATAGGAGGGATGGTTGGACGTGTTTCTTCACCAAAACTCTTGGGTTTGCTTGCTTATTGAGGTATGGTATCCATTCTTGAATACCCTTTCATTCAAGAAGCCATTTCCAATGAATTTCAAAAAGGGGTTTTCAACCCTAACTTCTATTATCTTCAACCCAATATGGGTCTTGCATGAAAATATTTCTATTAACTAATTAATGATGTTATTAATGTTAGTTGGTGATTCTAATGCTAAAACCTTGATGAAATCATGTTAAAGCTTGCTTTCAAATGGTGGTTTAAGAAATGGGTCAAATGAGCATGTTTATGTATAAAATGAACTTTGGTTTTCTAGTATTGTAATGTTCGTTTAGCTACTGCCCTAAGGGCCTTATTATGATGAATTAATGATAAAATACTTATAGATTGTTATGGCTTGTTAAATTTAAGATTTGCTTATATAATAGTCTTCTTATGATAAATTGATCTTGAGTGGTATGGTCCACCTTCTTGGTGGCGGTGCTTATTTGATGAATTGGTGATGTTTATTATGTATTGAGAATGTGATCTTGAAGGTCTAAATTGTAAAATGAATAGAAATTGTTAATGGGTCTTGTTTTGTGATTGTGAAGCTTGAATTGTATGTTTGACCTAGATTTTGGTCTAATTGAAGAATATGACTAAGTGAAGTATGTAAAGTGTGTAAGTTGATAAATGAAAGTCTAAATCATGTTTAGAAGTAATGTATATGAAATGATGCTTTTATGCAAGGTGTGCTCATATGTACACGCACACACTTTAAGTGAATGAACGAAGTCAAGTTTAGTAAGAAGGGGAGTCTTGGGGTGGACACTCTTCGTGAGTTGAGATGAAGTGTCTAGTAGCAACCTCACTAATCCTAATGAGCTTTCCAAAGATAGGTTGGAGGATGAATGCACTTCGTGAGTTGAGATGTGGTATTCGCTAGTTATCCTTAACCTTTAGTCTATAATGTGAGGATCCGTGGGGAGTTATGCCTAGCACCGAGAGGATAGGAAGAAGAGGTGGAATACACTTCGTGAGTTGTGATGTCGTATTCCATTATACCTCTTGAGATGAGTACTCCTCGTTAGTAGAGAATGAGTTACTTAGTAGCAATCTCCCTATCCCTTAACTATGTGCCCGCATAGGTATAGCTATTGGGAAAGCCATGTAAAAGCTAAGAAGTATGACCTTACTCTAGGCAAGTGAGGATCCCTCATCCGATAGGGGTTAATATCTGGATTCCATGCCTAGCTCTCATGGTCTTTGTCGGTTAAGCTAACCCCCAACAAAAGTAATGATAATGATAAGTTGTCTAATTAATGTGATACCTATGTGAATTGATTGAACTAAGTCTTCTAAAAGAACGTTCTACTTAGGGTAGATGGTGGTATGGGACGCTACCGATCGATTGCACTAAGTAGGGCCTTTCGAAAGGGAAGACTTGGTGCCAAACCTTCTAAAAGAGTGTACTACTTAGGGTAGGTGGTGGTATGGGACGCCATCCTACTCATTGCACTAAGTAGGCATTCCGAAAGGAAAGTCTTTGGTGTTTTGTTGGGTGTTATTCTAAGGCCTTGTCTTTGAGTGGTGACTTGTTCTCCTGAGGTGAGTTAGCCGAATGGGGTAGTCTTGAGGATCGCTTGGGTGTGCGTTGAAGAAAGTGTTTAGACGTTTCCTTCATGTCTTACCTTAGAGAATCTTAGGATTATCCTTAGGTAGGGAAACTCTTACGGAAATGGGCTCATTTCCTCATTTGCAATACTTTGGAAGTTCACCATTGTTGGAGTCTTAGTTTAATGTAAAGCTTTTAAACTTACTATAATGTCTTAAAAGGGTTCACTGTAATGTTAAGTGTATAGCTCACTGTAAGTGCATCTTTTTGGTTATCTTGTTGTAACGTGCTCAAATCCTTAGGAATCCATTAGGAGCGCTAGTGGGAGTGGGAGTATGGGATGATACTCTCACATTGCACTTAGTGTGACCTAAGAGTCCTATTGGAGGAGAGTACTTATGTGAAATTGTATACTTGAGTCGGTTCACTGTGATGTTGAGTGTCTTTACTGTTAAGTGTGCCTTTAAGTCAAAATTATGGAAATTCTTCTTTAAGTGTTAAATGATGCTTCTTATGTTGTTTTGTTCCTAAGTTCACGAATGTTTTATTAAATTTGCATGAAAGCTTATTTTTGCTAAAATATCCCTTTTTACATGTTTTTGCATAAGTCATACTTAGTACATTGTTGTACTAACCCCACACTTTTATATACCTTATAAGTATAGGTTGGAAGCTTTTGGAGGATCGGAGTTGAAGCTTGAGAATTCTATCTCTCAAGATTTGGTATGTCCTCATATATTCGAGGATATAGTTTATGTTTCTTAGTTTCATTATTAAGACTTAATTTGTATTTTTGTTTATTGTAAAGGGCCGTGTCCCTAAGATTCTAAGTTGTGTCTTTAAGTTGGCTTGTGACGATAAGATTTCCTAGTATTTATGAAAGACTTCTTTTATTTAATTATCGTGAAAAGTTTTAATTTCCGCACTACTTTTCATGTCTTATGTATTGAGAGAGAGTTGAAGGGCTTGTATGAGACCCCAAAGGGTCAAGTACCCCCGGCCACGATCTGAGAGTTAACCCTAACTTCTAGGGGGTACTTTCGGGTCGTGACAACAATTCACCCTAATTCATTCATGGTTAGTATAACCACATCAAATAATAGTAATTCAACCAATACCCAAGTCAATTGAACCAATATAACCTAATTCATATCAAGATCATAACCTAGGGTTAAGGGGGAAGGTCATCCTCTACAAACTAGACCAAACCATCAATATGTATCATATTAGGTTAGAATATATGTTAATATATTCATATTATCCAAATGGAATCATAAACAAATCAATTCATATCATAAATTTCGAGATTGGGAAAGACCCACATGAAAACTCAACTTTTGAAAATACCTTCACGGAACCCTTTGAGGAAAGAGGTCTCAAAGGTGAATTAGATCTCATACCTCAATGTTTGATGAAGAATTGATGATAAATTCGTCCCTTTACATCCCCTAAAACCCTCCCTTAGCTTGGTCTTCAATGGAGTTCTTCACTAGAGAGACAAAGAACAGAGAAGGAAGAGAGTTTTGTTTTGTGAGTTGTGAGAGTTTGTTTTAGTCTTAATTAGGTTAGGGCTTTATATAGGATGTTAATCCACTTAATTAACCTTCCCCTAACCCCTAATTAAACTCCTAACTAATCCAACTAATTAAATAACCTAAGTGAAAACATGCAGCAAATTACACTATCACAGACGACACCACGATCGACGGATCGTGTGTCAATCGACGGACCAGCCCCCCTTCCGTACTACACATCCGTAGTCTTGGTCAGAGACTGTGCAAACAAGGACCCCCAACGATTTGGCTAAGTGTTGGTCAACGGATGGCATCGACGCCCCATCGATCCACACACTCCTCGTCGATGCCCTCTCGTGGGTGCACACTGCCCAGGCAGTGCTTGACTCCACTTGCAAGGGTCCTCCTCAAGGGCTCTTGGTTGGTCCTTGGGGAGTCGTACCTAGATATTTTGACCATGAATCATCTTAAACACATGTTAGACACCCTTCCACCAAATTTCATGAATTTTCGACTCCTAAAATCTAGTCAAATAGGCTAAGGCACGCTAGTACCTCATTGAACTAGTTTACAGACGTCATGAAGCAATTATCAGGACAAATATTTTGTAGCATATCCATGATAAAATCCTTAATCAATATTGGCTACAATGAGAAGTGAACCTAAAACAGACACCACACGCTCATAATGCATAAACCATCATAGATCTTATCAAGATTACATCCTCACAACATAATATTTCCTCGAGCTTGATCTATAGAAATATGATCTTTAGACATCAAGTAATCATCAAGGAGAATCGAACTCATATGATCCAAAGATGGAAATGATCAAGTACCCACAGTCGAGTTATACACCCATGCATACAAAACCTCTAACAACACTGTCGAATGCTAGATTAGTAGCTATAATAGATAAACAATAAGAATGACAAAAATAAACCCAATGGTCCTCACATTCAATCACACATAGAAAAAACATGATGATGATATAAATATTAAGTTTATCGAACAACTGTAAATTTTCATGGTAGCTATCCTATAAATTCTCATAAGCAAAGTTATGTGTGTTGAATCACTAGTATAGTTCAACTATCCCAAACAACACCAAATCTTCCATAACTGGAATGAAAAAGTCTAACCAGGGATGTCACCCTACTAGGAGGACAATCACAGAATCGGTACACCTAATGCACTACTAGGGACTCACTCACAGAAGCGAAAACACACACGGACTTAGAAAGTGAATCATAATCTAAACCACGCCCAGAATGAAGTAGTTGGTCACATAAGAATGTACATAACAAAGTTCGAAGAACTCTAGATACTCCTTCCATAGTTTCCAAATCAAACATTTTCATTCATGTGACTCTATGTATTTGATTTTCTAGCTACCTACAATCAGCAATTTAGTCCCTATTATAATTGTACACATACTTGGTTTATCGAACCCCACATCCAGTGAAGTCAACACTCTTCATACTAACAAAACATAAAAACAATATCGATCTTCTAACTTACTCCCAAACCATCATTAGTATCAAAGTATTCGTATTAAATACATGCAAACAATGGCTATCTCTCTTTCTATTTAAGCATTTCATGACAAATATGAGTAACAAACAAGGCTAATAACACTAATTTCAAATTTTATAGTACATTTCATCGAGATAAAACTATTAAATCACACCCAAAGACAACTTCACACCACTTCCACATACCATGCTTTAACTACCATTCTAAACCATCACATACCTCATGCCAACACTTAGGGAAATTCATGGTCGCTCAAATTATCCTTTATAATATAAGGTTATAACCTCTATTTACCATCAAATGTCAATGTAACACGTCATAACATTCTATGTAGTCCCATTAATAGAGTACTATTAATCCAACTTTAAATTCTTAATAACCATGTAGAATTATATCTCACCATGTAAATCATTCTTAAGTCATCTATCATAATTTAATCAATGTAACCCCACGTAAAACTATAAATTTTTCATACCTCATTGTGTGTTGCCAAAATCAAAACTCAATATTTATAAAAGTCAATGATGAAATCCTAGTAAGTCTGTACCGAACTAGTTCACATCTCATATTCATATGTAAACTCATAGGCAAAAACTATACAACCTTCAACTACACCCCAAGGGCTTATACGAGAGGTCTTATTCCTTCACTTTTCTCAAATTCTTCCCATGGTGCAAAATTCTAAATATCTCGACCCTTCAATATATCAAGACTCTTGTTTCTCTAGCTCGCTCACTGATCTC
The DNA here is from genome assembly GCA_022817965.1 of Solanum lycopersicoides. NCBI lineage: Eukaryota > Viridiplantae > Streptophyta > Magnoliopsida > Solanales > Solanaceae > Solanum > Solanum lycopersicoides. Next base: position 31,093,603 of record CM040624.1, read on the forward strand.
ATCCTTTTACTAACTACCCATGACGTTTTACTTTACACTCTAAATCAAAACTCTGAGGGAAACCCTTCCTTAGATCTTTTAACCATCAAAACTTTACTATCAAAAACATGCATAAGTTCTTTCACATGCTCAATAACATTGCAATCAATAATATCTTATCTTACCAATCCATATCTTGACTAAACGTATCAACATAAATATAGATGTATAATGAAAAAAAATTGAATTTTAAATTCAACTATGTAACTCAATCCTCTTATCTATCAACATTAGCTTATACCTTAAAGATTTTTAGGAATTCGTGTATATTTTCTTATCATTGATCGCCTCTTCATAGATCTTACAATATCCTTCGTTAAAAATTCAATACTACTCACTACTGAATTCAAAACCACAAAAGAAGTTATCGTCACACTCAAGTTGAACGTATGTTCACTCTTTTCTCAAGTCTTTTCTAATCATTTTAACCAATAGATGAACACGTGAAGCTATAACCATAACGATAGCAAAACAGATGAAATCACGTGTATCTAAATCCTATTCTCAACTCCTCTGAAGATACCTCTTTACCCCTTACAATTAGAGAAAACTATTTTTGCTCTCACATTTTTCTGAAGGTTACCCTACATTCCTTTAATTATTATTAGTTTTTTTTATTATGACTCTAGCTCCTTTAAATTCTATTTGAGTAGTGCCCCAACTTCTCTCAAATTTTTCATGCAACCATGTTATTCACTGAATATTAGAAAATCACAACCTTAGAGACTCACAAGTTATTATTATCATACCAAATTTGTTTAACCAAAATTTTTATTCTATAATTGCATCTCAATAATAATTAATCACTAACTCCTATTACCATCATGCTCAGAAATCCCTTGTCATCACCATGAAGTGAACCTTTTCCTCGACATGACATGTAACACTCCAAAAGTTCATGACTTAGTCTAGAGCCCCGCATGATGAACTAAGCCTTGAAATAATGTTTCTAAGCCTAAAATAATGTATTGAACCTAATTGGGAAGTGTTAAAACCAAAACGTCAAGAAACGACCATGACGTCCGGAGACTAGTGAAAATGAGTTAGTGTGCCTTGGCATGTTTCAAGGGGGTTTAAGAGTCGGAATTTAGTCAAATTTGTAGAAAGGTGTTAAACGTGTATTAGTGTGTTTTTAGGGTCGAAACGTCCCGGTAAAACTCCCCAAGGACCACCCTAAGGATCTTTGGAGAGGACCCTAACATTTGACCCAAAATTGTCAAATTGACAGTGGCTAAACGAGGGACCAAAAGATGAGTCGTCGATGGGTCAACGGCCCGTCGATGATGGTCGTAGGTCCATACTTAGACATTTTAAAAATGTCTCCCGAAACCCCCTTCCTGACCAAAACGAGGGACTGCCAGTACGGCAGTCGCGTCTGGTCGACGCCCCTTAGACGGGGGTTCGTCGTTTGAGGGGCAAGTTCACTGCCAAGTTTCGGTCAAGCTTAGGTGAATTATTTAATTAGTTAATTAATTAATTAGGGTTTAAGGGGTGGTTAAATAATTTAGTTAGAGACTATAAAAGAGTTCCAACTCATTAAACTAACTTAACACCGTATTATTCCCAAACCCAATTCTCTCCAACTTCTCTCTACTTTCTCTCTTCCCAAAGACCACCATTGAAGACCAAGGTTCAAGCTTCTATAGGGATCCAATACTCAAGTTTTCTCCATCAATATTCAAGGAATCTTAAGGTATGGAAGCTATTCACTCTTGGGATTTCTTTCCCCAAGAGGCTCTTAAAAATTAGTTTCCAAAGACGTCCAAACGATGGATTTTCATCTAATTTCATAAATTGTCTTTCAAATTGATTCAATATTGTATTAATTTGGTTTATATTGATAGATTATGATTGATCAATGTTTAATTTTTGCAGTTCTTAGCCTTTGACCTAGTTTCCATGAAAGATCCATGATTGTGCCCTTTTCCCTAACCCTAGCTATGAATTGGACATGATTAGGGTTGTTGGAATTGATTATGTTATTGTGTAATTCACTATATTATGATGATGATGATTGTATTATTGGATAATTATGGTGAATTTATGGTAAGATCTTAAAGGAGGCTTTGGAAGCTATGTGGTAAGACCTTTATGATTATGAGTTATGTACTTCAATAATGGTGGTTTATTCTTTATGATGATATTCAATAAAAGTATGATTATGTGAATAGAATAAGAAGATGATGATATGAAGATTAAGATGACAATATGTTGAATGTGAGATCGTGGTAAGGGTATGATGATGCAAGGTTGATGATGTTTCTCTTGTGTACCTAATATTATGACTATGATGTGTTGATCTCACTAATGATGGTTTGTGATGAAAGGAAGTTCTCATTATAAACCCTAAGATCTATGATCATGTTTATACAAGGGGTTAGTCTCCTATGGCCTATATTAAGATTTATTATTAAGAATGACTTAAAGGCATTTCAAAAAGGGACTTAAGCTTAGCACCGAGTGAACTAGTTATGAGATGTGTACCTTCCCAAGTGGAAACGTAGGTTCACTATTGTTCTCATGAGATGGAGACTACTATGCAATGTGCATACACGAGTTTCTAGTATATCTCCTAGTTCCTTAACTATGTTTACCCCATATAATACTAGCTAGTGGATCCACCTAGAATGCTATGTTCATGTTATGGTTCTACCTTGGCAAGTAGAGCACCTTCTATCGGTGTAGGTTTTCATGACACCGGATTCCATGTTTATCTCACATGGTCTAATGTCGGTAAGGTGATTGTTCTCGAAAGTAAAATGAATGAATGAATGTAATAAAGATGGACACTAACTAGGGTAACTTAAGGGGTTCTTCTTAGTATGGGTGAGGGTATGGGACTTTACCCATGCATTGCATAAGTTGGCCTTAAGAGGAGTCCTATGAGGTTGTTCTTGTGTACTTATGATATCATGAAATGTATAATGTTGATACAATATGATGTTACACTTATATGATGTTAGTTACATTGATGAACATGATATTTGTCTAAATTACTATATGTGGTGATGACTACACATGATAATATGTTATATGAAGCAAGACATTACTTATGATCTCTTTTCTTGCTTACTTGATTGTGTGGGGTTATGGGGCTTTACATGAGCATTGCACTTGTAGGCTTGGGATGGGATTGTTGGTAAGGGTCTTGTATGGTTTGATGATATGAACTATTGAACATGAAATGTTGATATGACTTTATGATGATGTTATCCTTGTTTATGAACATGTCTTATGTTATTGTAATTCCTTGACTTGTATATGCTCTCTTGTATGTGCATAAAGTCTTCCAAATGACTTAGAATGTTTCTAAATAAATGGTCCCTTTTATGCATGTATTCAAATGTTTTATGTGCATTTTTTCCATACTTAGTACAAGTGGACGTACTAACCCAAATTCCTTGTGTTTCCACAAATATGTAGGTTCCGTCCAATGAAGTGCATAAGAGGCCATTTTCTAGAATACTTGGACATCTTTCTAAAGTTGTTGGTGAGTCCTCAATGTTCGAGTATGGTGCCACTTATCTAGCTTAGTAGGATTGTTATGTCTAAAGACACTTGTTATTTCCTTATTCTTGAAGACTATTGTTGTAAGCCTATATGTGGCATTTTGTACTAGTGTAAGGGCTATGCCCAAACTTTATAATTATCTTTAGATGGTTATATGTTAGACGAAGTATTATACTACTTAATGAATTGGCTATATTGCATAAATGAGAAGTCTATGTAAACTTCATAAGCGAGGAGTCTATGCAAACTCCATATATGATAAGCGAGAAGTCTAAGTATACTTCACTATGTAAAAGTTTTAAATTTTCCGCATTTTCTCTACCAATGATATGCCATGATGTATGCTAAGGGCTAATCTAAGTCCTCTTCGAGGACGACGACGCCGGTTACGTCTAGGGGTGCTCCCCGGTCATGACATGGCACCTTAAACTCAGGTATACCAATCAAATTCAAGGGACTACTCTAATTTTATATGAATTTTCTTACTAAAATCTTCAATTTCCTTCACCAAAGTATACACAATGGTACTTTGTTTATCCATAAGCTTGTCATTCCAGTATTAATCCACTCCTTTGAAGCTTAAAATAAAATCACCAACCCTCATTTAGAATCTTCAAGATACATTTTACAACCTAAATGCGCTAAGATCCTACCAAATATCCACCACTAAAATCTTCCTTAAAAATAATTCTTAACCCAGGCGTCCGTAGTAACAAACTAGTTGGTTTCTCAAATGTAAATGTAACACCCAATCTTATTACTGACTGTGTCATACAACTGGTAACTCCTTAAGCAGTTAGTATTCTCATTTGACAATCGACGTATTTGTTTCCACCTAACCTTAGTACTACCACACTGTGAAAGTCCGTTAGATACCTCACTAGAACACATCATACCTATCAGTAAGATCGTACCCAAATAGCCCACACATTTCTACCCCTTGAATAGATGCAAAACATTATCAAATTTGTTCTGTCTTTAGACCAAGCAATTTGCATTCTTTTCTAGCTAGATTAGGTCGATAACAAAAGCAACACACTTCATAAATCTGACAAAGTAAGCATTGGTACTATTGTAGAAGTCGTATCATGGTCCTCTTTAATATACAATCAATCCATGGAATCGATCGTAGTAAAGATTCTAACCTCGATTGGTGCAACTTAATTTCATCATTCGCTAAAAAACCCATACATGTTATGAAAACTCTACTACTGTATTTTCTAAAGTAATGATGTTCATTTTCTAGTTGTCCCTTACGAAACTTCTTGAATGTCACATATCTAGATAAAGTACAAAATTTTACCTCATAGGCTGCAACACATATCTTTCGTTTCTCTATATTTCGGAAACCATTTCTCATCCAATGTTGAAAGTTTGGGTATATAATTGGATTAAGAAACTGGAAAATGTTGTCTTAAGTCATAGGTAGTGCATTTACTAATCGACACTCAACATGCGACTATCACCACATTTTGCTTCTCCCCAAAAAGAATATGTCACAAACTCAAGACTAAGGCTCTCCACTATATTCATTTTATGAAGCATCTAAAAATAATCAACAATGAAAGCATAAGCATCTTCATAATCAATACCCATGAAGAATGAGGGTTTCAACTTTATGAACTAAAAACAATCATGTTTACACTAGTCATACATGACCTGTAGCCAATCAAGAAAATATACCTATTTCCAAGGACTAACTTTTTCTCTCTCTAGTGTTGCTATTTCAACTTCTAATACTCTAGTACTAACGATATGTCAAATAGAGTGAAGAAGTTCATATACAAATTTGTATCATCTAGATATCAATTGATGCCAGTATTATCACGAAAGTAAGAAGGGATGAAGTTTTCCTAAAGTCCTATAGCCTCTCGAAGAAAAGTAAAGGTGAACTCATACCGTTCCGCAAGACTCTACTAGACTTGTCCTTGTGTGTGATGAGATCATCAAACCTAACACTCTGATATCAAGTTTGTCACAACCCACAAGGATTCATGAGTAGCACCAACACTTAACCTCCTAGATGGGCGAACCAATCAATGCAAACCCCAACATATATTACTTGTTAAACTTACGAAATACAAACTATAATGCGGAAACTCAAAACTTATTAAAGTAACCAATCAAATCAACCTCTAAAGTCTATTGCACATTATCCCCAAAACCTCAAAGTCATCACATCAAGGACATATAATCATAAAATACTAAGTCTAAGAGTATTAAAGAGACCAAAATAAATGAATAAAATAGTTTATGTCCGAAAACTAAGGACATCATGCCATGACCTAGAGAATCCAACACAATCTGGAATGAATAGCTCACCCTGAACCTGATATGTTGGAGACTAGCTAGAGCCGAGGGCGAGTCAAAGTCACTGCTACACTCACTGCACTCCACAAAAAGAAAAAAGAAACACATGTAGAGATCAGTACAGGGCATGCCACATTAACTGAGTTGATATCATCGACCAACCCAAAATAAAACAAATACGTAATGAATAACACATAAAATCAACTATGACACTTAGAAGGTGGCAAGCAACAAACAATATAACGCAGTGTCAACAATAGTAAAGTAAGTATGTAATTAGTCAACAATATCAAGATCACACATGAGGACTCATCCATCCAAACCAAACTATTTTGGGAATTGAGTTCTTTGAGATTGAGTACATTCAGTTAATTCAATATGTTTTCCTCTTTAATTTACCGTGTTGGAACGTGACATCCCGATCCAATAATACCGTGTTGGAACGTGACATCCCGATCCAATAATACAGTGTCAGAACGTGACACTCCGATTTAATAATATTGTGTCAAAACGTGATACCTCGATCCAATAATACCATGTCGGCTCGTGGCATCCGATCCAATATATCGTTAATTTATCGTTTATTATCATCACTTTTAACTTCATTAACAATATTTCATCAAGCCTTCTTAATTCAATGCATCATTTTGATAGAGAGGGTTCATGATTATCAATTCCACAGTCTCAAGATTTCAAACTAATCACAAACCACACAACCAAGCTACTCAACCATACAATCAAATACATAGAGAACTTCACAATATCACTCAATGCATATCAATCATTATTAAGAGTCTATCTATTAAATATAATAAACTATAACTTACCTCCACCAAAGAATCAAAGTCAAGCAAACTACTTCTCCAATGCTTTTCCTTTCCTCAATGCCTCTGTAGGTTTCAAATCTATCAAGTATATGTGCATAATTTTAAGTTAACGAGTCTATAAACAATCATATTATTCTATGTCTATCCTAAGCCCAAGTACTCACCTAATTCTATTATCAATTTCCTAAAGTTCAAACCTAAGGGTAGGTCTTAATTCCTCCAATTAGCATGACTTTAATGGAATACAAACAATTCGATACACCTAAAATTGAAGTACCTATCTCAATATATCAAAACTTAATTTATAATAAGATAATATAAAAATAATTGAAAATTTAAGTCTAGTTCTACAGCCATGCGCCAGTAAGCTCAACCACGGAAAACCAAAACAATATATAACACAATTAAAACACCTAGAACCCAATATTCCCAATTTTAATATATAAATATCAAAGTTGATTAACCCATCTTACTCTCTTAATGGTCATAATGTTTGGCCTCAATTTTACGATCAACCATCACGTGGGTGCAGAGAGGAATTTCAATGCACCTCTTTTCTTTTATAACAAATAACATTATAATAATTATAATTATCACAATAATATTAAAAAAAAAAAAAACTCCCCAACCATTAATATGTAAAAGTAATATTGAAGCTTAATTTTGCATTACCTCGAGAAGTTTTTATAAAATTGTGACGACGTCAAAGTTGAGTTATCTCGCACAATAGTTTCCGCCACACGTAAGTTGTATTGGGATAAAAATAATAATAACCTTCTTTTCATTTTGATTTAACTTTTACTACCCTAAGGAGTCTTTTGGTAGAGTGTATAAGAATAATGCAAACTAGGGTGCATTAGTAGTGCTTGCATTAGTTATGCAAGCATTATTTCTTATACATTGTTTGGTTTGATATATAAGAAATAACAAATCTTGCATAATTTCTATTAAAAAAATATATGTTTACAAATGTACCCTTCACACTTTATTTATTTGTACACTTCCTTTGCAACAAAGTTCTTTGCTAAAACATTAAAAGAAAATCTTTGCTAAAATGTCATTAACTCTTCTTCTTCTTTTCAAAAAAAATATTAAATAGTTATACTATTGCGTCAAAATAGTTTTGTGAAAAGTTGGTAAATAATTTTTTTTTATCAAATTTGTCGTCACTATGGTAAAAAATTTGATTAAATTATATTGAATTAGATTATTTTTTTAAAAAAATACTCGAGAGGTCATAAAGCCTATTAAGACACCAAAAAAATAAAAGACAACGAAAAGCAAATCAAAATAAAAACAAAAACTTATGACAACAAAGAAAATGACAAGGTTTTAAGGGTAGTTTAATTGTCGTGTATTACTAATACCTAGAATTCCTTGGTATTTGTAATACACAACTTAATACACAATCAAGTGTATAACTAATGCACGCATTACTTATACATGGAAGGAAAAAGTGTATCAAAAAGGTACTACTAATACACACACCTAATGCATGCATTATATTTTCTAACACTTACCAAACGACCCATAATTGTATATCTAACTAATTATAAAAGTAGTAAAAATGACAACTATTAATTTTAATGTTATTTTCTTTAACCACAAACTAAATAGATTATTAAAATTACCCATTAATTATATAATTGTAATTACTAATATTTTAAAATACCAATTTATAATCTATCGGAAAGCATTTTATGAAATAATACACTATAGTATTCAAAACGACCAAACGTGTCATTACATACGTAATATTTGGCCATTTTCAGACTGTTATGAAAAGAAGTTAAGTTTTGTTCTTTTATTTGTCATGATATTCTAAGGTTAGTCGAAGTTTTTTAGAGGCGGTTTTGTATTGTTATTGCATTTTTCTTGATTTTTTCTGGTCATTTTATGAATGTGCGGTCATTTTCGGATAGTTACAATAAGAACTAAAGTTTTGTTGTTTTATTCTTCACGATATTCTAAGGTCATTAGTGCACGTCAAAATATTTTGGAGGCAATTTTTGTATTGTTTATGTAGTTTTCTTGATTTTTCGGACATTTAGGGGCACTTACATAGTATTCGTACATTTTCGGATAGTTACGAAAAGAAGTAAAATTTTGTTCTCTCATTCATCCGATATTCTAAGGTCATAAGGGCATGTCAAAATATTTTTGAGGCGTCTTTTGATTTGTTTATGTAGTTTTCTTGATTTTTAGGCTATTTAGGGGCATTTACATAATATTCGGCAATTTTTGAACAGTTACGTAAAGAAGTAGAGGTTTGTTCTTTTATTCGTCACAATATTCTAAGGTCATTTCTACATGTCAAATTTTTTGGGGGGCGTTTGTTGTATCGTTTATGTAGTTTTCTTAATTTTTTGGCCATTTAGGGGCATTTATGTAATATTCTGTCATTTTTGGATTGTTACGAAAAGAAGTAAAGTTTTATTCTTTTAGTCACATGATTTCTAAGGTCATTGGTGCAAGTCCAAATTTGTTGGAGGTGTTTTTTGTATTGTTTATGTAGTTTTCTTGATCTTTCGGCCATTTAGGGGCATTTATGTAATATTCAACCATTTTCGGACTGTTAAGAAAAGAAGTAAAAAAAATTTATTATTGGTCAATATATTGTCAAGACCCGGATTCTGGAATCCGAACTGCAACCGGCGTCGTTAACCTCTCAGAGGTCGCAGACAAGCCTCTTCTTATCTTTCATCACATTCATATAGTTAAATTTGCGGAAAATTTAAAACTTTTAAAACATAATGAAGTATACATAGACTTCATATAAATACTACATAGATTTATATGCTAATAATGTCAAACTAAACAACCATCTACAATCGATTAAGCAATTCAAATGAAAGAATCAATATATCATAATAATCTGCCAAAAACGCCCTTAATACAAAGCTTTGAATAAATGTCTTGAAATGAAACGCTAGGGACAACATCCACTAGCTATGTCTAAAGTACTAAAGCTAGATAGATAGGTGTAGCATCCTCGAACTCAAGAGGACCTACCAAAGGTCTGGAGATCGCTAAGTCCAAACCGCTTCAATGAGTCTTCAATCTTCTCTCTGACCTGCACCTATAAAAAAATAGTAATATTATAGGGTTAGTACACACTTGTACTAAGTATGGGTGTATGCACACATACACATAAGGCTATGCACGATCAAGGAAAGCTCTTCCTATAACAACATGCCATTTCTCGAAAGTGAAGTCACTAGACTTTCTTAATTCGTTATTTGCAATTCATGGTGTGAATATGACGTATTTTAATGCATTCAAAATACACAACTTATTTTCTATATGAACATAAGACCTTGGAATCATGAACATAATTTTAGAACTTCACGAACGAAAAATTATAAATTTGCTCCCCCTTAGGCCGAGAGCTCTAGTTTGAAGACTTATAATTTTTTTCAGTCTTTTCTTCTTTTTGTTGTCTAGTTCAATAATCTTCTTTGATTCTATGTTTTACTTACAAGTGCAATGATTCATTGTAGTCCCATACCTACAATGAATCAAGCAAGTAATCCAAGAGATTAAGGAAATGATTTAACTACAATTTGGGCATGAAATCTTTATAAGCCAATCTTTATTAGTTATGCCTATTATTTGATCATTTGCCTAATATAAGAAGTCATTATAAGCCAATCTTATTAGGCTATGATGATTTGCATAATATAAGGAGTCATTATAAGCCAATCTCATTTGGCTTTGATCATTTTCATAATATGAGGAGTCATTATTGGATATACCCTTTTCTTATTGAAAACTTCATTCTTATCATACATTGATATTCTTAAACTCCTGCTTTCTTAGTTCACTTTGAACTTACATCTCTTCTTCCTTCTTACTTTCTTAAAGAAATATTTAGCATTGAGATCATGTGAAATGACATGAAATCCAGTGTCTTCCCCACTCCGAAAAGAGGTGGTTCACCGATCAAAGTGGACCTAGATCATGTGAGTTAACATGAAATCCAGTTTCTGCCCCACACCAAAAAGGGGTGATTCACTGGCAAAAATGAACCCAAGTCCAGTGTCTTCCCCACACCGAAAAGAGGTGGTTCACGGCTAAAATGAAATCAAGAACTTTCTTTTTGAGCATTAACCGACATAGATCATGTGAGCTAAATATCAAATCCAGTGTCTTCCCCACACTGAAAAGGGGTGGTTTCACCGGACAAAGTGAAACCGAATCTACCTAGCTCTCTTAGGTGGAATCCACAGGCTAGTTCCCATGCTGGCAACATAGTTCAAAGACTAGGAGATTTTCAGAGAATATTATCCACTGTGGTGGAGCCTCATCTCATGAGACTTACATGTGCTGGCACAAGCTCATTGCTAGTCTATCGGTGCTTGCACAATTTCTTTTCCTTCATAACTTTTAGAGTTGACTCAAACATTATGGAAGCTTGCTTCTAGATTGAGGTTTATTTACTCTATGGATAACTTGTCATCCCTTTCTTTACTTGATGAAAATGTGAATTTAACCTTATATTATCATCTTGGTGTTAATGAGACTCTTCTCATACTTTCTAACACCTTCTTATGCGAGTATCTTAACATAGTTGTCTTAGGTGTAAGTGAGGCTTCTCTCACTTCCTTTAACACCCCATTCTGGTCACTTTCGTAACTTTTAAGCCTTTAGTTATGTTATTACTCACTTCATCTTGTTCAATGTCATTTGGTAACTTTATACCATTCTTTATGAACGTTATGAACTTCATTCAATGTAGTTACTATATTCAAAGTTCATTTTGGTAGAGTATGTTGGGACTTGTCCCAATTATTGGCATACCCTTGGTTATGGATTCATTGAATTACCTTAGGTCTACTTATTCTTTTGGCATTACAATACATTGGCCATATAAGATTAGTATGAATTAGTATTGGCCTAAACAATTTGGACATAATTTTGCTAGCCAATTTATTGGCACAAGCCAACCATTCACTCAACATTTTTCATGAGATTATCATTAGCCAATTTTATATCATAGTTTGGGCAAAACATTATAAGCCAAGTCGATTAACTTCATGTAAATACTTTAGTGAACTCGTCATCTCAAGAAAGTCAACATTTAATAGTAACTATACTTCATGACCGAACCATAACCAAACTTCATCATCTCGGACACAATTAAGTCCTACAACATTCTTTAGTTCGTGTAAATAACACTTAAATCATACGAATCAAATATATAGGATTCATCCGACATTTACAATTCAAGAGATCTAAACATTAGGATCAGTTAACACCACATACCAACAACATGTTCGAGATTACATCTATATACTTATGAGAATCAAAAACAAGGATCACTAGGGAAATGGACGTTCAACAATATCATTGGGAAGCAACCCTAGTTTCGAGATTCATAGATTCAAAACATTGAAAATCCTCTTGGAGAAAGAATTCCAGGAGAGAAACCCATACCTTATGTAGAATTGAATCTACGACGATCCCTTGCACTAAAACCTTGAAGAGAAACTTGAAATCGCCTAAGAGAACTTTGTCTTTCTACGTTCTTTGCTTACTGCTTTGCGTCGTGAGTTTCTAGTGAATAATCGTAGTTTCTAGGTCTTAGGAACTAATATTGAATAATTAAACTTTAGACTAATTAACTTAATTAATAAATTAATTAGGTAATTACTAAAATGCCCCTCCTAAGTTGACTAGACTTAGGAGGACATTTGACTTCGCCAAATCTGAAAATTGACTAAGGGTCTCGGCTTGACCAAGACTTTAAATTAATTAATTTGATTGCTAAATTAATTAATTAAGGGACATAGGCAAATTACTAAAATACCCCTAAGTCACTAGGACCACAACTAACTCCTTTGGACCATCCTAGGTTAGGTACTAGCTTGTCCCTAAGTTAGTTAGGTTAGTTAGGTGTCACCCGACACGGTCCTAGGTTGTGGGGTCCATTGGCTGGTCGATCTTGGTTGATCCTAGTTAGCTAGCTAGTTGGTTAGGTTAGTTAGAGTCTAGAGTTGGTTAGGAAGCTAGACCCCACATGGCTGGACCCGTGCGCGCCTGCCCTTAACCGCCTAACCGAATTCGGTTAGCTTTTCGCGTGGTCCCCCTCGGCGATTAGCACATGTGCTTGCACATGTGTTGCTGCCCATTTCTCCTAACCGTGAACTCCTATGGTTGCATTTTGTAAGTTCACTCCTTGTCCAAGGATCCTCACTATGTCCTTGGACAGTGCTTAATCTACATGATCATTTTCATTGATCATGTGCTATGGTATCTAGGCTTGACACTTGGATGCCTCATACTTAATGCGTTGATATGGTTGGATACAGAATTTTAGCTTAGGGTCTTCATTGCAGGTACAATTCTTAAACAATGCTTATTCATACTTAGAAAAAATTGGCTAACACCCTTAGCCAATATTTTCTAATATGTCCAATATTATTCAATATTGGGCATTGGGATGCCTATGTATCCCAATACACATTCGTAAAATCTATTAGGCTCTTTACTAGACATGTACATTTTTCTGGAATGTTACATTATCCCCCCCACCCTAGGGAACATTCGTCCCCGAATGACACTACACATCATTTTAAATCAGAGAGGGTAATTTCGAAAACACTTTAACATACTTGAAACTTTACTCTTTGTGAATATATGATTCACACTTACTCTGGATGATGCATATTACTCAAATATTATCTGGATCTTCATAATTGAGATTGAGGAACTTCCTTCTTAATCACACTTAACTTAATGCACATCACAACTCATGCAACACAAAAATCACGTCTACGCTATACAAAAATAGCAACATGAATGCAAGCATGAACTCATTTTAACTCATATAGTGCAAGTATAAAAACACCCGATTAGGGACTTACAATACCAAATCGACTAATGCCCTAAAACTTAGAGTTTCTTAAACAAAATCAGACTTAGGATGAGTATATCTAACCTTAAGAACTGAATAAGTGAGGGTAACGGGATCTCATATCGGCCTCGGACTCCCATGTTGCTCCCACAAGAAGGTGGTTCATCCATAATACCTTCACGGTGGCAACCTCCTTGTTCCTCAGCCGCTTCACTTGACGATCTAAAATCTCAACTGGAACCTCTTCATAAGAAAGGTTCTCATTAACTCCTAACCCTTCAACAGGCAGGATGGATGCTGGATCGCCTAGACACTTCTTAAGAATCGAAGCGTGAAACACTGGATGAACAGAAGCCAATTCTTGAGGTAACTTCAGTTCGTAGGCAACATTTCCTACTCACTGTAAGATCTCATAAGGACCTATATACCTCGGACTCAACTTCTCTTTCTTACCAAACCTCATCACCGCTTTCATGGGTGATATCTTCAAACAGACTTGATCACCTACTTCAAATTCAAGAGCTCCCTTTTTGTTATCAGCATAGGATTTTTGACGACTGTAAGCATTGGCCAACCGATCCTTGATCATCCTCACCTTCTCTATAGCCTCATGTATGATCTCTAGGCCAAGGATGGCAGATTCTCCTACTTCAAACAACTCAACTGGAGACCTACATCTCCTGCCATACAATGCTTAAAAAGGTGTCATCCCAATACTGGAATGGTAGCTATTATTATAAGAGAACTCCACCAATGGCAAGTGATCATCCCAACTCCACTTGAAGTCAATAACACATGCTCTTAATATGTCTTCAAGGGTCTGAATGGTATGTTCTGCTTGTCCATTCGTCTGCGAATGAAAAGCAGTACTAAGCTTCACCTGTGTACCCAAGCTCTTTTGGAAGGATCTCCAAAACTGAGAAGTGAATTGGGCTCCCCTATCCGAAATTATAGACAAAAGAATCCCATGCCAACTCACGATCTCATCAATATAGAGTTTGGCGTAGTCCTCGGCTCGGTAAATGGACTTCACGGGAATGAAGTGTGCGGACTTGGTCGTTCGGTCAACAATGACCCAAATGGAATCGTGCATCTTTCTGGTCCTCGGCAAACCAACCATGAAATCCATATTAATTGCCTCCCACTTCCACGTTGGAATCTCAATCGACTGGGTGAGACCCCAGGCTTAAGGTGTTCGGCCTTAACCTATTGGCAATTAGGACACTCCTCCACAAACTTAGAGATATCTCGCTTCATACCTTCCCACCAATAGACCTCTTTAAGGTCATGGTACATTTTGGTGGCACCTGGATGAATGGAATACCTGGAACCGTGAGCTTCTGCCAAAATATTAGGCCTCTTATCGTCAACATTGGGCACACATAATCTGTTCTGGTACCTGAGTACACCATCCCCTCCTAGGGAAAATGATTCATTCAACTTACTCAACACTGAGTCTTTCAACTCCATGAGTACTGGGTCGAGATGCTGCTTAGCTTTAACATCTACAACAAGTGAGGATTCGGAACTGGAATGAACCGAAACACCCTCACTTGGTGTATCTACCACCCGTACACCCAACCTAGCCAGTTGGTGTACTTCTTTAACTAGCTCATTCTTCTCATCATCAATATGAGACATGCTGCCCATGATCAATAGACTCAACGCATCGGCCACTACATTGGCCTTACCTGGGTGATAGTGGACACTCATGTCATAATCCTTGAGCAGTTATAGCCATCTTCTCTGACGAAGGTTCAATTCTCTCTGCGTAAAAACATACTGAAGACTTTTATGGTCAGTATATACATCAACATGTACACCATATAAGTAATGTCTCCAAAGTTTCAACGCAAATACCACAGCAGCTAACTCAAGATCATGAGTAGGGTAATTCTTCTCGTGGATTTTCAACTCTCTCGATGCATATGCAATCACCTTGCCATCTTGCATAAGAACACATCCCAAACCTACTCGGGAAGCATCACAGTACACCACATACCCTGCACCACTTCTCGGCAACGTGAGCACTGGGGCTGAAGTGAGTCGGTCTTTCAGCTCTTGGAAACTCTTTTTACACTTTTCAGACCACTCAAACTTTGCCTTCTTTTTCGTTAAGGCTATCAACGGAGGAGCAATAGTGGAAAAACCCTCCACAAACCTGCGATAATAATTATGCAGACCCAAGAAACTCCGAATATATGTAGGAGTGAGGGGTCTCGGCCAGTTCTTCACCGCTTCAACCTTTTTCGGATCAACTTCAACACCCTGGTCGGTCATAACATGACCAAGGAAGGTCACTGATGTCAACCAAAATTCATATTTACTGAACTTTGCATTCAACTGATGTTCCCTGAGTACTTGCAATGTCTCTCTCAAGTGTTCTTCATGCTCTTCTCTAGTCTTTGAGTATATAAGGATGTAATCTATGAATAATAAGGTCCATAAACGCGGCTGGTGCGTTAGTGAGACCAAATGACATGAGAAGAAACTCATAATGGCCATATCTAGTTCGGAAAGCAGTCTTAGGAACGTCTTCTTGTCTCACTCTAAGCTGATAATACCCTGACCGAAGATCTATTTTAGAAAAGAAACTTGAATCTTGGAGTTGATCAAATAGATCATCCATTCTGGGAAGAGGATACTTGTTCTTTATAGTGACTTTGTTGAGTTGCCGATAATCGATACACATTCTAAGGGTTCCATCCTTTTTCTTAACGAACAACACTGGAGCACCCCATGGAGATATGCTCGGCTGGATGAAGCCCTTATCAAGTAAATCTTTTAACTGCAACTTCAACTCTTTGAGTTTGGCTGTTGCCATCCTATATGGGGGAATAGAAATTGGTTTGGTGTTGAGATCAAAGTCAACACCAAAATCAATCTCGCGTTCAAGAGGAATTCCTGGCAAATCCTCCGGAAAGACATCTTGAAACTCATTCACTATGGAAACAGAGTCTATGGAAGAAACTTATTGATCTTAGTCATTGACTCTAACTAATTGGCACAAAAACCCCTTAGATATCATCTTATTGGCTTTTAGATGAGGAATGATTCGTCCTATTAGATTTGAACCACGCCATTCCCATTCCAGCTCTAACTCATTTGGAAACTGGAACCTCACTACCCTGTTTCGACATTCTATCGTAGCATAACACTTATGGAACAAATCCATACCCAAGATTATATCAAAATCGAGCATGGCTAACTCTACTAGGTCAGCATGAGTGATTCTATCAAGGACATTAATTGGGCAATCTTTATATACTCTTTCTGCTCTAATGTCGTCTCCTATGGGAGTACTAACTAGAAAAGGCTCATGCAAGATCTCAGGAAGCAAGTCAAATCTCTAGCTATCAAAGGAGTAACAAATGACAAAGTGGATCCTGGATCTAACAATGCATACACAGGAAAAGAAAAGACATGCAACGTTCCCATGACCACATCAGCTGACTTCTCTTGCTCCTCTCTACCTTTCACATCATAGAATTTGTTCCTCTTAGGAGGTTCAGCTGCAGCATTTGGATTCGGCCGAGGCTAAGCATCTGTCTTGGCCTAATTCCTCACATATGGGCAATCCCTGACTATATGCCCACTCTTGCCTCAACCATAGCAGGCATTAGTACCTACTAATCACTCACCTCCATGCAAACACCCACATTTACCACATGACTTGTTGTTACGCTGGGAATTTCTATCATTGCCCTTTTTGGGGCCAGACTTGTCCACTTTGGCATTCGAATTCCTGGGAGGAGTAGGATTACCTGAGTGTTGGTGTCCCTTCTTGAACTTGGGCCTGTTATGGACTCCAAATGTACCCCTACCAGAGCTAGAACCAGTCTGATCCGCGGGCCTAGGCTTCTTGCCTTCCTGACCTCTCTTTATCCGACGACTCTCCTCCACGTGTTGTGCATGTACCATCAACCTGCCCAGGTCCATGTTATCGTGCAACATGGATGCCCGACAATCCTCCTCTAGATCCTCCGAGACTCTAGTCACAAACCTGCTCATCTCATCCCTGCTATTGGACACCAAAGAAGAAGCATATTTCGAGAGTTTAACAAATTTCAAGGAATACTCCTTGAACGACATACCTCCCTGTCTTAATTTGATGAAATCTTCAATCTTTGCTTCTCGTTGCTCTCTGGGAAAAAATCTCTCCAGAAATGCAGTCTTGAGAATGTCCCAAGTGATGGGGACTTCTCCTAGTGCTCAGCCATCTGCCCACATTTTGTACCACACGTGAGCCACATCTTTGAGTTGATATACAGTCCACTCAGCCTTTGCCTTTTCATCAACACCCATGGCACAGATAATTTTGTAGACCTCATCCATAAACTCCTGGGGATCCTCATTAGTTTTGGACTCGTATTAGACTGGAGGATTCATTCTGGTGAAGTCCCTCAGTCTGCTAGCCATGGTGCTAGCATGCGGGTTCTCCCTGTGAGCACCCTCTCTAGTGGCTTGGGCTGTGATAGCCTGCGCCTGAGTAGTGATGGCCTAGGCCATCTGAACCAATGCTTCTTTTACTTCACCATCTGTCAACGCAGTTGGGTTGACAGGCACTTGAACTCCAGTAGCTGGGGCTTGAGAGGAGCTTGGTTTCCTCCAGCAGCTGCTTCTTCAACTCTTCTGGCGGGATTCCTCCTTGTGTTCATTGTTCTACACGCATACACAAGAAGGAAGTTAGATACTTAAATGACAAAAAATGTCATAACTCTACATAGCACGATAAAGAGTAGAAGAAGGGAAAATTAACATCATATAGTCTCTAAGTCATGATTGTGGTGCACTTCACAACCATAAGTTAGAAACTACGTAACGTGGTTGTTTTGAGCTTTAGTTCCTAGGTAATTTAACATCATGCTCTGATACCAAGTTCAGTGTCTTCCCCACACTAAAAAGGGGTGATTCACCAGCTAAAGTGAACCCAAGTCCAGTGTCATCCCCACACCAAAAAGAGGTGGTTCACGGCTAAAGTGAAACCAAGAATTTTATTTTTGAGCATTAACAGACATAGATCATGTGAGCTAAACATGAAATCCTGTGTCTTCCCCACACTGAAAAGGGGTGGTTTCACCGGCCAAAGTGAAATCGAATATACCTAGCTCTCTTAGGTGGGATCCACAGGCTAGTTCCCATGCTGGCAACATAGTTTGAAGACTAGGAGTTTTTCGGAGACTCTTATCCACCGTGGTGGAGCCTCATCTCATGAGACTTACATGTGCTGGCATAGGCTCATTGCTACTCTATCGGTGCTTTGCTCAATTTCTTTTACTTCATAACTTTTAGAGTTGACTCAAACATTATGGAAGCTTGCTTCTAGATTGAGGTTTATTTACTCTATGGATAACTTGTCATCCCTTTCTTTACTTGATGAAAATGTGAACTTAACCTTACATTATCATCTTAGTGTTAATGAGACTCGTCTCATACTTTCTAACACCTTCTTATGTGAGTATCTTAACATAGTTGTCTTAGGTGTAAGTGAGGCTTCTCTCACTTCCTTTAACACCCCATTCTGGTCACTTTCGTAACTTTTAAGCCTTTAGTTATGTTATTACTCACTTCATCTTGTTCAATGTCATTTGGTAACTTTATACCATTCTTTATGAACGTTATGAACTTTATTCAATGCAGTTACTATATTCATAGTTCATTTTGGTAGAGTATGTTGAGACTTGTCCCAATTATTGGCATACCCTTGGTTATGGATTCATTGAATTACCTTAGGTATACTTATTCTTTTATCATTACAATACATTGGCCATATAATATTAGTATGAATTAGAATTGGCCTAAACAATTTGGACATAATTTTGCTAGCCAATTTATTGGCACAAGCCAACCATTCACTCAACATTTTTCATGAGATTATCATTAGCCAATTTATATCATAGTTTGGGCAAAACATTATTAGCCAAGTCGATTAACTTAATGTAAATACTTTAGTGAACTCCTCATCTCAAGCAAGTCAACATTTAACAGTAACTATACTTCATAACCGAGCCATAACCAAACTTCATCATCTCGGACACAATTAAGTCTTACAACATTCTTTAGTCCGTGTAAATAACACTTAAATCATACAAATCAAATCTATAGGCTTCATTCGACATTTACAATTCAAGAGATCTACACATTAGGATAATTTAGCACCACATACCAACAACATGTTCGAGATTACATCTATATACTTATGAGAATCAAAAACAAGGATCACTAGGGAAATGGACGTTCAAAAATATCATTGGGAAGCAACCCTAGTTTCGAGATTCATAGATTCAAAATGTTGAAAATCCTCTTGGAGAAAGAATTCCAGGAGAGAAACCCATACCTTATGTAGAATTGAATCTACGACGATCCCTTGCACGAAAACCTTGAAATCACCTAAGAGAACTTTGTCTCTACGTTCTTTGCTTACTGCTTTGCGTCATGAGTTTCTAGTGAATGATCATGGTTTCTAGGTCTTAGGAACTGATATTGAATAATTCAACTTTAGACAAATTAACTTAATTAATAAATTAATTAGGTAATTACTAAAACGCCCCTCCTTAGGTGACTAGACTTAGGAGGAAATTTGACTTAGCCAAATATGAAAATTGACTAAGCGTCTCGGCTTGACAGCATGACCAAGACTTTAATTTAATTAATTTTATTGCTAAATTAATTAATTAAAGGACCTAAGGAAATTACTAAAATACCCCTAAGTCACTAGGACCACAACTAACTCCTTTGGACCATCCTAGGTTAGGTACTAGGTTGTACCTAAGTTAGTTAGGTTATTTAGGTGTCACCCGACAAGGTCCTAGGATGTCGGGTCCATTGGCTGGTCGATCTTGGTTGATCCTAGGTTAGCTAGCTATTTGGTTAGGTTAGTTAGAGTCTAGAGTTGGTTAGGAAGCTAGACCCCACATGGCTGGACCCGTGCGCGCCTGCCCTTAACCGCCTAACCGAATTCGGTTATCTTGTCGCGTGGTCCCCCTCGGCAGTTAGCACAGGTGTTGCTGCCCATTTCTCCCAACCGTGCACTCCTATGGGTGCATTTGGAAAGTTCACTCCTTGTTCAGGGATCCTCACTATGTCCTTGGACACTGCTTAATCTACATGATCATTTTCTTTGATCATGTGCTATGGTATCTAGGCTTGACACTTGGATGTCTCATACTTAATGCGTTGATATGGTTGGATACAGAATTTTAGCTTAGGGTCTTCATTGCAGGTACAATTCTTAAACAATGCTTATTCATACTTAGAAAAAATTGGCTAACACCCTTAGCCAATATTTTCTAATATGCCCAATATTATTCAATATTGGGCATTGGGATGCCTATTTATCCCAATACGCATTCGTAAAATCTAATAGGCTCTTTACTAGACATGTACATTTTTCTGGAATGTTACAGATATTCTAGGTCATTGGTGAAAGTCAAAATTTTTTGGAGGCGTTTTTTATATTGTTTAGGTAGTTTTCTTAATTTATCTGTTTTTAGGGGAATTTACGTAATATTCGTATATTTTCGGACAGTTACGACAAGAAGTAAAGTTTTTCTCTTTTATTCATCACGATATTCTATGGTCATTCATGCAAGTCCAAAAATTTTGGAGGCATTTTTTGTATAGTTTATGTAGTTTTCTTTATTTTTTGACCATTTTGTGGCACTTACAATATATTCGGCCCTTTTCAGACAATTATGATAAGAACTAAAGTTATTTCTTTTATTCGTCACAATATTCTAAGGTCATTGGTGTAGTGAGAATTTTTTCCAGGTATTATTTGTATTGTTTATGTGATTTTCTTGATTGTTCAGCCATTTAGGGGCACTTACTTAATATTCGGCCATTTTTGGACAGTTACGAAGAGAAGTAAAGCGTTGCTCTTTCATTCGTCATTATATTCTATGGTCAGTCTTGCAAGTCGAAATTTTTTGAAGGTGTTTTTTATATTGTTTATGTAGTTTTCATGATTTTTTTGGCCATTTAGGGGAATTTTATGTAATATTTGGCCATATTATGAAAGTAAAGTTTTGTTCTTTTATTCGTCAGATATTCTAAGGTCATTGGTGCAAGTCAAAATTTTTAGAGCTGTTTTTATATTGTTTATGAAGTTTTTTATTTTTCGGCAATTTTGGACATTTTCGTAATATTCGGCCATTTTTAGACAATTACAAAAAGAAGTAAAGTTTTATTTCTTTTATTCGTCATGAAATTCTGAGGTTATTGGTGCAAGTCGAAAGTTTTTTGAGGCATTTTTGTATTGTTTATGTAATTTTTCTTTATTTTTTGCTATTTATGGGCATTTATGTAATATTCGGCAATTTTCAAACAGTTACGAATAGAATTAAAATTTAATTCTTTTATTTGTCACGATATTCTAAGGTCATTGGTGCAAGTTAAATTTTATTTGGGGGCATTTTTGTATTATTTATGTAGTTCTCATGATTTTTCGGTCATTTAGGGGCATTTACGTAATATTCGGCAATTTTGGACAGTTACAAATAGAAATAAAGTTTTTACTTTTAGTCGTCATGATATTCTAAGGTCATTGGTGCAGGTCAAAAAAAATTGAGGCATTTTTTTGTATTGTTTATATAGTTTTTTTTTATTTTTTGGCCATTTAGGGGCATTTACGTAATATTCAACCATTTTCGGGCGAGGAAAGGATCAAAATAGTCCCCTCTTCTTTTGATTAAGGCTCAAAGTGATCCTTGAGTTTTCACATTGAGCACTAATAGTTTCTCGTGTTTGCAATATTGGTGCACTTTTGGTCCTCATCCAAAATTTTACCTATTTTTTAGCATTAATTATATCCATAACGTATGTATGAGATGTCCAATCGTCATTTTATATATTTAATAGAAATAAGAACTCCATATGAAAAAATGTGTGAAGAAAAACACTTTGTTTTGTTTTGTAGAAATCGTATTGCAGGTAAAGTCGAGAGGTTTATCACGATAATTTTACATGCAATAGTAGAATTTTTTCTTTTCCTACAAAGTCATATGTTAAGATGTTCTTAGTTTAGCTGCAGTAATATTTCTAGTGAGCAGAACAAGGTGTTTTTCTTATCACCTTCTCTCAGATAAAGTTATTATTTCTACTAAATATATAAAAAGACGATTGGACATTCTTTATATAAAATTCTGGACAAAATTAACGTTTAAAAAATTGGCAAAATTTTAGGGGAGGACCAAAAGTGCACCAATATTGCAAACATGAGGGACTATTATTGCTCAATGTGAAAACTCAAGGATCACTTTGAGCTTTAACCCAAAGATACTCTAAGGTCATTGGTGGAAGTCAAAAAATTTTGGAGGTGTTTTTTTGTATTGTTTGAGTTTTATTTTTTTTATTTTTTTGTCATTTAGGGGCATTTACGTAATATTTTGCCCATTTTTGGAATGATACAAAAAGAGGTAAAATTTTGTTCTTTAATTCTTCACGATATTCCAAGGTTACTGGTGAAAGTCCAATATTTCTTCGAGGCATTTTTTGTAGTTTTATATAGTTTTCTTAATTTTTCAGCAATTTTGGGGCATTTATGTAATATTCATCTATTTTCGGACAGTTAAGCAAAGATGTAAACTTTTGATCTATTATTTGTCACAATATTCTAAGGTCATTGGATCAAGATAAAAAAATTGGAGGCGTTTTTTGTATTGCTTATGTATTTTTCTTGTCTTTTTGGTATTTAGGGTCATTTACGTAATATTTGGCCATTTTCGGACAATTACGACAAGAGCTAAAGTTTTGTTCTTTTACTCGTCACTATATTCTAAGGTCATTGGTGAGATTTAAAAATTTTCGGAGGCGTTTTTTGTGTTGTTTATCTAGTTTTCTTTAGTTTTTTTCAATATAGGGGCATTTACCTGATATTCAACCATTTTTGGACAGTCACGAAAAGAAGTAAAGTTTTGTTCTTTTATTCGTCAAGATACTCTAAGGTCATTGGTGCAAGTTGAATTTTTTTGGAGGCTTTTTTTATTTTTTTAAAAGTAAATTTATTGATTTTTTGGTCATTTAGGGGTATTAACGTAATATTTGTCTATTTTTCAGACAGTTACGAAAAGAAGAAAAGTTAGTTCTTTTATT
This sequence comes from Solanum lycopersicoides, assembly GCA_022817965.1. Lineage (NCBI taxonomy): Eukaryota > Viridiplantae > Streptophyta > Magnoliopsida > Solanales > Solanaceae > Solanum > Solanum lycopersicoides. The sequence goes on from CM040624.1 coordinate 31,117,237, forward strand.
TTTTATGGTATTCTAAAGTCTTTGATGCGGGTCTAAATTTATTGGAGGCATATTTTGTATTGCTTATGTAGATTTTTTGATACTTCACCATTTAGTGGCATTTACATAATATTCGGTCATTTTCGGAACGTTATGAAAAGAAGTAAAGTTTTGTTCTCTTATTTGTCACGATATTCTAAGATCATTGGTGAAAGTCAAAATTTTATTGAGGCATATTTTGTATTGCTTATGTAGTTTTCTTGATTTTTCGACCATTTAGGGGCACTTACGAAATATTCAACTAATTTCAGACAGTTACGAAAAGAAGCAAGGTTTTGTTATTTTATTCATCCAATATTCTAAGGTCATTGGTGCAAGTCAAAAAATTTGGAGGCGTTTCTTGTATTTTGTATGTAGTTTTCTTGATTTTTCGGGCATATAGGGGCATTTACGGAATATTCAATCATTTTCGGACAGTTACGAAAAAAAATATATTTTGTTCCTTTATTTATCACGATATTATAAAGTTATTGGTGTGAGTCAAAAATTCTTTGAGGCCCTTATTGCACTATTTATGTATTTTTCTTGATTTTTTTGCTTTTAAGAGTATTTACGTAATGTTCGGCTATTTTCGGACAGTTACGAAAATAAGTTAAGTTTTTTTTTATTTGTCACGATATTCAAAGGTCATTGGTGCAAGTCAAAATATTTTAGAGGCATTTCTTGCATTATTTATGTAGTTTTCTTGATTTTTCGGCCATTTAGGGGCATTTACGTAATATTTATCCATTTTCGGACAGTTAGGAGTAGAAGTTAGGTTTTGTTCTTTTATTTCCCATGGTATTTAAGGTCATTGGTGAAAGTTAAAAAAAATTTTGAGGATTTTTTTGTATTGTTTATATAGTTTTCTTAATTTTTCAGCCATTTAGGGGCATTTACGTAATATTCGACCATTTTTGGATAGTTAAGAAAGGAAAGCTTTGATCAATTATTCGTCACGATGCTCAAAGGTCATTTTGACAGTCAATATTTTTTGAGGCATTTTCGTATTGTTTATGTATTTTTTTTATTTTTCGATCATTTAGGAGAATTTACCCAATATTCGTTTATTTTCGGACCATTATGAAAATAAGTAAAGTTTCAATCTTGTATTCATCACGATATTCTAAGGTCATTGATTCAAGTCAAAAAACTTTTGAGGCGTTTTTCGTATTTTTTGTGTAGTTTTCTTGATTTTTCGTCCATGTAGAAAAATTTACGTAATATTCGGCCATTTTCAAACAATTACGAAAAGAAGTAAAGTTTTTATCTATTATTATTCACGATATTCTAAGGTCATTCGTGCAAGTCACATATTTTTGGAGGCGTTTTTTGTTTTATTCATCTATTTTTCTTGATATTTTGGCTATTTATGGGCATTTACATAATATTGGCCATTTTTGAACAGTTACGAAAAGAAGTAAAGTTTTGTTGCTTTATTCGTTACGATATTCTAAGGGCATTGTTGCAAGTCAAAAAATTTTGGTAGCGTTTTCTGTATTGTTTATATAATTTTCTTGATTTTTTGGCCATTTTGGGGAATTTACATAATATTTCGCCATTTTGGGAGAGATACGAAAGGAGGTAAAGTTTTGTTCTTTTATTCGTCACGATATTCTAAGGTCATTGGAGAAATTTAAAATTTTTCTGAGGCATTTTTTTTTGTATTGTTTATGTATTTTTCTTGACTTTTTGTCATTTAGGGTCATTTACGTAATATTCGATCATTTTCGAACATTTATGAAAAGAAGTGAAGTTTTGTTCTTTTACTCTTCATGATATTATAAGGTCATTGGTGCAAGTCAAAAAAATTCAAAGGCGTTTCTAGTATTGTTTATGTAGTTTCCTTTATTGCCATTTAGGGCATTTACATAATCTTCAACCATTTTCGGACAGTTACGAAAAAGATAAACTTTTGTTTTCTTATTCGTCAAGATACTCTAAGGTCGTTGGTGCAATTTGAAATTATTTGGAGGCGTTTTTGTATTGTTTATGTAGTTTTCTTGATTTTTCGGTCACTTAGGAGCATTTTACGTAATAATCGTCCATTTTTGGACATTTATGACAAGAAATAAAGTTTAGTTCTTTTATTTATCACGATATTCTAAAGTCATTGATGCGAGTCAAAATTTTTAGGAGGCATTGTCCATATTTCTTACATTGATTTCTTCGTATTCGGTCATTTAGGGGCAACTACATAATATTAAGCCATTTTTGGAACGTTACAAAAATAAGTAAAATTTTGTTTCTTTATTCGTCACGATATACAAAGGTCATTTGGTGCAAGTCTAAGTCTTATTGAGGCGTTTTTTTGTATTGTTTATGTAGTTTTCCTGATTTTTCGGCCATTTAGGGGCATTTACGTAATATTCTGCATTTTTGAGCAGTTATTAAAAGAAGGAAGGTTTTGTTCTTTTATTCGTCCCGATAATCTAAGCTCATTGGTACAAGTCAAAAAGTTTTGGAGGCATTTATTGTATTGCTTATGTAGTTTTCTTGATTTTTCGGCCATTTAGTGGCATTTACGGGATAATCAACCATTTTCGGACATTTACGTAAAGAAGTAAGTTTCGTTCTTTTATTCATCACGATTCTAAGGTCATTAGTGCAAGTCAAATACTTTTTGAGGCGTTTATTGTATTGGTTTTTGTATTTTCTTGATTTTTGTGCCATTTAGGTGTATTTACGTAATATTCGGTCATTTTTCAGACAGTTATGAAAATAAGAAGTTTTTTATTTTATTTATTACGATATTCTAACTTCATTGGTTCAAGTCAAAAAATTCTGAAGGTGGTTTTTGTATTATTTATGTAGTTTTCTTTATTTTTGTGGCCATTTAGGGGCATTTACGTAATACTCCACCATTTTTGGATAGTTTCGAAAAGAAGTAAAGTTTTGTTCTTTTATTCTCATGATATTCTAAGTCATTGGTGCAAGTCAAACTTCGTTGGAGGCGTTTTTTGTGTTGATTGTGTAGTTTTCTTAATTTTTTGGCCATTTATGAGCATTTATGTAATATACTTGGTCATTTTTGGACAGTTACGAAAAGAAGTAATTTTTTTTTGTATTTTGACGATATTCCAATGTTATTGGTGCAAGTCGAAATTTTTCAGAGGTTTTGTTTATTGTTTATGTATTTTTTTTAAATTTTCGGCTATTTAGTAGCACTTATGGAATATTCAGCCATTTTCCGACAGATACAAAAAGAAGAATAATTTTGTTCTTTCATTCATTACAATTTCTAAGGTCATTGGTGCAAGTTGAAACTTTTTGGAGATGTTTTTTGTATTGTTAATGTAGTATTCTTTATTTTCGGTCATTAGGGGAATTTACATAATAATCGACCATTTTAGGACAATTACGAATAGAAATAAAGTTGTTTTTCTTATATTCGTCACGATATTTTAAAGTCATTGGTGCAACTCCAAAATTATTGGAGGCATTTTTTTCTATTGTTTATATATATTTTCTTGATTTTCGACCATTTAGGGGGGTCAACGTAATATTTAGCCATTTTTGGACAGTTACCAAAAGAAGTAAAGTTTTGTTCTTATATTCGACACGATATTCTAAGATAATTGGTTTAAGTCAAAAAAAATTGAAGATTTTTTTTGTATTGTTTATGTATTTTCTTGAATCAAAGTAAAGGAGTCTTGACATGAATTGATCTAGGCTCTTCTAGCCTACAAATTGAATGATGTAATGAACCTTATGTTATCTTAATTCTTGGGTAGATAAAGCATGAATTAGACTTGAGTATGATGTCTTTAGCTACTGCCCTAGATTGATGTTATTTATGAAATATAAATGATGATCAATGCAAGTTAATTTGGTTAAAGACCTATGTCCTTCTACTTTCTAGTATACTAGTGAATTCAGCAGCACTTCGCGCGGTCAATAACTCGTTAAATTCACTAACTAACTTTTTAGAATAGTTGAGTACTTAAAATATTCTATATATTTTTTATAGTGACATTCTAACTATTAAATCAGATTTCAAGTTTTAATTAATTTTATTATTAGTATTTAAGTTTTATATCGTTTATAATCTTAAAGAGTCTTTATCTTCTAATAATATTTTTTATATCGCTAAACTTATGCTCCTTATGTTTGTAAGTAAAAGAAAATTTGATTCAATATAAATGTTTATCTATACATAATTTTTTCTTTCATTTATATGGAAGCAATGATGAAACACATTTCAATATAAATGCAACAACCTATTTAAATTAGTTATTTAAACTTGAAAATTAAAAAATAAAAAACGTTGAAACATAAGAAAGAAATAGTTTTGAATTGTGAAAACCCAATTTATCATTTGACCTTCATTTTTATGATTCTACCATTTTAAATTTTTCACGACTTAAAATTTAAAAAATAAATAAAAAAACAATGAACAATAAGAAATTAAACTTTCGTTAGAAAAATAATGAATGTATATCGTATGGTAGAAATAATTTAAAAAATTAAACAATCTATATTTTTTCATTCCTTTACAAATTCATATATGTCATGTCCATCCAATCATAAGTAACTAATGGAGGTATTTAATCATTATTTTTATTTATTTATTTTGGATTTCAACTATGGAAAACTCATTTTGACTATGAAAGTTTAAAATTTAACTCATAATTTTTAAAATTTTGAGAAATAATCAAAAAGTATTTTCAATCCAAATCATTGACAAAAAGTCAAAAGTAATTTGCATTACACAATCCCAATTTTCATAAATTATTTTTCATATTTTAAAATAACAATTTTTTTTTGAAATTGTACAATGAAAGTGGATAATTGCCTATTAAGTTTTCTGATTGATGGTCATATTCATTTTGTCTTAAGAAATTTATATAAAAAAATATACTGAAGCAAACTCTCTTTGTTGTCTTGTTCTCGTTTTACTTTCTTTTTCTCTTGCAACTACATGGATAAAGAATTAACAATTCATAATATAAATAACGAACAATATCTTTTTCTATATGAATTTTTTAGCAACATCTTTTTTGTTTATTGGCTTCTAAAACAATTTCTTGAACTTGAATTTAAATTTATTCCTACAAAAATATAATATTATACTTACAATTCACATTTTATAGATGATCATGTCTTTTAATATGCTATTTTTGAAAAATCTATATAGAAAAGAAAATAAATATTTTCACTTCTTTTGGTATGTGTGAATTTTAAAGCAACCTTGTTTTGTTATTGATTTCCAAATGTGTCTCTTAGGTTGAGACTCCAAATAACACTTCTTCCTACAAAATATAAAATTATAGTTTATAGTTCACATTTTAATATATTACTTTTGAAAAATGTATATAGAAAAGAAAATAGATATTCTCACTACTTTTGATATGTGTGAATTTTTTAACAACCTTTTTAGGTCGAGACTCCAAATAACACTTTCTCCTGCAAATTATAAAATCATAATTCAGGGTTCACATTTCATAAAAACTCATATTTTTTAATAAATTCCTTTTGAAAATTGCATAAATAAAAGAAGATAGATATTCTTACCATCAATTCATATAAAAGAAAATAAATTTGAGCCTCCAAACAACACTCCTCCTCCAAAATATAATATCATAATTCAAGGTTAACAATTCGTAAATACTCATGTCTTTTAATAAATTCCTTCTGAAAAATGCATAAATAGAAAAAGATAAATATTCTTATCATCAATTTATATAAAAGAAAATAGATAATCTCACCTTTAAAATAAACAGTAAAATACCACCAGCACCCAACATTTACTGAGCTTCTCAATCATTTGCAATGTTTCTTATATTTATATGTGCAAATACGATATAACTACAATACATAATAACTCATATGGTAAATGCCATTAAATATAATGACTTTTCACATTTTTGTATTAATTAAATTACAATGAAACTTACCTTTTAAATTCCATAACTAATGCATTGATCATTTCTACATTTCCTTATATAAACATTAGTAATACAAAAAAAAGTAAAAAAGAAATTAGGGGAAGAGATTAATAATAATGGTGAAGAATATCCTAATTATGGATAGATTAAATATGGCATTCATACATGTAAATTATAATAATAACTAAATTAGTAGATGAAATTTAGGGACAAAATTGAATATTTACAACCAATAAAATGAGTTTCACGTATCGTTGCGCAGTTGGGTATATTGTAACGTACATATACAAAATAATAAAGGAATTAATGGAAGAATTTAAATGGAAATGATTAATAGAGGGCATTTATTTAATTTATTAAATATATTAAGATGAAAATAAAATAAAATAAAAAATCAGGCATGAAAATTACATACTAAGATAATAAATTGTGGACAACACTGACAATGCTAAAACAAAAAACAATTAAAAAAGGGAAAAAAGAAAGAAAGAGACTTCTTGGAAAAAGAGTTTCAAATGAAAAGAAAAGAAGAAGAATTGAAAGTAAATTATGAATGAAAAAGACAAAATGTTATATAGTGTTAGACATTTGCTTTAGTATTTATAGTTAGTAAAATAATTAGTAACATATGAATATGAAAAGATAAATAACATCCATTGGAGTAATTATAATTCAATGACTTTAATTGTGATTTTCTTCAATATTTAAGAGACTTTTTTTGTATTTTAAAATTTAAAAAATGGTTTAAAAAAACATAAATAAAATTAAATATTTTTCTAGCTCTTAGAGGCATGCCACATCAGGGGTTTTGGATTCTGATTTATATATGTATATTGATTGGTGATGTATTGTATTAGTTGTAGCTTGGTATTGTAGTGTCTCAAACATGGCTTCCTTTATGATTAAAGCACCTTTAGCTACTGCCTTTTTATATTAATTGTTGATGGAAAAGGAGTATTGATCAAGGATGATCAAAGGGTGAGAAATTGGTAAGAATACTTATCTCTTCTACTTTTCTATATTATTGTAGTTGATGAAGCCTTGTATGACATTGTGTGGTATGGTCCACTTATGGTGGCGGTGTTTACTTTCTTGTCATTATATATGTGTTGACCATGACCTTGAAGGCAAATTGATGAATATATGAATGAGTGATTATGATGATCACCTTATGTGTAACTTGTGCCTAGTCTTCTACTTTAGTTGTGAATCTAGGTTATGTACAATTGTTATGAGCATATAAAGGGTTGTGTAAGATCATGTGTAGGAGTTTCCACTAATGAAGTGTTAAGGATTGATGATCCCTACCCATGTAACCCTATGTGAATGTGTGAATAGCTAATGTTAGGAGTCTTAAAGTATAATATGAAGTTAGCTTGCCTCCTATGCTAAATTGTGTTGTGTGGTCTATGCTTGAAAGTGTAATATGGTCTTAAGAGGGTGGCTGTCTCAATGTGTTGTTGATAGCCATTATGTTATCATGTTGACCAATGTACACACACACTCACACTTCATGCATGCTTAAAAGTAGTAAACGTTCATGTTGTCTAAATGAAAGGTAGTTCTCATATTCACTAGTGTCTACTACTATGCATGTAATGTATAAGTATGTGAAGTATGTTATGTATTCCTTAACCAGGATGACTTGATAGGTGTACTAGAATGGACAAGGGTATGGGACCTTGTCTATGCATTTCACATGTGTACCTTGATAGGATAGTTCCTAGGTTTGGTTTATATGTATATGAAAATGAATGAATGGGCATGTTATGAATATGACTTATATGATATGATGAAGTATGAATGTGCATAGAGTCTTAGTGGGTTTATATGAAAGTATTGCTCATATAGTTATACCTATAGACTTATGCATTGATATATGGACATGTGTGATATTTATGTGTTATGTGAAAGGTTTGCTCACATATATGTACACACACACATGAATTATGATCTAGTAAATAGAGGGGCCTTGAGAGGGGTGCCCAAGATTACTCTAAAACTAGATAGGTGCTTGAGTATACTATAAGCATATGAGGATCAAATATCCTAAGACTATGTTTTATGAAAAATGTAAGAAAAGCTTTTCAATAAAGGGAACTTAGCTCAGCACCGAGTGAACTTGACATTGAAAGGCGTTGACTTCCCTTAGAGGAAGATTCACCACTTGTCCCTTATAGAGTGTTGACTTCCCTTAGAGGAATACTCACCTATGGACCCACATGAGGTGGTGACTTCCCTTTGAGGAAGGCTCATCCATGTTTTCTCATGAGAGGAGGCCCCAATTGCCCAATGGCATGTAGAGGGATTATACCTATCTCTTAGTTCCATAAACTATGCTTGACACATAGGATCTAGCAAAGTGAATTCACTTAGGATGCTAGGATGTATGTTAATGTTCTACCTTGTCTAGTTAGGAACACCTTCCATTGGTGTAAGGCTCTACAACACAAAATTCCATGTTTAGCACCCATGGTCTTAGTGTCGGTTAATGCTACAATTTACCTAAAGTAAAATGGACAATGGAAGTAAATTACTAGGATACTAACTAGGATGACTTAAGGTGGGTTACTTAGGATAGGTTGAAGTAATGAATCCATCTAGACATTGCACAAGTAGATCCTTAGGAAGTCCTAGGAAGGTGACCTAATGTATATGATTGTGGTCATGTCTTTATGCATGACATTGTAGTATCTATCTACTTTTTATGAAGATGTGCATGGTATTAATCTATATGATGCTATCTTATCCATATATGCACTATGTTGTTCAAAATGACTATAGGAGGAAGGTTGTTGACATGAATGAAGTTGTCTTCACGTATATGTTGATGCATGAATTGAATGTTAAGGTTTGTGGTCTCATGATGAGTTTACTAAGTATGTGTGAGGTTATTGGTATTAACATGTACATTGCACTAGTAGACTTAGATTGGGGTCATGAACAAGGTCTTGTAATGATGTATATGAAAAGAAGTGAATATATGTATGAATTGATGTAGCTTACTGTAAAGCCAATAAGTCTTGACTTAAATGTGTCTATGATGTGTTATGCTTCTATTATGATATGTGTTGGCTTAGGTAGGTTGTATGATGCTTTTCTTGTGGTCCTAAGGTGATGCATTGCACCAAGTATCACTAGAGGGTTACTTGGGAGGTTAATGAATAAACGAAAAGATAGTTCATTGTAAAGAAGAATGAGCTCACTGTAAAGTGACCTCAAATATGGCTTAAATTCTATATGTGATTTTATATGATGTTTGGCCTTTGATTATGTTTCTATGAAGTATGTGAATGATATAAATACTATTGTATAAAGGTTTTATGAAGATTTACTCAAAAAGGCATGAAGTATGATTTCCAGAAAATGTCCCTTTTAAATGTATGTTTTTGCATGGTTGCCATACTTAGTGCATTCTTGTACTAATCCCATTCATCTCTACTTTTTCAACGAAGTGTAGCGTATGGATACTTAAAGTATGTCTATTTGATTGAGGAGCTTGATATGTGATTCTCAAGCTCAAGGAAAGGAATACTTAAGGATTCCTATGTCATGTCTTTACTGTAAAGTGCATTCTTATTGTATTTATGTTTATGGTTTAGGGGCTGTGTCCCTAATGTACACTAATATTGATTGAGTCTAAGATTGTAAAGAGACTTGAGGTCTAAGTATGTAATATAATATTTTATATATATATATATATATATATATATATATATATATATATGAAGTAAAGTTTCTAGCATACGATGTGCTATTAAAAGTTTTAAATTTTCGCTAAATTTACTATGTCAATGCAATGAATGATAACTATGGGCTTGTATAAGACCTCCTAGAGGTCAAGTACGCCATGTTACTTCTAGGGGGTGCTACCGGATGTGACATGTAAGATCATGTGTAGGTGATGCCATTAATGAAGTGTTAAGGATTGATGACCCCTACCCATGTAACCCTATGTAAAGGTGTGAATAGCTAAAGTTAGGAGTCTTGATTGTAATGTGAAGATTGTCTTGCCTCCTATGCTAAGTTGTGTGGTGTGGTCTATGCTTTAAGGTGCATTGTGGTCTTAAGAGGGTGGCTGCCTCAACGTGTTATTGATAGCCATTATGTGATCATGTTGACCAACTCACACACACCCTCACTCTACATGCATGCTTACAAGTATTATAGGTCATGGTGTCTAAATGAAAGGTAGTTCTCATATTCACTAATGTGTACTATTATGCATGCTAAGCTTGAGTCCATGAAAGTGTGTTATGAACATGTCTTATATGGTATAATGTGAAGTATGTGGCATGATGAAGTATGATTATACCTAGTGTTTACTGTGTTCATATGAAAGCATGGTTCATATTATTACGCTTGTACACTTATGTATGAATGAAATGATGTATGCCCATGTGTGGCATTTATGTGTTACGTGAAACGTTTGCTCACATATAAGTGTACACACACAGATGAATGATGATCTAGTCAATAGAGGAGCCTTGAAAGGTGTGTTCAAGTGTATCCTTAAATAGATAGTGCTAATACATATGTTATGTCAATGTGAAAGGATTTCTCACATGATTTAGGTTGATGAACTATCATCTATGACCTATGAGCTAAGCATATGAGGGGATGACTCACCTAAGACTATGTTTTATAAAGAAATGATAATAAAGGTTTTTTCAATAAAAGGAACTTAGCTTTGCACCGAGTGAACTTGTAGATGAGGGGGTGGCACCTTCCTAAGGAGGGAAGGCTAAAGGGTCCACTAACGGTCCTCACGGGGTGGACAAAAAGGGTGTAGAGAGATGTTTCCTTGATGGCCCCCAAGTTCCATAAATGTGCTTGCCATATAGGATCTAGCAAGTGATATCACCTAATATGCTAGCATGTTACTCATGTCTTACCTTGGCAAGTAAGATGCCCTCTTTTTGGTGTGAGGGTATGACACCAAATTCCATGTTTAGCACCCATGTTCTTAGTGTCGGTTAAGGCAATAGTTTTCCTAAAGTAAAATAGACAGTGGAAGTACATGACTAGGACCTTAACTAGGATGACTTAAGGGAGGTTACTTAGGATAGGTGGAAGTAATGAACCCATCTAGACATTGCACAAGTAGCTCCTTAGGAAGTGTTAGAGAGGTGGCCTAATGTGTATGATTATGGTTATGTCTTTATGCATGACATGGTAGTATTTGTCTACTTGTTATGAAGATGTGCATGGTATGTGTCTATATGTTGTGATCTTATCCTTATATGCACTATGTTGGTCTAAATGACTATATGATGAAGGTCTTCTATTGACATGAATGAAGTTGTCTTCACTTACTTGTTGATGTATGAATTGGGTGATAAGGCTTGTGGTCTCATGATAGGTCTATTAAGTATGTGGGAGGTTATGGGGCTTCATTGTAATGCCTTATGGTCTTGACTTGAATGTGTCTTGTAATGGGCTATACTTCTATGATGATATGTGTTGGCTTGTGTAAGTTGTATGAATGGTTTTCCTTGTGACCTTAAGGTGATGCATTGCACAAAGTATCACTAGAGGGTTACTTGGGAGGTTAAGGAGTTAAAATAAAGGATGTTCACTGTTAAGGTAAACAAGCTCACTATAAAGTGACCTCAATTATGGCTTAAATTCTATAGTGATGTTATATGATGTTTGGACTTTGATTATGACTATATGAAGTATGTGAATGATATAAATGCAATTGTATAAAGATTTTATAAACATTTACTCAAAATGGCATGAAGTATGATTTCAAGAAAATGTCCCTTTTAAATGCATATTTTTTCATGGTTGTCATACTTAGTGCATTCTTGTACTAATCCCATTCTTCTCTACTTTTTACACAAAGTGTGGGTTATGGATGCTTAAAGAAGGTCTCTAAGGTTAAGGGCTTGATATGTGATTTCCAAGATCAAGCAAAGGAATCCTTAAGTCCAAGAATTTCCTATGTTATGTCTTTACTGTAAAGTTATGTATAAGTTTTACTATGTATTATGTTATAAGGGCCGTCCCTAAAGTACTCTTATGATGTTGAGTCTAGGATTGCAAAAAGACTTAAGGTCTAAATATGTATTATGACTTATATTTTATATATATGAAGTGATGTTTCTGGCATATGATGTGCTATCAAAAGTTTTAAAATCTCCGCTAAATTTACTATGACAATATGATGAATGATAACTATGGGCTTGTATAAGACCTACGAGAGGTCAAGTACGCCATGTTACTTCTAGGGGGTGCTCCCCGGATGTGACAAGGGAAGTCCCAGGGAGGTGTTCTAATGTATGTGTCTATGTTTATAGTTTTCTTGCATGACATTGTGATAGTGTTTACATGATGATATGATATGCATGACATGAAATTTTAATATGACTATGTGACTCAGGCCCTATATTGAAGTGTATGTTGGTTGCCTATAGTATTGTGTTTTGTACATGAAGGATATGTTAAGTCTTGTGGTCTCATGATAGGTCTACTAAGTATGTGTGAAGTTATGGGGCTTCACATGTACATCGCACTAGTAGATTTAGATTGGGATTATGAGTAAGGTTTCATAAGGTTCTATGTGAAGCAAAATAAGTATATATGCATAATGACAAGAGCTTATTGTAATGTTCTTATGTATTGGCCTAAGTGTGTCTTTTATGTATTATGTTTCTATGATGGTACGTGTTGGCTTATGTAGGTTGTAGGTTGTATGTATGCTTTCTTTGTGGCCTAAGGTGATGCATTGCACCAAGTATGATTAAAGGGTTACTTGGGGAGTTTAATGAGTAAAAGAAAAGAAGTTCACTGTAAGGTGAAAAGAGCTCACTGTAAAGTGACCTCAAATATTGCTTAAATTCTATAAGTGATTTTATATGATATTTGGACTTTGAATATGTCTATATGAAGTATGTAAATGATATAAATGCTATTGTATAAAGGTTTTATGAATATTTACTCAAAAAGCATGAAGTATGATTTGAAAAATGTCCCTTTTAAATGCATGTTTTTGCATGGTTGCCATACTTAGTGCACTCGTGTACTAACTCCATTCTTCTCTATTTTTTACACAAAGTGTAGGTTATGGATGCTTAAAGGATGTCTCTATGATTGAGGAGCTTGTTATGTGTTTCCCAAGCTCAAGCAAAAGGAATCCTTAATATTCAAGGATGTCCTCTGTCAACTTATGGTTTAATGTAAAGTCCTTTAATATTATACTTATGTATTATGTCTTAAGGGCCGTGTCCCTAAAGTACTCTTATGTAGATGAGTCTAGGATGACAAAAAGAGACTATAGTCTTTAACTATGTATGATGATATTTTAACTATATGAAGTAATTTTCTAGCATATGATGTGCTAAGAAAGTTTTAAATTTTCCGCTAACTTTACTTATGACAATGCAATGAATGATAACTATGGGCTAGTATAAGACCTCCGAGAGGTCAAGTACGTCATGTTACTTCTAGGGGGTGCTCCCCAGCTGTGACAAATAGTGCATTTCAACATAATATACGGTACTTCGTCATCCTTAGGGTTCCAATTTCACAAGAATTATAAATTATCATAACAAAACCTATGAACACTAAGCCAAAACTTCAAATTCGTCCTATTAACATGAATTATTCAGTTTTTAGGTAACTACATACTCAGATACCGTCATACCAAGGGTGTTCTATCATATAATTTCACATACCAATAAAAAATTAACCACCGAAGGTCAAGTTCAACAATCGTGACTTCGTTAAACAAACAATGAATAATGAATTCAAAGTAAGGGCAAAGTTGTTTACCTTTCAAGTAATCGAAGTGGGTGAGTGTTATACAATGAACTTCTAGACCCTTTGACAATCCTTTAACACCAAACCCAGACTCGGGAATTGCTGGGAAAGTGGAGATGAGGGATTTGGAAGAGAGAGGAATGATAATTTGGGAAATTGAATAGGGCTTGATATGTGGGATTTCAAAGTTAAATGGAGTGATTAAGGGAGAGGGAAGGTTCAAAAATGGTTGGGAGGCAATTTTGAACTGTGTGAATGAATTAAAAATGGGAGGTTTTATTTTATATTGTGTCCAGGTTGGGTCGGGCAAACCCTAGGTTTTGGACCCACAAGACCACGTCTACGGTCCGTGGATTAACCTACGGAGTATAGGTCAGGTCCGTAGGTACTTTTTACGCTTAGGAAAAAAGGAACTTACATGGGGTCTACGTATGCCATTCTCGGTCCATGTACGGATCCACGGACCGCCGATGGGGTCAGTGCGCAACCGTTTTCTGCAGATTTGGCTTTTCATCCCTGCACACGTAGCAACCATTAGGACTTTCTTTTTACATTTTTTAGACTAAGACCCCATGCTTTATCTAGCCAATACTAATAAAAAGATAAGACACCTATCCAAAGAGTTACATAAATTTAAATAAGAGAAGAAAAATCCTAAATTGAAAAGAAAACCTATAGTGTGCTAGATTGTACATCTTGGGTTGCCTCCCAAGTAGCGCTTTATTTAACTTTGTGGTACGACGCAAGCCCCTTGATTAGTAAGACATCATCAAGGTAATAGGCATCAATAACTTCTTGCGTACTCTCCAACTGCCTTTTATAGACTTGATCCTTTGCCAGTTCACCTTAAACCTTTTTCCCTCCTTGTTGTTGAGCTATACCAATCTATGTGGAAACACTTGAGTGACTTTGAATGGACTGGTCCAGTTGAACTTGAGCTTTCTAGGAAACAAGCGCAACCTTTATTTGAATAGAAGCACTAGATCACCCACAACAAGTTCACTCTTCTCAACCTTTTGATCAAGCCTCCTTGACCAATCATTTCTATTTACATTCACAGTTTTTTGCAAGGATTTCCGTTATCTCTCTATTTGACACTTCAACTTGTCCATTAGACTATGGATGATAAGTAGTGGATACATTGTGACAGACTCCATATTTATATAGCAGCGCCTTGAACAACTCATTACAAAAATGGGAACCTCCATCGATGATAATTGCCCTAGGTGTACCAAGTTTGGAGAACATACTTTTTTAAGGAATGTGGTGACACTTTTCCCTTCATTGGTTGAAAGAGCTATTGCTTTCACCCATTTTGATACATAATCAACCGCAACTAGAATATACCTCAACCCAGGTGAACTCACAAATGGACCCATAAAGTCAAGTCCCCATACATCAAACAACTCAATCACCACTATTAGATTCATATGTAGATCTTGCCTCTTTGAAGTTCCTCCTTCTCCTTGGAAACGATCACAAGACTTGGCAAAATCATGAGCATCTTGGTGGATGGTAGGCCAGTAATACCTACTATACAAGATTTTATAAGTAGTTCAAATATCACTATGCTGCCCACCAACAAGAGATGAATGACACACCTCTAGTATACTGATCATCTCAACCTCGGGCACACAACGAAGAATAATTCCATTACAAAATTACAAAAGAAATAAGTCTCATTCCAAAAGAACTTCTTCACACCATGCATAACTTTTTTCTTTTGGTAAAACAACAAATCTGATGGAACCAGATCACTTGCAAAGTAGTTAGCCAAGTCTGTGAACTAAGGAATAAGATCATGAGAAGAAGCCATTAATTTTTTCTCTAGAAAGGCATCATTCATTTCATCTCCATCTCCTAGATTGAGCATAGTTTCCTCCTCAAATCTGGGAAAAAAATTTTCAACTTGATTTTTTCTCTCCCCTTTCTGTGTTTCACCTCAAAATCGAACTGTTGCAGCAACAATACCAATCTAATCAACCTCGGTTTTGCATCCTTTTTATCCATCAAATACCTCAATGCAAAATGTTCAGTGTGCACTTTGACCTTAGTACCAAGCAAATAGTATAGAAATTTGTCCAATGCATAAACCACAATAAGGAGTTCTTGTTCAGTCACCGTATAGTTCTTTTGAGCCACATTCAGAGCTTTGATGGCATAGTAAATAGGATGAATATCTTTTATCTCCTCTTTCCAAATACCATACCAAGCACCACCCCACTCGCATCACATCACTTGAAATGATTGCCCCCAATCTGTTGAAATAATGATAGGTGTAGAAACAAGATTTTCTTTCAACTGTCAAAATGCTTTGAGGCAAACATCATCACAAACAAACTTACACTCTTTTTCTTGAATTTTTCACAATGGGTGTGCAATTTTGGAGAAATCCTTGATAAACCTCCTATAAAAGCCTGCATGCCCAAGAAAACTTCTAACACCTTTAACAGAAATAGGTGCGGGAAGATTTTATATTACCTCAAATTTAGATCTATTAACCTCAATACCCTTCTCAAAAATCTGATAACCCAGAACTATCCCCTCTTTCACCATGAAGTTGCACTTTTCCCAATTAAGAACAAGATTGTTGTAACACCCTAAAACGAACTAAGGTGAACTAGAGCTTCGTGATTTTTTATTGAGTTAATTTTAAGTTAAAATGATTTATATTGATGTTCTTAGACAGTGTGTGAAGTTTTGTTAAGTTTGGAGGTCAAACGTCCAAGAACGTCCATGACGTTCGGAAGGTGTGCCTTATAAAGTGTTTATGTGTCTTGATGTATTTGAGTGAGTTTTACGTGTTCGTTTTAATCGAAATTTATGTGGTATTTTCCTAAGACCTAGACAACTAAGTTTAGGGGTTTAACGTCCGGGTATGTCCCCACCTAGGACCCACGAGGGGTCCTAGAAGAGGACCCAAGACTTATCACTCAAGCTGCCTAACCACTACTCAAACGACGCCTAGCAACCAACAGACCATTGTCAAGACGACGCCCCGTCGTCTAGGGGTGTAGGTTGGGACTTAGTCCTGGAGTCCAAGCCTCCATGTTCCAGCTTTAGACCCAAATGACGCCTATGCAGCACGAGCCATCGTCCAGTCGATGCCCCGTTGCTTGGGTCCGTTGATAGGTCCTGCCAAAAGCTGCAAAATTTCAGTGTGAGGGCTTGGGGTGTTTTGATTCACCCCAAGTCTTTTATAACCCTAGGACCATATTTTTAGTCTTTTTAAGTCAATTAGATTAGTTTTAAGTCCTAGACCTAGACAAGACCCCTCACTTCAATATTCAAACTCTCTCTCTATAGACAAACTCTCTCAAAGTTACCGTTGGAGCTAAAACTCAAGGAGAACTAGGAGGGCTGGTTTGGACGTTTTTATTCACCAAAATTAGTGGGTTTTCTTGCATTTGAGATATGGTATCCATCCTTGAACCCTCTTTCATTCAAGGAGTCATTTTCAAAGATTTCAAAAAGGATTTCCAAATTCTATGTTCTCCTAGTTTTAATTCCAAGTATGGGTCTTCTTGTAAAAGTGTTTTAATGATTCAAATATGTTTCTTCTAGTATTAATAGATGATTTTAATGTCAAAACCCTAATGAACTCTTCTATATGTGTATTTCCAACTTTTAGCTTAAAGAGTGGGTTAAATGAACATGTTTGTGTAAGGTGTGAGTATTGGTTTCTTATGCTATTATTATGATTTAGCTACTTACCTAAGGGACTTATTATTATGAGATATTGAGTAATCAATTATAGGTGGTGATGGCTTGTTTAAATGGTGAGTTACATACATTGAATAATTATTATTATGAATTGCTCTTGAGTGGTATGGTCCACCTTCTTGGTGGAGGTGTTTACTTGATGTATTTGGGTATATTTGGTATGTATTGTGAGTATGGATTTTAAGGCCTAATGTGTTAAGTTAAGTGATAATGGTTGGTTCTTGTTGATTTGTATTATGATACTTGAATTGAAGTCTTGCTTAGATTATGTCTAAAAGAAGTAAGTGTGTATGTTGAGCATGCTAGTGTGCAAGAAATGATGAATGAAGGTGTAATCATGTCTAGTATCAATGTTGTGAATGTAATGATTTATGTAAAAAGGTGTGCTCACATGTACACATACACACTTGAGTGAATAAATGAATGAAATTAAAGAATGTGAATAAAAAAAGGGAGTTTTGGGGTGAGCACTCATTGTGAGTTGAGATGATGTGTTTAGTAGAAACCTCACTACCCCCCAAGAGCTTTCTAATGTAGGTTGGAGGATGAATACCCATTGTGAGTAGAGATGGTGTGTTCAAAAGTTATCCTTGACCTTTAGTAACGAATGTTTAAGACTCCGTGGGGGAGTTATGCTTAGCACCGAGAGGATTTGAAGAAGGGGTGGGTGCACATTTTAAGTAGAGATATTGTTCCCAATGTACCCCTAGATATAAGTACTCCTTTCTAGTAGAGAGTGAGTCACTTAGTAGCAATCTTCTTATCCCTTAACTATGTGCCCGCATAGGTGTAGCTATTGGAAAATCCACGTAAAAGATAAAAAAAAGACCCCATCCTAGGAAAGTGGGAAACCCTCATCCGATAAGG
The DNA here is from genome assembly GCA_022817965.1 of Solanum lycopersicoides. Lineage (NCBI taxonomy): Eukaryota > Viridiplantae > Streptophyta > Magnoliopsida > Solanales > Solanaceae > Solanum > Solanum lycopersicoides. Next base: position 31,135,497 of record CM040624.1, read on the forward strand.
GTAGTATTGGAATTCCATGTCTATCTCTCTTGGTCGGTTAAAACTATTCCCCCACAAAAGAAAGAATGAACTAAGTCTTCTAAAAGAACGTACTACTTAGGGTAGGTGGTGGTATGGGACGCTATCTATCTGTTGCACTAGGTAGACCTTCCAAAAGGGGAGTCTTGGTGTGTTTATATGACAAGTATGAACTAAGTCAACTTAGGGTAGGTGGTGGTATGAGACGCTATCTATCCAATGCACTAAGTAGACCTTCCGAAAGGGGAGTCTTGGTGTGTTCTATCCCGTGTTGTAAGTGAAGTTAGATGACTTAAGGTCTAATGTCAAGGAATTATGTTAAAACTAAGCTCTATGTGAACAAGTTAGAAGTGACTAATGTGGGGTACTTAATCTAAGGGAATCCTCAAGGAGCATTAAGTGGGAGTAGTATTATGGGATGCTACTCTCACATTGCACTTAATGTAACTTATAGGTCTTATTGGAGAAGGGTACTTACATGAAATACTTCTTGTATGAATGTGTTTCAAATGTCTACCCAAGAGTGTGGATTTGATTATCGGACTAGGTAAGCCTATGGTTGGTAGTCTTAAGGATCACTTTGGTGTTTCTTGAAGGGGGTGTATGGCCGTTCCCTTCTTGTATTACCTTAGGGATTCTTAGGATAACTTGGTTAGGGAAACCTCACAGGAAATAGGTTCACATTGTTTGGATTGTATTTTCACTGTAATGCTATTCACTGTGTCACTGTAATATTTTCTAATGTTACTGTTGTAAGGTCCCGAAAACGACTTAGGTGAAGCTAGAGCCTAACATGGTTGTAATGGTGGTCTAAGGTTCTAAAATGGTGTAATATGTGGTATAGAGGCAGTAGCTAAGAGCTTAGGTGCACTGGAAGTCAAACGTCAAGGGAAGACCAAGACGTTCGACGACTAAGTCACCTAAGTGTCTCATATGTGGTTGTATGTGTTTATGTGTGATGCATGAGCTTATATGGTCCTTAAATGAGTTTATATGGTGTATATAGTCAATGTGTCAAGTTTCGTGAAGTTTGGAGGTCAAACGCTCAAGAACGTCCATGATGTTCGAAAGATGTGCCTTGAAATGACCTTTTGTGTCTATGCATATTTCGTCGAGTTTTACGTGTTCGTTTTGTGGTGAAATTCATGTGAGAGGTCCTAAACTCGTAAACGGTCATTTTTGGGTTGGAAACGTCCGGTCAAACATCCCCAAGGACCATCCAAGGGTCCTTGAGGAAGGACCCTTCTTGAGTGCCAAAGCTGCCCAAGACAGCCCAACCAACGGTTGGCAATCGACGCCCAGTGGGTCAGTCGATGCCCCGTTGGTGGGGTATCATCATTTGAGACTTAGGCGTGGTAGAGGAAATGCCAAAGACCAGCCTCAGTCCCAGTCCACGGACCAAAGGATGGTCCGTTGGTCAAAGGACGGGCCGTCGATGGCCCTCTGTCTGTGAGGCAGTCTCTGCGCAGGCTTCACTGTAATGTTAGGGGTGAAGTTGGGAATTCACCCCAAGCCTTTTAAAAATAGGAGGAAGGTTGTTTTAGGTGTTTATGAGTATTTTAAGAGTATATAAGTGATTAAACTCTCATTTAAACCCTAACACTAAGATCAAAACCCTTTCCCTCCTAAAGTTTCTCCAAAAACCTCCATCAGAGTACAAAGTGAAGATGAAGCTTAAAGATGGGTCTTCAATGGAGTTTCTTCTTCAATTATCATTGTTTTATTCAAATAAGGTATGGAGTTCTTCATCTAAGGCTTGCTATCACCTTAGAGCCAATTTCAAAGATGATTTTCAAAGGATTTCAAAAAGATGAAAAAGTCCAATTTCTACTCTAAGTCTTGGGTTCTTGCATGAAACATTTTCAAAGCTTAAGATATGATGTTATTGATGTATAATTGATGTTTTCCAATTCTCCATGAACCCTTGATCTTCTCAAATCTCTAAATTTTACTAAAGTATGGGTGAATTGATTATGCTTTGATATTCATGAATTCATGTGTAGATTGTAATGGACTTTTAATTCATGTATAGATTATGTATGTATGGTGTATAGGCTGTTTCAATTTGATTAATTGAGTAATGAATACTCTTAGATCATTTGCATGTTAAGCTTATTGAATTGATATTAACCTAATGCTTATAGATTCTAGTGTAGATTTCTATGCGCTTTCTAATGATGTAAGGATTGTATTTAATTGATATCTAATTGGTCTTAGATTTATAAATTTATATTGAATTGATTTAGATTCATTGAGTATTATTATTTATGCTTTGAATTGATGTTCATGGCCATGGGTAAGGGCCTTATGATATTGAATTGGATGATTTAGCTTTGGATTGAAGTGGTGAGAGCAAGTGGGTGGTATGCTTCCCTAACTCTCTTATTATTATGTATAGCTTTTGTAATTTAGCTCTTGAATTATGTATGATTGGTATGGTCCACTTATGGTGGCGGTGTTATGTGATTGATGTGGCCTTGTCGGCGTTATTTTAAGTATTATGATGATCATGGCCTTGTCGGCACTACTTGAAGTAATGTGATGATTTGTGTAGTTGATTATGTGAAGTATGATCATATTTACCTATATGTGAAGTAATGAAAGTATGTGTTCTCCTATTGATGCTATTTAGGTGATCATGTTATACTATGACTATGTGTTAAGTGTGTAGTCTTAGAGTTGATACATAATTCTTCCTAATTGGTTATGGAGTCTTATTATGAGTATAATGATGATGTTAATGTAATTTATAGGTTGTCTTAAAGATGATAAGGGTTGTTCCTATGTGCTTCTAGAAGTACATGTAATATGTGATAAAGTGATGTAATGTTGTGTCTTGTTAAGGTAGACTTGTGTCCCTTACTTGATGCATGCATGCATATGAATATGTGATGTCTTGACTTAGGAAGCTAAAGAGTCTTAGTCTTAAATATATGAATGATGTGAGACCTTGAATGATGATAAGAAGGTCCTTTATATGAAACCTTGAACCTAGCGGTAAGGTTATGAAACTTGAAGTCGAAAGCCGTAATGGTATCCTTCATGCAATGTAATGATGGACTTAAGGTTGATTGGATGGAACGGCATCATATCAATACTTAGGAAAGTCATGATGAGCTTCTTGTGGAAGGCAGCCCCTGGAGGACCTCTTTGGTAGAGTAAATGTGATTGGGTTATGAAAATGATGTAAAACCCTTTAAATGAACCTTAATGTATGTACTCTATGAGAAAAAAAGGCTAGTACCGAATGAGTATGGCAAGGGAAGTATCTCTAGTTAAAGGATGAGGCTAGAATACAAAGAAGTCCTTCATATTCCTTAACCATGTGCCTACATGGGATGTGTCCAAGTTCTACCCTTGGAAAGTAGAACAACCTCATCGGAGTAGGATAGAACTCTGGATTCCATGCTTTGCTAACATGGTCTATATAGGTTATTGCCTAGTCTCATCATGTGGGATACTTATTAGCATTAGAGAAGTTCTATGATGTTTAGGTGGTGGTATGGGATGCTATCTAGACATTGCACAATAGGATTTGAAGATGTTAGTAAGAGTCCCTAGGTCTTACCCAAGACCATTACTTCAATGTTCTTATGTGATGAATGTCTCTTAAATGAATTAAGGAATCTAATGACTTAAGTTAAGAAAGAATGTTAAATGAATAAGTTCTTATCTAGAGTAGTTAAGGGTTGTCTAGTTAAGATATGAAGGGGGCATATGAATGGTCACTTCATCTCTTACTTAGATAAGTCTTAATAATGATTCTAGTTAAGGAATGTGATTGATTATGTGGACATGATCCTAACCTAGGTAAGTCTTAAGGATTACTTAGGTAATCTTGAAGAGGTCAATTATGGACATTCTCTTCTTGAGTTACTTGAGTAGGTCTCTTGATAACCTTTGAAAGGAGAATGTCATGTTCTATGTATGCTATGATGTTATGTGAAAATGATTCTATCTTAGGTAGTCTATAGGATCCCTTAAGTGTGGGTGAAAGGGATTTTATGGGCGGTCGCTCCACACTCACTCAAGTGAACCGTGGAATCACCTTTGGTAGGAGGATCTCATGCTCATGTGCTTGATGTATTGTAAGTGTGTATGAGTCTCATTCTAAGAAGTCTTAAGGATCGTTTAGGCATGCTTTGAGAGGGTGTATGTGCGGTCTCTCTTTGTGTGACTTAAGTGAATCTTAGGATAGATTTAATGAGAAGACTACATGCTAGAAGGTGTGTTTGGTGAAGGACTAAGCACTTCACTGTAACAGTGAAGGGTCACTGTACAGTGATTTGAGTTACTGTTAAGTAGTTCCTAAAATTATGATATTTGGTTAAATGATTTCTTATGTATTTATAAGTTGATAAATGTTGTTCTTATACTTATAGTATGATGTTTTAATTAAAATTCATGAAAAACATGTTATTGACTCAATGTCCATTTTTCATGGTTCTTGCATGGCTTTCATACTTAGTACATCTAATGTGCTAACCCCTTCTTTTCCCTTTTTGACTAAAGTGTAGGGAATTGGAAGTTTTGATGTGCTATGGAGGATGCATAGGTTTCTAAGGGTTGAAGATGAAGTATTGGTGAGTCCTCATCGATTCGAGGACAATATCCACATGTTCTTTAATGTCTTAAGTCTTTATTTTATGTCAGGTATGGGCTTAGTCCCAAGTGTTGTATACTCTAAAGTTTAGATGGTTCAAAAGGATATTGTAAAGGTCTAATGTTTTAATGAAAGTCTTCCGTTTGCGTATTGATTATGAAAAGAGTTCTTCGTGTGTGAAGGAAGTTTTAAATTCTTACTCATTTTCGAATGTTTATTATGCAATGAATGGTACGAGTGGCTTAGATGAGACTTCTTGAAGTCTCATTTGCCGTTTGACGAACTCAAGTATGCTTTAACTTCTAGGGTGTACTTAAGGGTCGTGACAACTGTAATATGTGTTTTTCTTCTAAAATTGTGAAAGTCCTACTTTATGTGCTAAATGATGATTCTTATACTATTTCAACTCCTAAATCATGAAAGTTTTACAAATTTGGCATGAAAGCTTATTTTACTAAAATGTCTCTTTTTGCATGTTTTTGCATATGCCATACTTAGTACATTGTCTTGTATTAACCCCATACTTTTCTATACCTAATAAGTATAGGTTGGAAGCTTTTGAAGACTAGAAGACAAGCTTGGGAAAGATTCTCTCAAGACTAAGTATGTCCTCATATATTCGAGGCATAGTCGTATTGCTTAGTTTCTATTCTAAAGAATTATTATGTATTTCCATTTAATGTAAAGGGTCGTGTCTCTAAGATATTTTTATCGTGTCTTTCAGTTGGCTTGTGTGGACGAGATCAAATCCTTAGCTTTTATAAAAGATGTTCTTGTTAGAATAGGAATAAGTATTTCTTACTTAGAATAGGAGTAGAAATAAGAATAGGAATAGGAATTCTAGTAGGAATAGGAATTCTAGTTAGTAGGAATATGAATTCTAGTTGAAAAAGGATTCCAATGTAGTGTCTATAAATAGGGTCTCAATGTAATAATTTAGATACACAATTCAATAATATTTTCTCCAATATTTCTCACATGGTATCAGAGCAATTGTTAAAAATAAAAAAAAAACGGCCAGTTTTTTTTTTTTCCGACAATTTTTTTTTCTATCTGGGTCGCCTCTTCATTCTGAGGCTGACTATGTAATTTTTTTTTTTATATTTTTTTCCTGATTCCGATCAGATTCGATCACCGGAATTAGGGTTCCGGCGATTTTCAGGCTGTTTTCGGCAATTTTTTTTTCTCGAGATTTGGATTTTCGAACGGCCAGATCTCAATAATCAAGATTTTTTTGTTGTTCCCGAGATAAATTTAGCATAATGTCTTTTGGATGTGATGTTTTTGGTTCTAAAAATATAGGGATTGGAAGTTCTAGCCCTATAATCACTTCAGAACTCCTATTAGGAAGTTCAAACTATTTATCTTGGGCTTCGTCAGTTGAGTTGTGGTGCAAGGATCAAGGTGTGCACGATCATTTAGCAAACAAGACTTATGTGGTAGATGTAAAGGCAAAGACTAGTGAGGAAGATGCAAAAGTCAAAGCACATTGGGAGAAAGTAGATGCTCAATTATGTAGTCTCCTATGGCATTCGATTGATTCCAAATTGATGCCCTTGTTTTGCCCATTCCAAACGTGTTATGCAGTTTGGGAAAAGGCACGTGCTTTATACACTACTGACATCTCTCGATTCTATGATGTGATATCTCGATTGACCAACTTAAAGAAACAAGAATCCGATATGTCTACTTACTTGGGACAGGTACAGGCAGTCATGGAGGAATTCGATACGTTGATGCCAGTAACTACGGATGTCGAAAAACAACAAGAACACAGACAAACATTGTTCTAGTTCTTACTCTTGCTGGACTTCCTCCTGATAATGATTCTGTGCGTGATCAGATTTTGGCTAGCCCTACAGTTCCTACAATCGATGAATTATTCTCTCGTCTCCTTCGTCTTGCGGCACCTCCTAGTCACAAAGTCGTTTCATCACCCACTATTGACTCCTCTATTCTCGCATCTCAAACCTTTGAAAAGCGTACATATCAGTCTACGGAGAATCGGCGAGGGGGAGGACGTTTTGGGAAACCTCGATCTAAGTGTAGTCATTGTCATAAGTCTGGACACACTCGTGAAATATGTCATATTTTGCATGGTCCACCACCCAGTTATGATCCTCTTGTTCTAAAGGAATATAATGAGTTCCTTCGAAATCGCGCAAGTAAACATTCATCTCCACCAATAGCATATGGTGCTCAACCTAATCAACCATCCAATAATGCTCATATTGCTCAGATAGAATATGATGAGTTCCTTCAGTATCGTGCAAATAAGCAAACGTCTCCACAAGTAGTTTCGGTTGCACAACTTGATGTGTTTGTTGCGGGTAATTCTTTTACTTGTGTGTCGCAATCTAGTACTGTTGGAACATGGGTCGTGGACTCTGGGGCTTCTGATCATATTTCTGGTAATAAATCACTTTTATCCGATATTGTTTATTCGCAATCTCTTCCATCTATTACTTTAGCCAATGGGATCCAGACAAAACCAAAAGGGGTTGGAAAAGCCAAACCCCTATCTTCTGTCACCCTAAACGCTGTTCTTTATGTTCCTGGTTCTCCTTTTAATCTAGCATCTGTTAGTCGTTTGACGAAATCCCTACATTGTAGCATAACTTTTTTCGATGATTTTTTTCTCATACAGGACCGCAGTACGGGACAGATGATTGGAACAGGACATGAATCACATGGCCTTTACTATCTTACCTCTTCAAAATCCTTGACAGCATGCTCCGTTACAGATTCCCCAAATCTAATTCACAAACGTTTGGGACATCCGAGTCTATCCAAACTGCAAAAGATGGTGCCTAGTTTGTCTAGTTTATCTACATTAGATTGTGAGTCGTGTCAACTTGGGAAACACACTCGTGCTACGTTTTCTCGTAGTACTGAGGGTCGTTTAGAGTCGATTTTTTCATTAGTTCATTCTGATATTTGGGGTCCTAGTAGAGTCAGTTCCACTTTAGGATTTCGTTATTTTGTTAGTTTCATTGATGATTATTCAATATGTACTTGGTTTTTTTTAATGAAAGATCGTTCTGAGTTATTTTCTATTTTCAAAAGTTTCTTTGCTGAAATACAAAATCAGTTTGGTGTTTCTATTCGTACTTTTCGTAGTGATAATGCCTTAGAATCCTTATCATCCCAATTTCAGCAATTTATGTCCCATCACGGAATCATGCACCAAACATCTTGTCCATACACTCCTCAACAAAATGGTGTCGCAGAAAGAAAGAATAGGCATCTCATAGAGACTGCTCGCACTCTCCTCATTGAATCCCATGTTCCGCTGCGTTTTTGGGGCGATCCAGTCCTTTCAGCTTGTTATTTAATTAACAGAATGCCCTCTTCGTCTATTCAGAATCAGGTTCCACATTCCATACTGTTTCCTCAGTCACATCTCTATCCTATTCCCCCTCGTGTCTTTGGCAGTACATGCTTTGTTCATAATTTAGCCCCAGGGAAAGATAAATTAGCTCCTCGTGCCCTCAAATGTGTCTTTCTTGGTTACTCTAGAGTTCAAAAAGGGTATCGTTGTTATTCACATGATCTTCATCGATATCTTATGTCCGCTGATGTTACATTTTTTGAGTCTCAGCCTTACTATACATCTTCTGATTATACTGATGTATCTATGGTCTTACCCATACCTCAAGTTTTACCTGTGCCAACATTTGAGGAATCTACAGTTATGTCTACATCTCCAGTTGCAGTGCCACCACTACTAACTTATCATCGCCGTCCCACCCTAGTCCCAGATGATTCATGTCATGCGCCAGACCCTGCTCCTACTGCGGACTTGCCTCTACCTAGCCCACCGCTTGCACTTCAAAAAGGTATATGATCTACTCAAAATACTAACCCGCATTATACCTTCTTAAGTTATCATCGTCTATTATCACCCCATTATGCCTTTGTGTCGTCTTTGTCCTCTGTTTCCATTCCTAAGACTACAGGTGAAGCACTTTCTCATTCTGGATGGAGGCAGGCTATGGTTGATGAGATGTCTGCTTTACATAAGAGTGGTACTTGGGAGCTTGTCTCCCTTCCTGCAGGTAAATCTACTATTGGTTGTCGTTGGGTTTATGCAGTCAAATTTGGTCCAGACGGTCAGGTTGATAGACTTAAGGCTCGCCTTGTCGCCAAAGGGTATACTCAGATATTTGGGCTAGATTATAGTGATACTTTCGCTCCTGTGGCTAAAATAACATCTGTTCGTCTTTTTCTATCTATGGCTGCCGTTCGTCATTGGCCTCTTTATCAGTTGGACATAAAGAATGCTTTTATGCATGGTGATCTTGAGGAAGAAGTCTATATGGAGCAACCACCTGGTTTTGTTGCTCAGGGGGAGTCTAGTAACCTTGTATGTCGATTGCGTAGGTCACTCTATGGTCTGAAACAGTCTCCTCGAGCTTGGTTTGGGAAGTTCAGCACAGTAATTCAGGAGTTTGACATGACTCGTAGTGGAGCTGATCACTCTGTGTTTTATCGACTTTCTGCACTAGGTCGATATATCTATTTGGTTGTTTACGTTGATGATATTGTTATCACCGGTAATGATCAAGATTGTATCACCGATTTAAAGCAACATCTTTTTAAGCACTTTCAGACTAAAGACCTTGGCAGATTGAAGTATTTTCTAGGTATTGAGGTTGCTCAGTCTAGATCAGGCATTGTTATCTCTCAATGCAAGTATGCCTTAGACATTCTTGAGGAGACACGAATGATGGGATGTAGACCTATTGACACTCCGATGGATCCGAATGTTAAACTTCTTCCAGGACAGGGGGAGCCACTTAGTAATCCTGAAAGGTATAGACGACTTATTGGAAAGTTGAATTATCTCACAGTGACTAGACCAGACATCTCTTTTCCCGTGAGTGTTGTAAGTCAGTTTATGACTACCCCTTGTGATAGTCATTGGGAAGCAGTTGTTCGTATTCTTCGATATATAAAGTCAGACCCCGGTAAAGGACTACTCTTTGAGGATCAAGATCATGAGCATATCATTAGATATACAGACGCTGATTGGGAAGGATCACCCTCTGACAGACGTTCGACATCCGGATATTGTGTTTTAGTTGGAGGTAATTTGGTGTCGTGGAAGAGTAAGAAACAAAATATGGTTGCTCGATCTAGTGCAGAATCAGAATATCGAGCAATGGCGATAGCAACTTGTGAGTTAGTTTGGCTCAAACAGTTACTGGGAGAACTAAAATTTGGCAAAATTGATGAGATGGAACTTGTGTGTGATAATCAAGCGGCTCTTCATATCGCATCAAATACAGTGTTTCATGAAAGGACTAAGCACATTGAGATTGACTGTCACTTTGTCAGAGAAAAGATACTCTCCGGAGATATTGTGACAAAATTTGTGAAGTCAAATGATCAGCTTGCAGATATGTTCACCAAGTCTCTCACATGTCCTCGTATTAATTACATCTGTAACAAGCTAGGTGCATATAATTTGTATGCACCAGCTTGAGGGGGAGTGTTAGAATAGGAATAAGTATTTCTTACTTAGAATAGGAGTAGAAATAAGAATAGGAATAGGAATTCTAGTAGGAATAGTAATTTTAGTTAGTAGGAATAGGAATTCTAGTTGAAAAAGGATTCCAATGTAGTGTCTATAAATAGGGTCTCAATGTAACAATTTAGATACACAATTCAATAATATTTTCTCCAATATTTCTCACAGTTCTATTTATGAATTTATTGGTGAAAAATTTTAATTCCGCACTATTTTTCATGACTTATGTAATGAATGATAGCTAAGGCTTGTACAAGACCTCCTAAAGGTCAAGTACGCAATTATTCCGACCCATTGGTCCTCCCTAACTTCTAGGGGGTACTTTCTGGTCGTTACAAACTTGGTATTAGAGCATAAGTTTATGGGAAATAGTTTAGGGTCTAAAAGTCTCACAAGCCACATCTAGTAGAGTCTTGGTCATTGGTGTGAGTCGCAACACATCCATGAACAACATGCTATAAGATGATAGAAGTTTCACTTTCTTCATTATTCTAATGTCGTGCCTTAGAGGTGAGTTCTATAAGATATATCTCTTAACATATTCTCTTTGTGTTTATAGGACATGAATGCGAGAAGATCAACCTCTAGAAGGGAGGAGGGAGGTGTAGCTAATGAGAGGATCCCTCCCCATGTGGACCAAGTTCCTATTGTTATCCTAGAGGGAGAGAATGACGAGGTTCCCTTTCAATAACCTCAAGTGCCTCCGGAACCTCAAGGGCCCCAAGGACCTCAAATGGCCCCTATGCCTCAAGCTCCCTTTGTTGAAGGGTATATGACTAATGTGGAGTTGAGGGATGCCCTAATGAATTTGACTCAACTCATGACGGCTCAAGGTCAAGTCGTCACTAATAATTTGGTTGCCCAAGGTAACCAAGGAGATAGGCCCCAACCAAATGTGAGTACTCCCGCCTCTAGAATTCAGAATTTCATGAGGATGAACCCCCTACTTTCCATGGCACTAAGGTGGATGAAGATCCACAAAGCTTCATAGATGAGATATTCAAAGTGGTAGATGCTATGGGAGTGACCCCTAGGTAGATATTCAAAGTGGTAGATGCTATGTGGCTCAAGTGTGGTTTGAGAAATAGAGGGATGAGAGACCTTTGAGGGATGGTACGGTGGATTGGGAAGTGTTCAAGGAGGCTATTCTAGATAGGTTCTTCCCTTTAGAGTGGAGGGAGAAGAAGATGGTTGAATTTATGAATCTTCGCCAAGGGGGAATGAGTGTGAAAGAGTACTCTCTCAAATTCACCCAACTCTCTTAGTATGCCCCAACCATGTTTGCCAACCCTAGGGCTAGGATGAACAAATTTGTGATGGGGTGTCTAGCTTGGTGGAAAAAGAGTGTCGTACGGCAATGCTTCTTAATGACATGTTTATTTCTAGGCTCATGGTGTATGCAACAAATTGAGGAGTCCAAAATTAGGGATATAAGGAAAGAGGGTAAGAGGCCTAGGTCGAATGATTCTAGTCACCAAAAACCTAAGAAGAGGTTCTATCACCAAGATTCTTCCATGGGAAACAAGGATAGGTCTCCAAACCAAAATTCCCAAGGTGGTGGCCATACTTTTGAGAGACCTAGGTGTACTACTTGTGGGAAGCAACCCTTGGGTAAGTGTCTTGCCGAAACGGATGTTTGCTTTGCATGTGGTAGTAAGACTCACAAGATTAGGGACTTCCCCAACATCAATGCAAAGGGGAAGGGATTCAATCAAGCTCCCCTAGATCCTAATGCTCCAAAGAAGAACCCTCCCTATGGGATGGGGGCTAGGAAGGAGAACTAATCCGGATTTGATAGTCCCGGTAAGTCTTAACTCTTTATGATTGTTTTTTTTATGTTATAAGATGAGTTTATATGGTTTTATACTTAATATGATCATGCCTTCTTGATGAATTTCTCAAAGAATGGATTTTTGAAATTTTAGCATTTTCACAGTGTTACAGTGAATTATCACTGTAAAATTTTAGGATTTTGAGAAAATTGTCTTGTCTTTAATTGAAGTTTCAATGTGTTTAAAAGTGATATATATGAGCATGTTTAATGTTGTATAAGTTATTTCCTCCATAAAAGAAGGATAAGGGTGAGTTTTGAAATTGTAATGTTTTGCAAAAGTTGCTTATGTTGCAAAGTGTGTGAAAATGTGAAATGGTGCTCCTTGCTAGTGATGCTTTGATTTTGAGTGTTTGATCATGATCTTAATGTGTTATGTGATTCTAAGTGAGTCCTTGATGGTCTTAATGTTTTAGTGTCATTCGAGGACGAATAATATTCCAAGTGGGGGAGAACGTAACACCCTAAAATGAACTAAGGTGAACTAGAGCTTTCTAATTGTTTCTTGAATTAATTTTCAGTTAAAATGATTTATATTGATGTTCTTATGAAGTGTGTGAAGTTTGTTTAAGTTTGGGGGTCAAACTTCCAAGAACATCCATGACGTTCGGAAGGTGTGCCTTAGAAAGTGTTCATGCGTCTTGATGTGCTTGAGTTAGTTTTACGTGTTTGTTTAAATTGAAATTGATGTGGGATGTTACTAAGACCTATACGACTAAGTTTAGAGGTTTAAATTATGGGTACGACCCCACCTAGGACCCACAAGGGGTCCTAGAAGAGGACCCTAGACTTGGCACTCAAGCTGCCTAACCACTGCTCAAACGACACCTAGCAACAAACGGAACGTTGTCAAGACGATGCCCCGTCATCTAGGGGCGTAGGTTGGGACTTAGTCCTGGAGTCCAAGCCTCCATTTTCCATATGAATACCCAAACAACGCTCATGCAGCACGGGCCGTCGTCCAGTCGACGCCCCATTGCTTGGGTCCGTCGATGGGTCCTGCCAAACGCTGCAATGTTTCACTCTGAGGTCTTGGGGTGTTTTGTAAATTTACCCCAAGTCTTTTATAAACCTAGGACCATATTTTTAGTGTTTTTAAGTTATGTTAGATTAGTTTTAAGTCCTAGACCTAGACAAGACCCCTCACTTCAATATTCAAACTCTCTCTCTAAAGACAAACTCTCTCAAAGTCTTCATTGGAACTAAAACTCAAGGAGAACTAGGAGGGCTGGTTCGGACGTGTTTCTTCAACAAAATTAGTGGATTTTATTTAATTTGAGGTATGGTATCCATCCTTGAACCCTCTTTCATTCAAGGAGTCATTTCCAAAAGATTTCAAAAAGGGTTTTCAAATTCTATCTTCTCCTAGTTTTGATTCCAAGTATGGTTTCTTATAAAAGTGTTTTAATGATTCAAATATGTTTTTTTCTAGTACTTATAGATGATTTTAATGTCAAAACCCCAATGAACTCTTGTAAATGCATATTTCCAACTTTTAGCTTAAAGAGTGGGTTAAATGAACATGTTTGTGTAAGGTGTGAGTTTTGGTTTCTTATTTTATTATTATGATATAGATACTGCCCTAAGGGACTTATTATGATGATATATTTAGGAATTGGTTATAGGTTTTTATGGCTTGGTTAATTGGTGAGTTACTTACATTGAATAATTCTTATTATGAATTGCTCTTGAGTGGTATGGTCCACCTTCTTGGTGGCGATGTTTACTTGATGTATTTGGGTATATTTGGTATGTATTGTGAGTATGTCTTTGAAGGCCTAATGTGTGAGCTGAAGTGATAATGAAGTTGGTTCTTGTTGATTTGTATTTGATACTTGAATTGAAAGTCTTGCTTAGATTATGTCTAAAAGAAGTAAGTGTGTATGTTGAGCATGCTAGTGTGCAAGAAATGATGAATGAAGGTGTAAGTATGTCTAGAATTCAATTTTGTGAATGTAATAATTTATGTAAAAAGGTGTGCTCACATGTACACACACTTGATTGAATGAATGAATGAAGTTAAAGAATGTGAATAGAAAGGGGAGTTTTGCGGTGAGCACTCATTGTGAGTTGAAATAATGTGTTTAGTAGAAACCTCACTACCCCCAAGTAGCTTTCTGATGTAGGTTGGAGGATGACTACCTATTGCGAGTAGAGATGGTGTGTTCAAAAGTTATCCTTGACCTTTAGTAACGAATGTTTAAGACTCCGTGGGGGAGTTATTGTCACGACCGGAATCTAGATCCCAGACGAGACCGGCGTCGTTGACCTCTCAGAGGTCGCAAACAAGCCTACATACGTCATCGTTACTTCATCTAGGTTAATTTTAGCGGAAAATTTGAAATTTTTGTTTTCTTATTTTATGTGAAACATATTATACTTAACATCATAGGCGTTCACAAATCAACCATCTAATATAGAAATCATCAAATGAAAGAAGTTGTTCATAATTGCATTAAACGTATTCTTGCCAAAACGACACCAATACAAAGTTTGAAATGAAATGGGAAATGAAACACTAGTGGGACATGCCCCACTAGCTAAAGCCTACATCTAAGCTAGATAATAACAGTAGACATCCTCGAAAGCATGAGGGCCTACCAAATCCAGATGAAAGCTCAACGTCCGGATAGCTGCAAAGCCGTACTGTAAGCTCTAACGTACACCTGTGCCTGCACCTAAAAGTAGATATTGTATGGGATTAGTACACACTTGTACTAAGTATGGGCATATGCAAGCACACACCAAGGACATGCATGAGTAAAAATAACTCTTTCCTAACAACATGATTTATGGAAAGTCAAGTCAGTGGACTTGCCAAATTTGGATTAGGAAAGTCAGTGGACTTGCCAAATTTGGATTAGGAAAGTCCGTGGACTTGCCAAATTTGGATTAGGAAAGTAATGCCATGAGAGTAACATGCATCATCATACTTATCATTTTGCAAGCAGCACATACCATATTGCACATATCATATCACGTAGTTCATATCATTCTTTCATATGCCATGAGACCTTGGAATCATGGACTTGACATTAGGACTTCCCAAAATGAGGGCTCAACATATGGGACCTCAACTAGGGAGCCTTCTTCAGCAAACACAGAGTCTGCTTTGTTCGTTCATACGTACTTCATTTTCATTCATTCATATACTAGTGCAATCACCAGTCATACCTAGGATGAAGTTTAAGACTCTCATCGGGTTTGCTGTGCAATGACCAAGAATAACCTAGTGTCATTACTTAAGTCTAGCTCACCTCTTGATTATGCTATCCTAACACCTTTGGTATCATTCATTTCATCATGTGCATTCGTTGAGGCTGGCCTCATTCTTTCTTTGGGAACTTTAACCTTAACCGATATAGATCATGTGAGCATCATGAAATCCATTGTGTAATCCCCACACCGAAAAGAGGTGGAATCACCAGCCAAAGTGAACCAAAACATGCTAGCATATATAGGGATTCGAACCCTGCTAGATCCCTATATTGGCAGCATAGGTTCAAAGACTAGGAGATATAAGGAGACCCATACCCGGCATGCCGGACAGTCTCATCTCATGAGAGTTACGTGAACCTCCTCCCTTCCCAAAGGAAGACATCACCGCTCATAGCTAGCCTATCGGTGCTCAGTATAAAGTTCCATTACATTCAACTCATACATCATGGAAGCTGGCTTCTAGCATGAGGACATCATAGCTCATTAAATGATTTCTCATCTCATCATTAGTATTAAGTATGCATTAACTTCAATACTTTCATTAGAGTGTTCATAGAGACTGGTCTCTTCATTAGCTTTACACTCTCATAGGTGAGTACATTTTGGTAACATTTACTTAGGCTCATTTGAGATTGCTCTCATCTTTCACATTAGCCTCTTATCATATTGTCACCTCATTCATTAACTTTAACACATTTGCTTTTCATAATTACTCACCCCTTCACGTGAATGTTCATTACATCATATGCCAATGCACTTGGCCATTTAGTGTGTTTCACACTCTTACTTAACCCTTCTAGGGTTACATCATTTTATCACATACATCTTAGGCTCACCTACTTTTAAACGTATGCTAGACTTATGAGTCCACACATACAAGCCATGAGGCTTCATTCATAGTTTGTATAAGTGATTCATGTTTACCCAAGATTATGTGGTACCAGACTTATGCATCTTGTAGATATGCCAAGATATTGATTTCGATCTTTAGAGGCAGCATTCATTAAATATTACTTACGTATGGCTTATGTGTCAATACGGAATTGGGCAAGGGAAATCGATTTCGATCACTTGGACAACACTTAATCTTATTTTAAACTTGATAATTGCATTTTTAAGATTTGGGGGACCCTAGTTCGATCCCCATCAACCCCATAATATTTCCTTTCTTTTTCTCCTCTCCTTTTTCGTTTAAGTCAAGGAGGTTGTGGGTTCAATCCCCCACAAGCTCATTATTTTTCTTTTAATTTATCTCTTAACTTTCTCACCTATCCAAGAGGTTGTGGGTTCAATCCCCACTCTCCACATTTATTTTCTCCTTTATTTTTTTCTCCTAACTCTCTCATCCATTCAAGAGGTTGTGGGTTCAATCCCCACTCACCACATCTATTTTTCCTTGCATTTTTCTCACGATTTTTTTATGAAATTTTCATTTAGTGAGGTCATGGGTTCAATCCCCAATGACCTCACATTTTAAAAAAATAAATAAACGAAGCTCATTTTTTTAAAAAGTTGGCCGAGACTACAATTTCCAGCAGGCTGGAAATTTAGTCTCTTCCAATCCATTTTTGTCTTAATCTTTTGTTGATTTTTTTTTTGTAGCTTTCATGTAATGATGTCTTGGGTTAAATCCTTAGTTATTTCACTTATTTTACATTTATTTTTCATTTCATTTTGTACCACTTTGTTTGGCCGAACCCAACCTACCAAATGCTGGAAAGTTGTTAACTATTTTCAGCTTCTTTTTATCATCATTCATGCGTTAATTATTAAGGCATTTCGTGGATCATTTGGTGCATCTTTAAGTGTAATCTTTTTATGATTATATTCAGCCAAGAATTACCATTACATCCAGCAACATTACACCACTTTTACACCTCATGATTTACACAAACATTCGCACATAAAATTCAACAATAAAAACATATCATTTTTCACATACTTTCGGTTGACATAACTTAACATGCTTACAATTCCAAACACATAATCACGAACACATTATCACGAAAATCACACTTCATACTTAAACTACCAGCAAACATACCAACAACATGATCTCTAACCTATTTCACATTGAGATCAAAGGGATACCAGGGACAAGGAGTTTGACAAGGACGGAAACAACCCTAGTTTCAAGATTCGATGAATTCATGGGAAAGAAAATTCTCTTGGAGAAAGAAGTCCAGGAGAGAAACCCATACCTGATTTCAATGTTGTTCAACCCACGACTTGATGCCCAAAAAACTTCTCCAAACTCACGTCCAAATCCCGAAACTCCAACACAAACCCAACGGAACTTTGCTTTACGTTTTTGGTTAGCTTGTTTGTTTATATTTTTCATGTAAGCTCTTCAAGTGTGAAGAACTTTTGTAGCTTTTCTGTTCTTGTGTTTTGGTTAGGCAGAGAGAACGTGAAAGAAAGTGTTGAAGAGAGGGAGATATAGACGTGAAAGAGAGAGAGATGTGAGATAGTGTTCTCTTAGAACTAGGACTTGTTGGCAAGACTTAGTCAAATTAATTATTAATTAATAATTAATAAATAAATAAAATTTGATTTTCCCTTTTTTTTTAAATCAGTCATTAATTATTAATTTATTAAATTAATCTACCAATTTAAATAAAACAAATTAAATCATTGCTCCCACCTAGGTTCGAACACGGGTGGAGCAAGATTTTGCTAAAAGGGCAATTTCGGCCCTCTCTACCCAAAATGCCCCTCCACCTTATTAATTAAATAATTAATTACATATTTAGGGTAATTACGATACTACCCTTAGCCTGGAAAAAGACCATTTTACCCCTAGACCCTCCAAACTTAAGATTTCCCCTTTTTAAGTCCGGTAAAGACTCATCCAAGTAAATCTTCATATCGGGAGCCCTACATGGCTGGACCCAACCTTTCCTAGCTCAACTAACTCCCCAAGTTAGTTGGCTTGGCTGTCGCAAGGGTTCAGAGGTCTGGTTCTATGCGCATCAATACGTGTGAACCCGGTCTAATCGTAGGCATTCTAGACACATTAAGCATTACTTAGCATATCCATTTTTAGGGTTGTTACATTATCCCCCCCCTAGGAAAATTCGTCCCCGAATGACATTCTTATAATCTAGCACAACGTCAGTCATATCATAACATAACCACCATGCACAGTCAAGCAGTAGCAACAAAGAATGGAGAGATAAGGAAACTTCGACTTAAGAGTAGGGAATCTAATCTCAAGGACTGAAAAGATGGGCATAGCGGGAACTCATATCCGCCCCGGCTTCCCACATAGCACCCTCAACAAGATGGTTCCTCCACAATACCTTCACTGTGGCAATCTCCTTGTTTCTCAGCCGCTTGACCTGTCTGTCTAAGATCTCAACAGGTACCTCCTCATAGGACAAGTCTTCATCAACTCTCAAACCTTCCACAGGTAGAATCGATGCTGGATCACCTAGGCACTTCTTTAACATGGATACATGAAAGACTGGATGGACAGAAGCTAGCTCCACAGGCAATGCCAACTCATAGGCCACCTCACCCACACGCTGTAGGATCTCATATGGACCAACATACCTCGGACTCAACTTCCCCTTCCTGCCAAACCTCATCACCCCCTTCATAGGCGATATCTTCAAATAGACCTGGTCACCAACATCAAACTCTAAGGGCTGTTTCCTGTTATCTGCATATGACTTCTGCCGATTGTAAGCAGTAGCCAACCTGTCCCTCATCACCCTGACCTTCTCTAAGGCCTCATGAATGATCTCTGGACCCAAAATGGATGACTCTCCAACCTCGAACCACCCAACTGGAGACCTACACCTCCTACCATATAGTGCCTCAAACGGTGCCATCCCAATGCTGGAGTGATAGCTGTTATTATACGAGAACTCTATCAAAGGCAGATGGTTATCCCAACTACCCCTGAAGTCAATTACACACGCCCTCAACATGTCCTCCAATGTCTGAATGGTGCGATCTGCCTTCCCATCAGTCTGAGGATGAAAGGCAGTACTAAGCTTTACCTGCGTGCCTAAGCTCTTCTGGAAGGATCTCCAGAAATGTGAAGTGAACTGAGCTCCTCTATCTGAAATGATAGACAAAAAAATCCCATGCCATCTCACAATATCATCAATGTAGAGTCTCGCATAATCCTCGGCTCTGTAAGTAGACTTGACAGGGATAAAGTGGGCAGACTTAGTCATCCTGTCCACAATAACCCATATGGAGTCATGCTGTCTCCTAGTCTTCGGAAGACCAACCACGAAGTCCATATTAATGGCCTCCCACTTCCATGTCGGAACCTCAATAATCTGAGTAAGACCACCAGGCTTAAGATGTTCTGCCTTAACCTGCTGACAATTAGGACACTTGGCCACATATTCTGCAATGTCCTTCTTCATGTCATCCCACCAATAGATCTTCTTAAGATCATGATATATCTTGGTGGAACCTGGATGTATGGAATATCTGGAACCATGGGCCTCTGCAACAATCCTGGTCCGCAAATCATCCACATTTGGTACATACAGCCTGTCCTGGTACCTAAGTACGCCGTCACCTCCTAAAGCAAAAGACTCATTCATCTTTGTCA
Organism: Solanum lycopersicoides; assembly: GCA_022817965.1. Lineage (NCBI taxonomy): Eukaryota > Viridiplantae > Streptophyta > Magnoliopsida > Solanales > Solanaceae > Solanum > Solanum lycopersicoides. Next base: position 31,155,277 of record CM040624.1, read on the forward strand.
ACACTGAGTCCTTCAGCTCCATCAACACAGGATCGAGATGCTGACCCTGCTTGACTTCAACTACCAAGGATGATTCAGAACTAGGATGAACTGAAACACTCCCACTAGTAGAGTCAACCAACCGCACACCCAGTCTGGCCAGTCTGTGTACATCTTTCACCAACTCCTTCTTCTCATACTCAACGTGGGTTGTACTTCCCATGCTTATCCTGCTCAAAGCATCAGCTACAACATTAGCCTTACCTGGATGGTAGTGGACACTCATATCATAGTCCTTCAACAGCTCCAACCATCTCCGCTGACGTATATTCAACTCCCTCTGCGTGAACACGTACTGGAGACTCTTGTGGTCTGTGAACACATCCATATGCACTCCATACAAGTAGTGCCTCCACAGCTTCAATGCAAACACCACAGCTGCCAACTCCAGGTCATGAGTGGGATAATTCTTCTCATGAACCTTGAGTTGTCTAGACGCATAAGCTATCACCTTACCACCCTGCATAAGAACACAACCCAAACCAACCCTAGATGCATCACAATAAACAATGTAATTCTCACCACACTTAGGCAAAGTAAGCACCGGGGCTGAAGTGAGTCTGTCTTTGAGCTCCTGGAAACTCTTCTCACAAGTCTCCGCCATTCAAACTTAACTTTCTTCTTCGTCAAGGCTGTGAGTGGAGCAGCAATGGAAGAAAAACCCTCCACGAACCTGAGATAATAACCAGCCAATCCCAAGAAGCTACGGATATCTGTGGGAGTAAGAGGTTTTGGCCAGTTCTTAACAACCTCAGTCTTCCTGGGATCTACCTCCACACCTTTATCGGACACAACATGACCCATGAAGGTCACTGATCTAAGCCAGAATTCACACTTGCTGAATTTGACATACAGCTGATGTTGTCTAAGTACCTGCAAGGTTAGTCTCAAATACTGTTCATGCTCTTCCTTGGTCTTAGAGTAGATGAGAATGTCATCAATGAATACTATGACGAAAGAGTAAAGGTATTCACGGAAAACTCTGTTCATGAGATCCATAAATGCAGCAGGTGCATTCGTGAGACCAAATGACATAACTAGGAACTCATAGTGACCATAATGGGTACGAAAGGCTGTCTTTGGGATATCTCCATCCCTAACCCTAAGCTGGTGGTACCCTGAACGAAGATCAATCTTCGAGAAGAAACTAGACCCCTGGAGTTGGTCAAACAAGTCATCTATTCTGGGAAGTGGATACTTATTCTTGATAGTGACTTTGTTGAGCTGCCGATAATCGATACACATTCTAAGGGTTCCATCTTTCTTTTTCACAAACAACACTGGAGCGCCCCAATGGGATATGCTCGGCCGAATGAAACCCTTATCAGTGAGATCTTTTAACTGCAGCTTCAACTCTTTGAGTTCAGCTGGAGACATTCTATAAGAAGGAATTGAAATTGGTTTAGTATCGGGTTCTAAGTCGATACTAAAGTCAATCTCTCGAGGGGGAGGAACTCCAGGCAAATCATCAGAAAATACATCTTGGAAGTCATTCACTACAGGAACTGAGTCTATGGAAGGAATGTCATGATCTAAATCATTAACACTCACAAGATGACACAATAACCCCTTGGACATCATTTTATTGGCCTTAAAGTTCGAAATCAAGGGATTAAGACGACTCGAGTTGTACCCCTCCCAGACCAGCTCTTCTTCATTAGGGAAACGAAATCTCATAACCCTACTACGACAATCCATACAAGCATAACAACTATGAAGCCAGTCCATGCCAAGAATAACATCAAAATCATGCATTGGTAACTTAACCAAGTCTGCACACATAGTCTTACCATATACAACTATTGGGCAATCCTTATATACTCTATCACTTTTTACATTTTCTCCTAAAGCTGTACTAACCACTATAGGATCATGCAGAACTTCAGGCAATATCCCAAAAGTGAGAGCAAGCAAAGGAGTTACAAAGGAAAGCGTAGACCCTGGATCAAGTAAAGCATAAACAGAAGTAGAGAATACTTGCACCATACCTATGACCACATCAGCGGACTTCTCTTGCTCCTCCCTGCCCTTCAAGGCGTAGAACCTGTTCCTCTTAGTAGGCTCGGCTGCTGCTGTACCCTGTGGATTAGGCCTAGGCTGAGCATTACCTCCAGCCTGACCCCTGTTCTATAGGCAGTCCTTAACCATGTGCCCGCTCTTACCGCAACCAAAGCAGGCATTAGTGCCCTGTCTGCACTCTCCACTGTGAGCACGACCACACTTAGCAAAGTCCTTTCTTGGACGCTGCACATCACCTCCATTTACCTTCTTGGGCTCGGGTCTGCCTCCTCTAGGTGCTGCACTCCTCTGAAAGTTAGAGTTCCCTGAACTCTGTTGCCCCTTTTTGAACCTGGGCTGCTCACGGACGCCGAAGTTGTTCCTGTTGCCTCCATTGCTAGACCTGCCTGATCAGAAGGCTTAGGCCTCCTATCATCATGGACGCCCCTCTTCTTCCGGCTGTCCTCTACCTGCTGGACATGCACCATCAGCCTGGAGAGGTCCATGTTATCGTGGAGCATCGCAGCCCGACACTCCTCCTCTAGATCTCCTGTGATTCCTGTGAGGAACCTACTCATCTCATCCCTGCTGTTAGATACAAGGGAAGTAGCATACCTGGACAGTTTAACAAACTTCAGGGAATACTCCCTAACTGTCATAGATCCTTGCTTAAGGTTGATAAATTCCTCAACCTTGGCCTCCCTCATCTCCCTGGGGAAGAATCTCTCCATGAAGGCTGTCTTGAACAACTCCCAAGTGACCGGAACTCCGCCCAAAGTTCGGCTATCCTGCCACATCTTGCACCAAGTCTATGCAACATCCTTGAGCTGATAGGAAGCCAACTCAGCCTTTTCAGTATTTGTGGCCCCCATGGCCACCAAAATCTTGTGTACCTCATCCATGAACTCCTGGGGATCCTCTGAAGTCTTGGACCCTATAAAAATAGGAGGATTCATCCTCGTGAAGTCTCGTAGCCTGTTAGCCATGCTACGTACTGGTGGGTTCTCCCTCTGAACATTCTACCGGTTGACCTGGGCAGTCATGGCCTGGGCCTGCATAGTGATGTCCTGTGCCATCTGGGCCAGAGATGCCCGCACCTCCGCATCAGTCAACCCAGCTGAGTTAACCGGCATAGCCACTCCTTCAACTGGAGCATGGGTTGGAACCTGATTGCCCCCAACAGCTGCTCCCCCTCTCCTCTGACCAACGTTCCTCCTAGTATTCATTCTTTGAAAACAATAAGAATTGATGTTAGACACACTCATAACACCAAGAAATCATACATTAGGAAAAGGCACGATAAGATCAGAAGAAGGGAAATTTTCCTATGCATCATGTAGTCTCTAATTCAGGATAGTGGTGTACTTCACTACCATGACATAGAAACAACTCAATATGGTTGATGTGAACTTATTATCCTCGGAATTAAACCCAGTGCTCTGATACCAACTTTGTCATGACCGAAATCTAGACCCCAGACGAGACCAGCGTTGTTGACCTCTCAGAGGTCGCAGACAAGCCTACACACGTCATCGTTACTTCATCTAGGTTAATTTTAGCGGAAAAATTGAACTTTTTGTTTTCTTATTTCATGCTAAACATTTTAAACTTAACATCATGGGCGTTCACAAATCAACCATCTAATATAGAGATAATCAAAAGAAAGAAACAGTGCAATACTGTATTAAATGTATAATTGCTAAAATGGCACCAATACAATGTCTGAAATAAAAACGGAAAGAAACACTAGTGGAACATGCTCCACTAGCTAAAGCCTATATCTAATCTAGATAGTAACGGTAGAGATCCTCGAAAGCATGAGGGTCTACCAAGTCCGGATGAAAGCTCACGTCCGGATAGCTGCAACGTCAACCTGTACGCTCTAGCGTCCACCTGTGCCTGCACCTAAAAATATAGAGTTGTATGGGATTAGTACACACTTGTACTAAGTATGGGTATATGCAAGCACACACCAAGGACATGCATGAGAAAGGATAGCTCTTTCCTAACAACATGATTATGGAAAGTCAAGTCAGTGGACTTGCCAAATTGAAATTAGGAAAGTTAGTGAACTTTCCAAATTTGAATTTGGAAAGTCAGTAAGCTTTCCAAATTTGGATTAGGAAAGTCATGCCATGAGAGTAACATGCATCATCATACTTATCATATTGCACACAGAAAATAACATCTTACACATAGCACATATCATATAGCATACAACACATAACATTAAGCAAGGGTTCAGAGGTCTGTTTCTACGCACATCAATCCGTGTGAACCCGGTCTAATCGTAGTCATTCTAGACACATTAAGCATTACTTAGCATATCCATTTTTAGGGTTGTTACATTTATGCTTAGCATCGAGAAGATTTGAAGAAGGGGTGGGTGCACATTATGAGTAGAGATGTTGTTCCCAATGTACCCCTAGAGATGAGTACTCCTTGCTATTAGAGAGTTAGTCACTTAGTAGCAATCTCCTTATCCCTTAACTATGCGCCCGCATAGGTGTAGCTATTGAAAAAGCCATGTAAAAGCTAAGAAAAAGACCCCATCCTAGGCAAGTGGGGAACCCTCATCCGATAAGGGTAGTATCGGGATTCAATGTCAAGCTCTCATGGTCTATGTCGGTTAAAGCTATTCCCTCACAAAAGAAAGAATGAACTAAGTCTCCTAAAAGAATGTACTACTTAGGGTAGGTGGTGGTATGAGACGCTATCTATCCATTGCACTAGGTAGACCTTACGATAGGGGAGTCTTGGTGTGTTTTATATGAAATGTATGAACTAAGTCTCCTAAAAGAAAGTACTACATAGGGTAGGTGGTGGTATGGGATGCTATGTATCCATTGCACTAAGTATACCTTCCAAATGGGGATTCTTGGTGTGTTCTATCCTGTGTTGTAAGTGAAGTTAGATGAGTTAAGGTCTACTTTCAAGGAAGTATGTTAAAAGTAAGTTCTATGTGAAGAAGTTAGAAGTGACTAATGTAGGGTGCTTAATCTAAGGGAATCTTCAAGGAGCACTAAGTAGGAGTAGGAGTATGGGATACTACTCTCACATTGCACTTAGTGTAACTTATAGGTCCTATTGGAGAAGGATACTTACATGAAATCCTTCTTGTATGAATGTGTTTTAAATGTGTACCCAAGAGAGTGGATTTGATTCTCGGACTAGGTAAGCCTATGGTTGGTATTCCTAAGGATCGCTTTGGTGTGTTTTGAAAGGGGTGTATGGGCGTTCCCTTCTTGTCTTACCTTAGGGAGTTTTATGATAACTTGGTTAGGGAAACCTCACGGGAAATAGGTTCACATTGCTTGGATTGTATTTTCACTGTAATGCTATTCATTGTGTCACTGTAATATTTTCTACTTTTACTGTAATATGTGTTTTTCTTCTAAAAATTGTGAAAGTCCTACCTTATGTGCTAAATGATGATTCTTATACTATTTCAACTCTTAAATCATGAAAGTTTTACCAATTTGGCATGAAAACTTATTTTACTAAAATTTCCCTTTTTGCATGTTTTTGCATATGTCATACTTAGTACATTGTCTTGTAATAACCCCAAACTTTTTTATACTTAATAAGTATAGGTTGGAAGCTTTTGAAGACTAGAAGACAAGCTTGGGAAAGATTCTCTCAAGTATATTCGAGGCATAGTCATATTGTTTTGTTTCTATTCTAAAGACTTATTATGTATTTCCATTTAATGTAAAGGGCCGTGTCCCTAAGATATTATTATCGTGTCTTTAAGTTGGATTGTGTGGACGAGATCAAATCCTTAGCTTTTATAAAAGATGTTCTATTTCTGAATTTATTCGTGAAAAGTTTTAATTCCGCACTACTTTTCATGTCTTATGTAATGAATGATAGCTAAGGCTTGTACAAGACCTACGAAAGATCAAGTACGGAATTGTTCCGACCCATAGGTCCTCCCTAACTTCTAGGGGTACTTTCGGGTCGTTACAATTGCACTCTTCATGCCGTTTCAGCACCTCGGAAAAATGCATCAGACAACCATCAAATGAGTCACCTACCACAGAGAAATCATCCATAAATACCTCAATAGTGACCTCCACCGTATCTAAAAATATCGACATCATGCAACGTTAGAAGTTCGCGAGAGCATTACACAACCCTAAAGCCATCCCTTTGAAGGCCAAAGTCCCACAAAGGCAAGTGAAGGTGGTCTTCCGGAGCAATGGAGATCTTATTGTAGCCCAAATAACCATCAAGAATGCAATACCAACCCTTACCATCAAGGAAATCCAACATCGGGAAGTGATCATTTTCTGTCCAAGCAATAAATTTCTCGTAGTCCATGCGTACTCTCCATCCAGTCACGGGACGCATCGAAAAAAGCTCATTTTTCACATTAGGAACCACATTAGTCCCACCTTTCTTGGGCACACACTTAATAGGACAGACCTAACTACTATCTGGTATGGGATATATTTCTCCAGCATCCAACCACTTGATGATTTCCTTTTTCACTACCTCTTGCATATGCAGACTTACACTCTTTTGATGCTCGATACTAGGCTTTTATTCCTGCATGAGTTTGATTTTATGAGAAGAAATGGCAGGTTGAATCCCAATAAAGTCCGCAATAGTCCGACCAATAGCCTGCTTGAACCTCCTCAACATAGAAACCAATGTCTCAACTTGCACCTCACTCAAATCGGCCGCAATGATGACCGATAAAGTACAATCTCTCCCCAAGAATACATATGTCACGACCCAAAAGCACCCCCTAGAAGCTAGGGATAACCCTCGGACCGTGACCAGGCATACTTGACCCTTTAGGGTCTCATACAAGCCCTTCAACTATCGTTCATTACATAAGACATGAAAAGTAGTGCGGAATTTAAAACTTTTCACGAATATTTAAATAAAAGAAGTTTTTCAGAAATACTAGAAAATCTCATCGTTACAAGCCAACATGAAGACACGACATAGAATCTTAGGGACACGGCCCTTTACATTAAAAGAAAAATGCATAATAAGTCTTAATAATAAAACTAGGAAACATAAACTATGTCCTCGAATATATGAGGACATACTGAATCTTGAGAGAGTAGATTTCCCATGCTTCAACTTCAACCTTCAAAAGCTTCCAACCTATACTTATAAGGTATAGAAAATATGGGGTTAGTACAAACAATGTACTAAGTATGGCATATTCAAAATCATGTAAAAAGGGACATTTTAGTAAAATAAGATTTCATGCAAAATAATTGTAACATTCATGAATTTAGAAGCAAAACAACATAAGGAACATCATTTGACACTTAAAGAAATATTTTCCATAATTTTAACCAAAAGAATACACTTACAGTGAACTTCCCAACTTAACAGTAAACCCAAATTTTCACTTAACAGACTTCACGAAGGTACTCTTCCCCAATAGGACTCTTAGGTCACACTAAGTGCAATGTGAGAGTAGCATCCCATACTACTACCCCCACTTAGCGCTCCTAATGGATACCCATGGATTGAACAGTTTTCAATATATTAACCAACATCACAGTGAACCATAGAAAAACATTACAGTGAGTTTAAAAGCTTTACAGTGAACTAAAGACTCCAATAATGGTGAACTTCCAAGGTATTGCCAATGAGGAAGTGAACTCATTTCTGTAGGAGTTTCCCTGCCTAAGTATACCTAAGGCTCTCAAGGGTAAGACATGAAGGAAACGTTTAAACAGTTCCTTCAATGCACACCCAAGCGATCCTCAAGAATACCCTATTCGTCTTACTCACCTCGGGAGAACAAGTCACCACTCAATCACAAGACATTAGAAGAACACCCAACAAAACACGAAAGACTTCCCTTTCGGAATGCCTACTTAGTGCAATGAGTAGATGTCGTCCCATACCACCACCTACCCTAAGTAGTACAATCTTTTAAAAGGTTTGGCACTAAGTCTTCCCTTTCGGAAGGTCCTACTTAGTGCAATGGATAGATAACGTCCCATACCACCACCTACCCTAAGTAGTACGTTCTTTTGGAAGACTTAGTTCATTCAATTCACATCGGTAACACATTCTTTTAAAAGATTTAGTACTTTCATTACTTTTGTGGGGGGTTAGCTTAACCGACATAGACCATGAGAGCAAGACATGGAATCCCGATATTAACCCCTATCGGATGAGGGATCCTTACTTGCCTAGAGTAAGGTCATGCTTCTTAGCTTTTACATGGCTTTCCCAATAGCTACACCTATGTGGGCACATAGTTAAGGGATAAGGAGATTGCTACTAAGTAACTCATTCTCTACTAACGAGGAGTACTCATCTCAAGAGGTACATTGGAATACAACATCTCAACTCACGAAGTGTATTCCATCCCTTCTTCATATCCTCTCGGTGCTAGGAATAACTCCCTGCGGATTCTCAACATTATAAACTATAGGTTAAGTATAGCTAGTGAATACCACATCTCAACTCACGAAGGGTATCCTCCTCTGACCTATCTTGGAAAGCTCATTAGGAATAGTGAGGTTGCTATTAGACACTTCATCTCAACTCACGAAGAGTGTCCACCCCAAGATCCCCTTTTTACTCAACTTAGCTTCATGCATTCACTTAAGTGTGTGTGTGTACATGTGAGTACACCTTGCACATAAGCATCATTTCATTCACATTTTATTCTATACATGCTTAGACTTTCTTTCGTCACATCACACACTTTAACATGCTTTTCATAATTATATAAGTCATTTAGGCATACTCTCTAGCCTACTTCACATAATAGTCTCATAAAACAAATTCAACAAGAATAACCTCATTTTCATCCTTACTTCACATAACAAGCCTTAATGGCCTCATTCACATTGAATAAGTAACTTCACATTCATATAAGTCAAGTAAACACCGCCACCAAGAAGGTGGACCATACCACTCAAGATGCATTTCATAACAAAAACTTAATCAACATAACCAACTTACCCTTCAATCAAAGCTTCCATCACCTATATCATTTTTCTCAACAATTCATCATAAATTAACCCTTAGGACAGTAGCTAAACATCAATAACAACATAATTAAAGTAAAGTTCAAAGACTACAAAACTAAGCTCATTTAACACATTTCTTAAGCCAACATTTGATGAAAAGCTTTAACATGATTTCATTGAGGTTTTAGAATTAAAATCATCAACTAACATTAGAAACATCATTTTTGAATCATTAGAAATATTTTCATGCAAGACCCATCTTTAGGTTCGAGATAGAAGAAACTAGGGTTGAAACCCTTTTTTGAAATTCATTAGAAGTGACTCCTTGAATGGAAGAGAGTTCAAGGATGGATACCATACCTCACATAGAAGAAACCCCAAGGGTTTTTGATGAAGAAAAGCCCACCAACAACCCTCCTAGATCCTTCTTGACTTCTAGTTTCCATGGTGACTTGAGAGAGTCTTCTAAGGGAGAGGGTTTTGGGTTTGGTAAAGTGAAGTCTAAAATTAGGTCTTAGGGTTTAGAACACTTTAATATACCTAATAAACCTTAAAATAAACGTCCTAGGGCCAAAAAGACTTGGGGTGAATTTACAAAACACCCCAAGACTTAACAGGCAGCGTTGCAGCTTTTGGGACAGCCACCATCGATGGAACAATAGACGGTCCGTTTGCCAAGGGACGGACCGTTGGTGAGGTCTCGTTGGTTGGGGCTGCAACTTCCCAACCTGCAGGCTTTCATGACCAATCGACGGAGGGGGAACCGACGGACCGTTTGTCAACCGACGGTCCGTTGGTTGGGTCTCGTAGGTTCAGACTTAGTCCCATTTGAGGCCTAACCATCCTTCCTTGTAGTTCCAATCGACACCCATGGTCGACGGACCGTTAGTGGACCAACAGACCGTCGTTTGGGTCGTCGTTTGGTCACTGCTTTGGCAGTTTGGTCCAAGTCGTGGGCTCTTTTCTAGCCCCCCTTGAGGGTCCTAGGTGGGGTTGTGCCCGAACGTTAAACCCCTAAACATGGTCGTCTAGGTCTTAGGAACATCTCATACAATTTTAAAGCAAAACGAACACGTAAAACTCACTCAACACCTCAAGACACACAAGTACTTTCTAGGGCACACCTTCCAAACGTCATGGACGTTCTTGGTCATTTGACCTACAAACTTCACACACTCCCTAAGGACACTAAAGTAACTCAATTTAACTTAGAATTAACTCAAGAAACAACCACGAAGGTCTAGTTCACCTTAGTTCATTTTAGGGCATTACAACATACCTCAAATGCGATGGTAGAGCCTTGATCTCCAATTTTAGAGCCTCTTCAACATACATTTGTAAGGGTGGAGGGTTGAATTTCGTCATATCTAGCTCTAATTTCTTTGGTTAAGAATGAAATTTGATCGTATCAAATGCGACAATTGATTCATCATAATCTTCAATACCATCACCATTAGAATTCATCATTACCATTGCAAGTGCATCAACACCCAACCTCTGTTCACTAGACACATCAGAACCGTTCTCCACAATATGATTCACCACCAATACTGACTTTACATCGCTTTCCTACTTCATAGACCTACAGAGATTAAAAGTTACCTATTCATTATTCAATTGGAACTTTATATGCCCTCTCTCCATATCGACCCAAGCACGCCCAGTAACAAGGAATGGTATCCCTAGGATTATGGGAACCTCAAAACCACCTCACAAACAAATATCACAAAATCAGTCGCAAAAATAAACCACTCCTCTTTCACAAGTACATCTTGGAGAACACATATGGGCTTCTTCACAGTTCTATCAGCCATGAGTAATCGCATCGTAGTTGGTTTTTGAGCACCTAAACCCAACTTCTTGTAAATTGACAAAGACATCGTATTAATACTAGCACCCAAATCACACAACGCCTTCTCAAAATGCAACAACCCGATGGTACAATGAATAGTGAAAGCACCAGGATCCTCTTTCTTCTGCACAAGTGACCTAGTAGCAATAGCACTGCAATGTTGCATTCTATCATCATTTTTAAAACTAACGACCCTCTTCTTAGTCACTAAATATTTCATAAATTTCACATACCAAGGTATTTTATCCAAAGCTTCTATCAACAAAACATTGATGGAAAATTGTTTCAACATAGTAATAAACCTGCGGTATTTTCCTTCTTCAATCGTCTTTACCAATCTCTGTGGGAATGGTGGTGGAGGTCTAGGCATGACAATAATTTTTTGGGTCCCCTCCGCTTCATTCTTTGTAGTATTTTTGGTCTCTCCGGTTACCTCAATCTCATCATCATCTTTTTCTTCAACAATTTCAACCTGAGACGACATAAGGGGATCAATGGTCTGTTGACCTGCTCGAGTGGTGACTACCATATATTGCCCATCATTCTTTGGATTTTTGATGGTGTTGCTAGGAAGTGTGTCAGGCTGATTTGGGTTTACCGTAGTGGACAACTGATTCATCTGCTTCTCAAGTTGCTTGATCGATACGATATGGGCATCAACTTTATGACCAATTCAGACAAGTCATTTTGCATCTCCTTCACATCTCATCAGTTGCATCAAACCTCTTCATCAGCTTCTACGTCATATCCTCAATCCGTGACATACTACCCCCAACTTCCATATTGCCAGATTCTCGATTCATAGGTGGAACATAAGGCCCAACTCTTTTGTTTCTGTTTTCATAGTAGTTCTGATTTTAGTTTTTGTCGCGATTGTAGTTCCCATCCTAGACATAGTTTCCCTCTCGTTTAAAGTTACCATAGTTCCGACCTTGGTTTCCTTGACCTTGGTGCCAATAATTTTAATCGGAACCTTGGGCATTGGCTCGGAAACTCCCTTGTCTGATAATTTTCCAAATAAGCATCCTCCACATAGTAGCATTCCTCAACTTGTAGTGGTGGATTTCAAGTCAGATAGTTTTCCGCATTTACCTTCTCTGCACCTCCAGTCATATGATTTAATAACAAACCCATTTTTTTTCTGATATGCGTCATCTCTTCATGAATACCATCAGTAGCTTTACTAGGTGTTGCTTAAACTTCATATTTGCTTCTTATAGTTTCTGACTTTCTCGTGATCTATGCTTTATTATTTAGGGAATTATTCTCCAATTTCTTTGAGATCTCCTCAAAAGTGCACTCACCATATGATCTGCCAGCGATAGTATCAAGCACATTCTTACCGTTGTCATATTGATCTCTTAAAAGTACTCCTTCAATGACTCATCATTGATGTGGTGATTTGGAAGACTTCTTATGAATGCAGTGAACTTATCCCATGAATGACTCATAGACTCTCTGGGTAGTGTTGCAAAGTTGTTTAACTTTCCTTGTCATTCAACTTTTATAACAATGGAAAATACCTCGCCATGAATAACTTGTGCAATTGGTCCCATGTATGAATCGAGTGAAATGAAAGCTTAGGAAACCAGACCATAACATATCCGGTCAATGATAAAGGGAAGACTCTCAACTCTATGATGTTCATATCAAACTTATCGCCCTACACAACTCTTTCAGACACTCATCAACTTTGCCTTGTGCCCATGTGGATCTTTCAAATCCATACGAGAAAACAATCATTTTGCAGAAAGCATTTGCATCAGACTTCCCGTCACCACAAATGTAGGCCCTGGAGGTAGTGAAGGGAGAAGAATGGATCCTTCTTATTCAACTATATTGAACTCGACCCTGTAGTTATCTTGCAGCTTTGGTTCTGGCAGATTCTGCACCCTCAAGGCATCTCCAAGTATATTACCACCAGGAACCTGAATGTTCTCATTACTCACTTCATCCTCATGCTCTTCTATGATCGGATTATTATTACCCCCTTGATTTTCCATTCTTCTCAAAGTGTTGATTAGTTCTGGGTTGTACAGGATCAATGGCTTGCCTCGACTATGTGTGCTTGGCAAACACTAGAGTTGAAACCTACAGAAATCAATAACAAAAGAAAACATAAAATTATGAAATAATTTACTAAAGTTCAATAATGTAGTTAAACTTAATCAAAAAGCCTTACTCCAAAGTAGCGCCGCAAAAATTTAATACGCTCAAATTACCCCTTCCTAAAGATGTATAAGTGATCGTTGTCAAAGAAAGAACACAACTTGTAGGTTAGGGGTTATCCCATGAGAAATATGGTTTAGACTTAAACTTAACTCACTATTATATGCGTTTAGTCAACTTATTTCCGAGACAAGTAAATAAAAAGGGGGGATTTTTTACAAATAACTAATTGTTGTTTCAGTAACAAGTGAGCAAGATTCAAACTTTCTTGTTATCAATAAGAGAGAGACTAGTGTGTATGTGTTCCCCATAAACTTTTAACGCAGTAATACTAATAATAGTAATCTTTTCCTAGTGTTTTATATGCAAGGTCTGTAAGATAGGTATCCCTAGGTGATTGGTCACCCAAATAGGTAATTTCACCATGCACATTTGTCTGGCTACATGTTTATTATTTACGAAACGTTATCTTTACCTAGATTAGACATCACATCAATGTATGACTTAGTTTTCACCCTCGCACCAATTAACATATTAGACTATTACATATTATCAAAGTAAATCTATATTGCTAATTCTTTTCTTATTAACTAACTCCTTGGTCTGGCAAGTAGCAACAAGGCGAGTTGAAATGTTCCGCACCGTTAAACGATTTCTAACCAAAAAAATTAGCAATACATGCATAAATACTATTCAAGAATTACTTAGTTATTATTGATACATTGTTAATTGCTCATGGTTCCCAGAACCCTAGTTGTGGATTTAGTTACTCCTGCTTGAAAGAACACAATTCATAATTTTTCAAAGAAAATTTATGAACTTATGTTTAGAGTAGAAGAAACTTGTAATCTCCAATTGAATTTCAAAGCAAAAATCTTATAGACCAAAATTCGGAAATCAAATTGTCAAAGTTTGCAAGTTAATTCCCAAGAAAATATCAAGAACTAAAAGTAAACAATAATGTATAACACCTGTCACACCCCTATTTTTCCTCAAATTTTGAAATGTTTTTTAAAAGAAAGAGAGTTTTTCCAATGAAAGCGACATTTCAGAAAGGAATTTTTTTGTTTATTCAGAGTAGCCACTTGGAATTGAGTTTTGGTGTTCCAAGTCACCTTATCTAAATCTCTAATCAAAAGGAAGTTGACTCTTTATTTTATGGTCTGCGAAATAAAAAATTGAGTAAGGAATTTTGTTGACAGAGGGGAAGGTATTAGGCACCTCTCGAGTCCCGTGGTTCTATCACGGTCGCTTTATTGACTTTTAGATGACTTGAGATAATTTTGAATATATTATATTTATTAACTTAAATAAAAATGCTTATCATGTTTTCTTTGATTTGTTTATACTATCTTGTTTTGTAAGTGTATGACTTTTCATGTATTTTATTATTATTTTTTAATGATTTCATTGTCTTGGTTCCTTTTTCTTTTTTTTTTCTACTTCTTCTTTATTTTTTTTAACGTCCCTTTTTTCTTCTTTTATTTTTTTTTCTTATTTTTTTGTTAAAAAAAATGTTTTGTTCCCTTTTTAATAAAAAAGAATATTTCATTATATTTTTTTACACTCTATGCTTTTTGTTTCTTTTTATTTTAAAACCTTTTATTATTATCTTTTTATTCCTGTACATTCTTCTTTTTTTTCTTAACATTTTTTATTTTATTACTTTCAACTTTTGTCTCCTTTTATATACATACATACATACATACATATATATATATATATATATCGTAAAAAGGAAAATCTACTAATTAATATTAACATCTTTACATAATGAACCTTCATTAATTATCCTCATCATATTATTAATACATAACTACACATATCATCATTTCAATTTATTAATCCATAACTACACATATCATCATTAAAAAAGAATATGAAAATAAGAATAGACTTGGACAATAGTGTTACTTAAATGCGAAATAAACTGTAGGTTGTTTAAACAAGAAATAATCTACGATTTTTTATAACAATTTTGCACTAAATATGACTACAGAAAGAATCTAAACATAAAGTTGAGATGAAAGATTTGAACATACTTCATATTATAACATCAATAAATATTAATGGTTTAAACACATTTGAAATTTAACAATTCAATATATTGCAATCCATTCTTGTATAATCATGACATAAAACTAATACAAAATAAATTAAAATTAAATGTTACCTCTTGTGAAAATTATTTCACGATAGAAAGAATTCAGGAACCACGAACTTGAAACCACGAATAAAACCTCAAACTCAACTATTATTGGGTTGTATTTTTTTCTAAGCGTGTTTTTTCTGTGTTGTTGCTGATTTTTTCCTTCTTTTTATTTTGTGTTTTTTTTTCTTGTCCCTATTTACTTCGTGTGTGCTTTCTTTATTGTGGGATTTTTGGATTGCTGAAATTTTCTCTTCTTTTTCTTTTGTCGTCTGCCTGTGAATTTGTATTGTTGTGCACATTGGTGTTAATATAGTAGTGTAGTGTGTACGTGTATGTGGAGTGTTTTAGTATAGGGGTGTTGTAGTGTGGGAACTAGGATGGGAATTATGGTGGAGGAAGAAGAGGGGTAAGGGTAATGGGGTAGAGGGTTGGTATTTTTTTTTAATTAAATACATATATAAAATAATAATGATGATAAAATTATTACCATTTTTTTGAATTAATAAAACAAAAGTCAAATAGCTAATTTTAAAAAATAATTAAGAAATACTAGCTTGTTTATTAAATAAAAAAAAGCATATATTTTTTTGTAGTTTTCAAATATTTTAAAATAAACTTACTAAAATATGATGAAAAAGAAAATATTTAATTTATATGTAAAAGCAATACTTATGTACTAAAAATGGTATAATACCTTAGATTTGGTCAAAAATTACGTGTCTACAGTTTTTCCGTCTTTGACTTGAAGCACAAAGAGTTTTTAGACAAAGAAGTAGACAAAGCGACAATTTTGACCGAACTATTATTTGAAAGAAAAATAATTTGTGCGACCGAGTCTTGGTTTTGCACATGCTACATATCCCGGGTAATAATGGAATCAAGTCACATTTAGTTTAAGGAGATGAGGTCATGAGTTTGAAGTTGAATGAGGTTCCATCGATGCTCCAGGTCACGGCTCCTATCCTTACAAAAAACTAATAAAAAATGAAAACTAAAAGTCAAAAGGAAAATAAAATTAAAAGCTCCTATCGATGCAACTTCTCGAGTCTTCACTTGAGTCTGGACTTTCATATATCACCTTGATTTTTTGGGTGAGTATCTTGATCTTGAATTAAATTTGAGGCTTAACTTGCCACTTAGAGTGAGCCTTTGACAATCTTCAAAATGATAATGCCGGCTTGTTTTGTTGATTAGTAGATGAAAAGAAACAGGTGTCAGGAAGTCAGGATGCTACATGCATTGGAGAAGATGATTTTGGCTATCATGGGGATTGATCATTCTGAAAGACTTGAAACCTTTTTCTTGAATTTCAAAATCATGTTTCGCCTGAAGAAACCTAAAAACCATCACAAACAAAAGAAAAAACAAAATTTTTGCCCCAGTTTTCACAGGAAAATTTTTGTGACTTACTAGCAAATTTAAATAATAATAAATAAACTCAGACTAGGAAGTGGTTATCCTAGGAGAAAGTAACCAAATCCGATTATGTAGTTGGGTCCTACTAATCTCATTGTCCAGGAGGGTCCTGCTAATCTAACTCTCAATGTTTATGAGGGTCCTACTACATTAATTCCCATTGTTCAGGAGGGTCCTTGCTATAGTACGTCCCATTGTTTAAGAGGGTCCTTGCTATACTACGTCCCATTGTTCATGAGGGTCCTTGCTATACTACGTCCCATTATTCAAGAGGGTCCTTGCTACACTACGTCCCATTATTCAACAGGGTCCTTGCTATACTACGTCTCATTGTTTAGGAGGGTCCTTGCTTTACTACGTCCCATTTTCAGGAGGGTCTTTGCTATAATACGTCCCATCGTTCATGAGGGACCTTACTATACTACGTCCAATTGTTCATGAGGGTCCTTGCTATACTATGTCCCATTATTCAAGAGGGTCCTTGCTACCCTACGTCCCATTACTCACGAGGGTCCTTGCTACACTACGTCCAAATGTTCAGGACGGTCCTTGTTATACTACGTCCCATTGTTCAGGAGGGTCCTTGCTATACTAATTCCCATTGTTTAGGAGGGTCATGCTACAGTAATTCCTATTATGTAGGAGGGTCTTGCTAATCCCATTATATAGGAGGGTTCTACTAATCTAAATCCCATTATGTAGGAGGGTCCTGCTAATCCCACTGTATATAAGGGTCCTACTAATTCCATTAAGTAGGAGGGTCCTACTAATCTAAATCCGATTATGTAAGAGTGTCATGTTAATCCCATTATGTAGGAGGGTCCTCCTAACCTAAATCTCATTCTGTATAAAGGTCATGCTAATCCCATTTTGTATTAGGATCCTGCTAATATAAATCTCATTATGTAGGAGGTTTCTACTAATCTAAATCCTATTACTTATGAGGGTCATACTAACCTAAATCCGATTATGTAGGAGGGTCATGTTAGTCATAGTTACACCCTCAA
Source organism: Solanum lycopersicoides (assembly GCA_022817965.1). NCBI lineage: Eukaryota > Viridiplantae > Streptophyta > Magnoliopsida > Solanales > Solanaceae > Solanum > Solanum lycopersicoides. The sequence continues at coordinate 31,172,869 of CM040624.1, forward strand.
ATTGAACTAGGTGAAACTAGAGCCTAACAGGTGTGTCATGAGGATTTAAGGTCCTAAAATGATCAAATATCGTGTTAATAGTGAGTAAAGAGAGTTTGAGAGAGTTTGGAGGTGAAACATCCAAGAATGTCCAGTGACGCTTGAAAGTTAGCCTTGAGACGTGCTAGCGTGCCTTAGTATGTTTCATGAGGCTTTATGTAGTGTTTCAAGCTCAAATTTATAGGGAAGGTTCCTAACATCTAGACGGACGTATTTAGGTTGGAAACATCTCGGAAAAACTCCCTAAGGACTGACCTAAGGGTCCTTTAAGAGGACCCATCATGTGAGAAAAGCTTTCAAAAGCCAGTCCCAACTAACGAGGGGCATCAACAGACAGTAGGTCCATCGACACTGCGTCGATGGAGGGCATTGGTTGACACTTAGTTTCTTGAGATTAAGCCCCAACTAACGAGTCTCTGACAAAGACGACGGTTGCCAGTACAGCCTGTCATCTGGTCGACGCCCCGTAGGCGCCCTTCGACTATGGGCCTGCAACTTTCTCGTAGTTCAATGTTAAGTAAAGGGGTGACTTGGGAAATTTATCTCACGTCCAAATAAATGTATGGGTGGTTATTTTAGGTAGTTTTGGGTATTATATGAGTTTTAAAATAATAAAAAAAACCTTTAGACTCTAGACTCCAAATGAAAACCTCTCTCTCACATTAGAACTCTGAAGAACACCATAGAAGAAGAAGAGAAGTTGGGGGCAAAAGCTTAGGACGAATTCACCAAGGGTTCAAGCTGGGATTAAGGCTCTGATATAATGTATGTGAAGCTTATTCATTAAAGTATTCTTCCATCCATAAAGTCCCCCTAGTTTCCCTTCAATTGTGAATCCAAAGGACCCCAATCTAGTAAGGGCTGTGATTGCATTGTGGGTAAGGTGTGTTTGTGATCCCAATAGAGTGGGTAAGATTCACTTATGTCCATGTGATGATTATATGTTGTTTTCATGATGTTTTAATGGTGAATTATAGTAAATTATGTTGAAGGTGATCATGGTAATTTTAGTCCATTTGAAGCTAGATAAAGGTCTTATGTTGATCTTCTTAATTCAATTGTATACGATGCTATTTAATCATGATTGAATCACCTAGATATGAAATGAACTAGGTCTAATTGATTAAGGATGATCTTGACCTAGGAAGATGGAATTGAACCTATATGACCAAGCATGACTAGAATTACCTTCTAATGAGCTAATTGAATGGAATAACATGTAATTGAGTATGAATCATGATAGACTAAGACTAGCTTTAAGATGAGTGGTATGTTTAGTTCTTGTGTAGTAGACTTGGTGAGAAAACACCAAGGGCATGGTATCTTGATGTGTAAACCTCATGACAACTTGAGATGGTAGATCTCAATGGGAGCTTGAGATAGTAAATCTCAAGGAGGCTTGAGCTGAAATACTCATGGTAGCTTGAGATGTTGAAATCTAATGGAATCTTGGGTTAGATTACTCATGGTAGCTCGAGGTGATGAACATCATGGTAGCTTGACTTGGTTTGTCCAAAACCATTTCATTGTAGCTTTAGGAGAAAGGCCTATACTCTCCTAATTGTAGCTTGATTTGCATGTAAGGTGTATTTCATGGAAAAGCTTAAGATTAGTTTCTGATGGTAGCTTAGGCTTGAGGATTCATGCTCCCTTATTGTTAGCTTGCATCTACATGATTGGTTGCATGGTTCTTAGGATGGTTGTATCCTTCCTTTAGTAGTTTGGTTAGTATGTTGAGATGCTTCCCATTGTAGTAGGTCTATTATTGTAGTATGTTGAGCTTAATAGACAAGGTTACAAGATAAGTTAGCTTGGATTAGGTTAGTCTAGAGGAGTACTTAGTATGGATTGTAGTATGGGATGCCTTCTATACATGACACAAGTTTTACTTGAAGCTACCTATGACATGACCCCTTCATGATGTATGATTAGCTTGGATAGTGACTAAAGTTGAATTCCATGACATGGTTGACTTAAGATGGTAGTTACTTGGCAAGATGAAGTAGGTCAACTACAGATTCCTAAGATGACATCAAACAAGATAGGGTGACTTCAAGATATGCTTAGTGTGTGAGGTAGTATGGGATGCTTCACATGAATTGCAAAAGTGTGTTTTGAGGTGGCCTAGGGGCATAGTGCTCATATGTTATGATGAACTTAGATCTTAATTATGAAAGTGAATCTTGATCAAGAATGACCTAAGAGAGGTACTTAGCTTTGGTAGTAGTATGGAATGCTACCTTAGCCTTGCACAAGTATACTTGGAGGTGGCTTGTGATATGGTTCATTAGAGTAAGAAGGACAAAAAGGGTTAAGTATGAACTCTTATTTGTTTTATGACGCTTTAATATGCTTATGATATTCATGTTATGCGTATGTCTTTATCTCTTATGATTATATCTAATATTGGCTAACATTTGAGATATCTTATGTTTGGTATGATAGTTTCCATACTTAGTACATATCGTACAAGTGCATATTTCCTACATGTTGTCCATGTAGGGTCTTGAGAAGATTGAGCTGCTTTGAAGGATAGAGTGACCAAGGTTTCCAAGAAGCGAAGATTGGTCAATCCTCATAGCATCCGAGGATACCACCACTATATTGTCTTTATGTTTTTGCATTATGTTAAACTTTAATTGGTTGTGACCCAAGACTCTTGTTATTTATGTTGTCATAGATGGTATTGAGACATATGTTAGACGTTTTATGAAATGACTTCCACATTATGTTTTTGAAGAAAAAGTTTTAATTCCATACTACTTTTTGTATATATGCAATGAATGATGTTTAAAGGTTTGTACGAACCTCCGACAGGTCAAGTACGTCGTGTGACGACTCAAAATGCCCTAACTTCTAAGGTGTACTTGCGGGTCATGAAAAACTGGGTATCAGAGCATAAGATTATGAAATGGTCTTAGGATGTCTCAAAAACCACGTCTAGTAGATTCTTATGCATCGGTGTGTCGCGACACACCTATGAGTAGGAGGGTACATGATGCTTAGAAAAGTTCCACTTCTTCATTCTTCAAGGTATGCAATAGAGTTTGGCTTTAGTAGGCCCTTTTCTAATGTTTGCCTATGATTTTGTAGGTTATGGTTAACATTAGGGATAATGCTAGAAGGGAAAGAGATTGGAGTGGGGAGCAAGAGATTCCTCCCCAAGTGCAACAGCAAGTGCCTACCCAAGTGCAAGAGAAAGTGCCTCCCCAAGTGCAACAACAAGTTCCTCCCCAAGTTCCTCATGACCCTCCAATAGGGATGCTATGTTTGAGGAATTTAGGGCTTATATGGATTTTTTGTCTAAAGCCTTAACGACACAAGCTAATAAAGGATAGAAGGCTCCGTCCAATCCTATAGGAGGAATGGGTGCTACTAGAGTAAGGGAGTTCTTGAGAATGAATCCACCGGAGTTCTATGGCTCCAAAGTTGGAGAAGATCCGAATGGGTTTATTGATGAGGTGTATAAGGTGCTTGCAATCATGGGAGTTTCTTCCATTGAAAATTAGGAGTTGGATGCCTATCAATTGAAAGATTTTTCCCAACTTTGGTATGAGCAATGGAAAGATAGTAGACCTTTATGAGCGGGCCCTATAGAGTGGGAGACTTTTAAGTTGGCTTTCCTTGATAGGTTCTTTCCTAGGTAAATGAGGAAGGTTAAGTTTGAGAAGTTCATAAACCTCAAGCAAGGTAGTTTGAGTGTCAAGGAGTATGCCTTGAAGTTCACTCTTTTGTCTAAGTATGCTCCAAGCTTGGTGGCAAAACTTAGAGACTTGATGAATAGGTTCATGACGGGGGTGTCCGAACTAGTATAAGAAGAGTGTCGTATGAAAATGCTTGTTGATGATATGTATATCACCCGACTCATGGTGTTTGCTCAACAAATAGAAGAGTCCAAGCTTCGGAAGGAGAAAAAGAGAATTAGGATGGACAGGGAGGGGTTCGATGGGCATGGTGGTTCTAAGAATCGACAAAAGTTTTCCGGGCAAGGTCATTCTAGTGCTTCCAAGTATGAGAATGAAAGGGTGTCTAACCCTAGACCTCAAGGAAGGACTGAGTATTCTCGACCTACTTTCCCAAGGTGTGGTAAGAAACATGAGGGTAGGTGTTTGGCCGGTAGGATGGTTGCTATTGGTGTGGTGAGAGTGGCCACATGATGAGGGATTACCCTAATACAAAAGCTAATGTGAGGGAAGGCAAGCAAGTTTATACAAATAGTGAGGAAGGTGTTCCTAAAGTGAAGGAAAGGTTCTATGCTCTCCAATCCAAAGATGATCAAGAGTGCTCTCCTCATGTCCTTTTTCGGTATGCGTTTCATTATCGATTTATGAAAATTTCCATAATTTCCTATGATTAAGAATTACCTTATGATATTTTTGTTTCCTAATGATGAGAATTGATGTTAGAAAGACATGTGTATCTTATTCCCAAGTAGGGGATAAGAAGCCTTTTTATGAGGTCTTTATATGGTTATGTGCATTTATATTAGCTTGGATTTGAATTGTTTCCTTGATATGGGTATGTGTGTTTCGGTATAATGCATATACTATGAGCTGATAGTCTAGAATAGGTCCTTTAAAAAAGTGTTTAAGAAGGTGTCATTTTAGGACGAATGTTCCCAAGTGGGGGAGTATTGTTACTCCATCAAATTGAAATAGGTGAAACTAGAGCCTAACACGTGTGTCATGAGATTATAAGGTTCTAAAATTATCAAATATAGTGTAAATAGTCAGTATAGAGAGTTTGAGAGAGTTTGGAGGTGAAACGTCCAAGAATGTCCGATGACGTTTGAAAGTTAGCCTTGAGACGTGCTAGCGTGTCTTAGTATGTTTCATAAGGTTTTATGTAGTTTTTGGAGCTCAAATTGATAGGGAAGGTTCCTAACATCTATACGGACGTATTTAGGGTGGAAATGTCTGGGAAACACTCCCCAAGGACCGACCTAAGGGTCCTTGAAGAGGATCCATCATGTGAGAAAAGTTGTTAACAACTAGTCCCAACCAACGAGGGGCGTCAATGGACCGTAGGTCCATCGATTGGGGGGTGTTGGTTGACACATAGATTCTTGAGATTAAGCCCCAACTTAGGAGTATCTTACAAATACGAATATTTCCAATACGGCCCATCGTCTGGTCGACGCCCCGTAGGTTCCCTCCGTCGATGGGCCTGCAACTTCATCGCAATACATTGTTAAGTGAAGGGGTGAATTGGGAAATTCACCCCACATCGAAATAAATGTATGGGAGGTTATTTTAGTTAGTTTTGGGTATTATATGAGTATTTAAACAATAAAATACCCCTTTAGACTCTAGACTCCAAATCAAAACCTCTCTCTCACATTAGAACTCTCCACAAAACCATAGAAGAAGAAGAGAAGTTGAGGGCCGCAACTTAGGACGAATCACCAAGGGTTCAAGCTGGTATTAAGGCTCTGATCTATGGTATGTGAAGCTTATTCATTCATGGATTCTTCCATCTGATCTATGGTATGTGAAGCTTATTCATTCATGGATTCTTCCATCCATTAAGTCCCCCTAGTTTCCATTCAATTGTGAATCCAAAGAACCACAATCTAGTGAGGGTTGTGATTGCATTGTGGGTAAGGTGTGTTTGTGATCCCAATAGAGTGGGTAACATTCATTTATGTTCATGTTGTGATTATATGTTGTTTTCATGTTGTTTTCATGGTGTATTATAGTAATTGATATTGAAGGAGATCATGGTTTTCTTAGGCCATTAGAGGCTAGATGAAGGTTTTATGCTGATCTTTTTAATTCAACTATATTCTATGCTATTTAATCATGATTTAATCACCTAGATATGAAATGAACTAGGTATAATTGATTAAGTATGATCCTGAACTAGGAAGTTGGAATTGAACCTATATGACCAAGCATGATTAGAATTACCTTCTAATGATCAAATTGAATGGAATAAAATGTAATTGAGTATGAATCATGATAGACAAAGATTACCTTCAATATGAGTGGTATGGTTACTTCTTGTGTAGTAGACTTGGTGAGACAACACCAAGGACATGGTAGCTTGAGGTGTAAACTTTATGATAGCTTGAGATTGTAGATCTCAAGGGTAGCTTGAGATAATAAATCTCAAGGAGTCTTGAGTTGAAATACTCATAGTAGCTTGAGATGTTGAAATCTCATGGAATCTTGGGTTAGATTACTCATGGTAGCTTGAGGTGTTGAACTTCATGGTATCTTGACTTGGTTTGGCCAAAATGATTTCATTGTAGCTTTAGGAGAAAGGCTTATACTCTCCTTGTGGTAGCTTGATTTGTATGTAAGGTGTATTTCATGGAATTACTTAAGATTAGATACTTATGGTATCTTAGGGTTGAGGATTCATTCTCCCCTCTGGTTAGCTTACATCTACATGATTGGTTGCATGGTGGTTAGGATGGTTGTATCCTTCTTTTAGTAGCTTGGTTAGTATTTTGAGATGCCTCCCATGGTAGTAGGTCTATTATGGTAGTATGTTGAGATTAATAGACAAGGTTACAAGATAAGTTAGCTCTTGTTAGGTTAGTCTAGAGGAGTACTTAGTATGGAAGGTAGTATGGGATGCCATCTATACATGGCACAAGTATGACTTGAAGCTACCAATGACATGACCCCTTCATGATGTATGCTTAGCTTGGATACTAACTAGGGTTGCATTCCATGACATGGTTGACTTAAGATGATAGTTCCTTGGCAAGATGAAGTAGGCCTACTAGAGAATCCTAAGATGACACAAACAAGATAGGGCGACTTCAAGATATGCTTGGTGTGTGAGGTAGTATGGGATGCTTCACATGTATTGCACAAGTGTGTTTTGAGGTGGTCTAGGGGTATAGTGCTCATATTTTATGATGAACTTAGGTCTTAATTATGAAAGTGAATCTTGATCAAGAATGACCAAAGAGAGGTACTTAGCTTTGGTAGTAGTATGGAATGCTACCTTAGCCTTGCACAAGTATACTTGGAGGTGGCTTGTGATATGGTTCATTAGAGTAAGAAGGACAAAAAGGGTTAAGTATGAACTCTTATTTGTTTTATGACGCTTTAATATGCTTATGATGTTCATGTTATGCTTATGTCTTTATCTCTTATGATTATATCTAATATTGGCTAACATTTGAGATATCTTATGTTTGGTATGATAGTTTTCATACTTAGTACATATCGTACAAGTGCATATTTCCTACATGTTGTCCATGTAGGGTCTTGAGAAGATTGAGCTGCTTTGAAGGATATAGTTTCCAAGGTTTCCAAGAAGCAAAGATTGGTGAGTCCTCATAGCATCCGAGGACACCACCACTATCTTGTCTTTGATTTTTCATTATGTTAGACTTTTATGGGTTGTTACCCAAGGCTCTTGTTATTCATGTTGAAATAGATGGTTTCAAGACATATGTTACAGGTCTTATGAAATGACTTCCGCATTATGTTTTTGAAGAAAAAGTTTTAATTTTGTACTGATTTTCGTATGAATCGAATTAATGATGTCTAAGGGCTTGTACAAGACCTCCGACAGGTGAAGTACGCCGTGTGATGACTCATGAATTCCCTAACTTCTAGGGTGTACTTGTAGGTCGTGACAAACATCGTATCAGAGAACAAGGTTATGAAATACTCTTAGGATGTCTCAAAAACCCCATTTTGTAGAGTCTAATTCATAGGTTTGATTCGCGACACACCTATGAGTAGGAGGCTACGGGATGCTTAGGAAAGTTCCACTTCTTCATTCTTCAATTCGTGCAATAGAGTTAGGCTTTAGTAAGCCCTTTTTCTATTGTTTGCATTTGATTTTGTAGGTTATTGCTAACACTAGGGCTAATGCTCGAAGGGAAGGAGATGGGAGTGGGGAGCAAGAGATTCCTCCCCAAGTGCAACATCAAGTTCCTACCCAAGTGCAAGAGCAATTGCCTCCCCAAGTACAAGAGCAAGTTCCTCCTCAAGTTCCTAATGACCCTCCAATAGGGAATGCTATGTTTGAGGAATTGAGAGCTTCTATGACTTTGTTGGCTCAAGCCTTAATGACACAAGCTAATAGAGGAAAGGTGACTCCGTCCAATCCTATAGGAGGAATGGGTGCTACTAGAGTAAGGGATTTCTTGAGAATGAATCTACCGTAGTTCTATGGCTACAACGTTGAGGAAGATCCAAATGGGTTTATTGATGAGGTGTATAAGGTGCTTGCAATCATGGGAGTGTCTTCCATTGAAAAGGTGGAGTTGGCTGCCTATCAATCGAAAGATGGTGCCCAACTTTTGTAGGAGCAATGGAAAGATAGTAGACCTTTATGAGTGGGCCCTATAGAGTGGGAGACTTTTAAGTTGGCTTTCTTGATAGGTTATTTCCTAGGGAATTGAGGGAGGCTAAGTTGGAGGAATTTATAAACCTCAAGCAAGGTAGTTTGAGTGTCAAGGAGTATGCATTGAAGTTCACTCTTTTGTCTAAGTATGCTCCAAGCTTGGTTGTAAAATTTAGAGACTTGATGAATAGGTTCATGACTAGGGTGTCCGAACTAGTAGAAGAAGAGTGTCTAATGGAAATGCATGTTGATGATATGGATACCTCCCAACTTATGGTGTTTGCTCAAAAAAGATAAGAGTCAAAGCTTAGGAATGAGAAAAATAGAATTATGATGGACAAGGAGGGGTCAGATGGGCATGGTCGTTCTAAGAATCGACAAAAGTTTTTCGGACAAGGTCATTCTAGTGCTTCTAAGTATGAGGATGAAATGGAGTCTAATCCTAGAACTCAAGGGAAGAATAATTATTCCTGACCTACTTGCCCTAGGTGTGGTAAGAAACATGAGGGTAGGTGTTTGGCCGGTTGGGATGGTTGCTATGGCAGTGGTGAGAGTTTCCACATGATGAGGGATTTCCCTAAGACAAAAGCTAATGTGAGGGAAGGCAAGCAAGTTTCTACAAATAGTGAGGAAGGTGTTCCTAAAGCGAAGGGTTGGTTCTATGCTCTCCAATCCAAAGATGATCAAGAGTGCTCTCCTCATGTCCATTTTCGGTATGTGTTTCTTTCTCGAGTTATGGAAATTTCCATATGATTAAGAATTACCTTATGATTTTTTTGTTTCCTAATGATGAGGAATTGATGTAAGCAAGACATGTGTAGCTTATTCCCAAGTAGGGGATAAGGAGCCTTTTTATGAGGTCTTTATATGGTTATGTGTATTTATGTTAGCTTGGATTTGAATTGTTTACTTGATATGGGTATGTGTATTTTGGTATAATTCATATACGATGGGCTGATTGTCTAGAATAGGTCCTTTAAAGAAGTGTTTAAGAAGGTGTCATTTGAGGACGAATGTTCCCAAGTTGGGGAGTATTGTTACTCCCTCAAATTTAAATAGGTGAAACTAGAGCCTAACACGTGTTTAATGAGATTATAAGGTCCTAAGATTATCAAATATAGTGTAAATAGTCAGTATAGAGAGTTTGAGAGAGTTTGGATGTGAAACGTCCAAGAATGTCCGATGACGTTTGAAAGTTAGCCTTGGGACGTGCTAGCGTGTCTTAGTATGTTTCATGAGGTTTTATGTAGTTTTTCGAGCTCAAATTTATAGGGAAGGTTCCTAACATCTATAAAAATGTATTTAGGGTGGAAAACTTTGGGAAAAACTCACCAAGTACCGACCTAAATGTGCTTGAAGAGGATCTATCGTGTGAGAAAAACTGTAAAAAAATAGTCCCAACCAACGAGGGGCATCAACGGACCGTAGGTCCATCGATATCCCGTCGATGGGGGTTGTTGGTTGACTTTTAGTTTCTTGAGCTTAAGCCCAAACTGAGGAGTCTCTGACCAAGAAGAAGGTTGTCAGTACGGCCCGTCGTCTGTTCGACGCCCATAGGTGCCCTATGTCTTTGGGCCTGCAACTTTCTCGTAGTTCAATGTTAAGTGAAGAGGTGAATTGTGAAATTCAGCACACGTCAAAATAAATGTATGGGCATATACTTTAGGTAGTTTTGGGTATGATATGAGTATTAAAACAATAAAAGACCCCTTTAGACTCTATACTCCAAATCAAAACCTCTCTCTCACATTAGAACTCTTAAGAACACCATAGAAGAAGAAGAGAAGTTGGGGGAAATAGATTAGGACGAATTCACCAATGAATCAAGCTGGGATTGAGGCTCTAATCTAAGGTATGTGACGCTTATTCAATCATAGATTCTTCAATCCATTAAGTCTTCCTATATTCCCTTCAATTGTGAATCCAAAAAACTCCAATCTAGTGAGGGTTGTGATTGCATTATGGGTAACTTGTGTTTGTGATCCCAATAGAGTGGGTAACACTCACTTATGTTCATGTGATGATTATATTCTGTTTTATGATGTTTTTGATGTACCGTGGTTTCAGGGTACTTTCAATGCTTTTTACTTAAGTTTAGTGTGTGTCTAAGGCTATTTTGTAGTTATTTTAATATATTTTTATCTGTGTTTGCAGGAAAGCTGTCCAAAACAGAAATGCAGAAGACTGTGCTGAATCAGTGCAGAAGTGATGACCTACGAAGCCATCGATGGTACGTCGACCCATCGATGGTCTATAGGTGGTGATCGTCGACTGGAGGTTCAACCATTTAGAAGAAACTCGGGGAAATCTAACCAAGTGTGGGGCTACAGAAGGATCGATGGACCGTCCTGGAAAACCATCGTTTCTAACAGAAAGTAGTCCCAGTACCCGACTTGAAGAAATCACTAGGTATGGAAGGACGGAGGCATCGACGGACCGTAAGTGAGACGAAGGACCGTGTTGTTGGTCCGTCAATTGTAACAGAGAGGATGCAAAAGTGAACGCTGAAGAAAAAGTTAAGTGTGGACCGACGGAGGCAGTCGACGGTCCGTTGTTCCATCGACGTACCGTCAGTTGGGTCGTTGACTGAAGACGCGTTTTGGGACAGATTTTCCTTATTTAGAACTTCTTTTAATTTAGGACTTTATTATTATAAATAGGGTTAAAAACCTCGTTTTTGGGGTTAGAGTTTTTATTATTTTTCATACTCTTGTTATTGGAAGTTGAATTTTGGATTTTCGGAATTACTTCAAGTTTCCGGAATGGATTCTTACAATATTTTCGTCAATTCAAGTGATATTTCTGGATTTTCTTCAAACTTATCAAAGTAAGTACATGAATTCTTATCAAACAATCATGAATTGTGTATTTCTAAGTATGGGTAACTAAATCCACAACTAGGGTTGTGGGAACCATGGGTGATTAACATGGTAAAACTAGCTAAATAAAAATTCTAGAATAGGTTCTTGCATGTATTGATAACTTTCGGTTAGAAGTCTTTTCAACGAGTGCACGCGTTAGAACTTGCCCTATTTCTATTCGCCGGACCAAGGGGGTAGTTAATAGAAAAAGAATTATCAACATAGATTTAGTAAATACTATCTAATAGGCTAGTTTCGATTGGTGCAAAGTAATAACTAAGTCAAAAATCGAATATGATGCTTAATATGAAGTAAAGGTAATGTTTAGTAACTTAGACACACGTAGCCGGACCAAGGTACAGGGTGAAATTCTCTAAATGCCGGACCAAGGATTTAGAGATACATAAATTATCACTTTGCATGAAAGACACTAGGAAAGAGTTGTTATTGTTAGGATTACCGCGTTATGAACCTATGGGGAACACTTACACCCTAGTTTCTCTCATCACTTTATAAAGACCAAAGTATTAATCTTGCTACTTGTTTACTTAGAAATAATTGAACATTTTTGTTACACAAAACCCCCTTTTATTTAACTGTTTTCGGAAAGGACTTGACTAAATAAACGTAATCGTAGATTAAGGTTAAGTCTAAACTATTTTCCTCATGGGACCGACCCCAACCTAACAATTGGATTCTTTACTTGATACGACCGCTTATACTTCTTTAGGGAAGTATAATTTGAGCGTATCAAATTTTGGCTTTTAGATTAACTTTAAACACATTACCAAATTTTAGTCAATAATTTCCTAATTTTACTTTTTCTTTTTGTTTTTGTCTCTCTCAGGTCTAGCTCTAGTGTATGCCAAGTACACGGAGTCGAGGAGAGCCAATACTTTCACTTGATCCAGAACTAAATCGTACACTCCGCAGAATGAATGATCCATACAATCCTGCTAATCTTGGTGATGGGATCAACCGTCAACTTCCTCAGCCGGTTGATGCTCATAATCAAGTATTAGTGGAGAACCCTGGTGAAGGTGATCGGAGGAGGCAACCTCCCGCCCCACGTCCTCAAGAATACTATAGGGGAAATGTTAACATCACTGACTCTGACGGGCCACTTGTCCTACCTCCTCTACCACATGGTCATACTTTCGTGGTAACAAGTAGCTTAATTCAGATGCTCACCACTAGAGGTTTGTTTTCGGGGCTACCATCTGAGGATCCACATGCTCACATCGCCAAACTAAGGTCGGTGTGTAAGAGTTGTGTAGGGAGGCCTGACTTGGACACGGAAGTCATTGGGTTAAGAATGTTCCCTCTCTCACTGACGGGAGAGGCTGCTATATGGTTTACAGAGCTTCCCTATAACTCGATCTATACTTGGAACCAATTGAGGGATGTGTTCCTAGCACGTTACTATCCGGTGTCTAAGAAGCTCAACCACAAAGATAGGTTGAACAACTTTGTGGCATTACCAGGGGAGTCAGTAAGTAGTTCTTGGGATAGGTTCACCTCATTCTTGAGAAGTTTCCGAAACCACCGCATTGATGATGAGTCATTGAAAGAGTACTTCTATCGGGGGCAAGATGATAACAATAAGGCGGTACTTGATACTATTGCGGGTGGTTCTTATGGTGAGTGCACTTACGCAGAGATCGCGGAAAAGTTGGAGAAAATTTCCCGAAACAACAAGGCTTGGAGCACTAGGAAGTCGGACACTGGGAGAAACACCTTTGCAGTGCAAGCTACACACAACCCGGCCGCAGATGAGATTCGTGAATAGATGGCTCAAATGAGAACTGAGCTTGGGTTGGTATTGAAATATGTCACTGGGGGTGCAGAGAAAGTGAATGCGGTGAATTATTTGACTAAGCCACCACCGCCGGTAGATGAATTTTACTATGAGGAAGACTCTTATGCAGTGAATGAGCAGACGGGGGGTTTCCGACCGAACGCCCAAGGCTCCAATCAGGAGAATTGGCGCCAAGGTCAAGAAAATCAAGGTCAAAACTATGGGAATTACAACCGAGAGGGTCACTATGTTTGAGATGGAAACTTCAACCGCAACAATAAATTCAACCAGGGTAACTATGGTAACAGAAATGATCAGAGTGGGCCCTATGTTCCACCTCAAAATCGGGAAGTTGCTCCTAGGGATGGTAGAGGTAGTATGGCGCGAGTTGAGGATATGTTGCAGAAGATGAGGAGGAGGTTTGATGCTAGTGATGAGCACGCCAAAGAGTTGAGAGGTGATTTTATCAAATATTGGGCAAAAGATGGATGCACATGCAATCTCAGTCAAGCATCTTGAGTTGCAAATGGCTTAATTGTCTTCTATTGTGAACCCACGTCAACCGGGTACTCTTCCTAGCAATATTGTTCAAAATCCGAAAAATGATGGACATTGTATGGTAGGCACTACTCGAGGTGGTAAGAAAACCATTGATCCACCTATGCCGTCTAGCGTAGAAGATGAGATGAGAAGAGAAGATGAGGTAGTAGAAGCTAGTGGTGAGTTGGTAAATGAAGCGGTGAAAGAAGAGGAGATGCCCCAAAAGGTGACTCCCCTTCTAAGACCACCACCACCATTCCCGTAAAGGTTGGTGAAAAAGACCGAGGATTGTAAATATCGGCATTTTATTAATATGTTGAAACAGCTTTCCATCAATGTTCCCTTGATAGAAGCTCTTGAACAAATGCCCGGTTATGCCAAATTCATGAAAGATATGGTCACTAAGAAGAGATCGGTTAGTTTTGAAGATGATGATCGGATGCAACATTGTAGTGCTATTGCTTTGGTGTTGGGATCTAAGTCAACACCAAAATCAATGTCGCGTTCAAGAGGAATTCCTGGCAAATCCTCCGGAAAGACATCTTGAAACTCATTCACTATGGACATAGAGTCTATGGAAAGAATTTATTGCTCTAAGTCATTGACTCTAACCAAGTGGTATAAATACCCCTTAGATATCATCTTATTATCTTTTAGATGAGAAATGATTCGGCCTATTGGATTTGAACCACGCCCTTCCCATTCCATCTCTAACTCATTTGGAAACTGGAACCTCACTTCCCTGTTTCGACAGTCTATCGTAACATAACACTTATGGAGACAATCCATACCCAAGATTATATCAAAATTGAGCATGGCTAACTCTACTAGGTCAGCATGAGTGATTCTATCAAGGACATTAATTGGGCAATCTTTATATACTCTTTCTGCTCTAATATCGTCTCCTATGGGAGTACTAACTAGAAAAGGCTCATGCAATATCTCAGGAAGCAAGTCAAATCTACTAGCTATCAAAGGAGTAAAAAATGACAAAGTGGATCCTGGATCTAACAATGCATACACAGGAAAAGAAAAGGCATGTAACGTACCCATGACCATATCAACTGACTTCTCTTGCTCCTCTCTACCTTTCAGATCATAGGATTTGTTCCTCTTGGGAGGTTCGGCTGCATCATTTGGATTCGGCCGAGGCTGAGCATCTGTCCTGGCCTGATTCCTCACATGTGGGCAGTCCCTGACTATATTCCCACTCTTGCCGCAACCATAGCAGGTATTAGTACCTACTAAGCACTCACCTCCATGCAAACGCCCACATTTACCACACGACTTGCTATTACGCTGGGCATTTCTATCATTGCCCTTTTTGGGGCCAGACTTGTCCACTTTGGCATTCGAATTCCTGGGAGGAGTAGGATTACCTGAGTGTTGGTGTCCCTTCTTGAACTTGGGCCTATTCTGGACTCCAAATATACCCCTACCAGAGCTAGAACCAGTCTGATCCGCGGGCCTAGGCTTCTTGCCTTCCTGACCTCTCTTTCTCCGATGACTCTCCTCCACCTGCTGTGCATGTACCATCAACCTTCCCAGGTCCATGTTATCATGCAACATGGCTGCCCGACAATCCTCCTCTAGATCCTCCGACACTCCAGTCACAAACCTGCTCATCTCATCCCTGCTATTGGACACCAGAGAAGAAGCATATTTTGAGAGTTTAACAAATTTCAAGGAATACTCCTTGACCGACATACCTCCCAGTCTTAGGTTGATGAACTATTCAACCTTTGCTTCTCGTTGATCTCTGGGAAAGAATTTCTCCAGATTCGCAGTCTTAAGAATGTCCCAAGTGATGGGGCCTTCTCTTGGTACTCAGCCATCTGCCCACATTTTGTACCACACCTGAGCCACATCTTTGAGTTGATATGCAGTCAACTCAGCCTTTGCCTTTTCATCAACACCCATAGAACAGATAATTTTGTAGACCTAATCCATACACTCCTAGGGATCCTCATTAGTTTTGGACCCGTATTCGACTGGAGGATTCATTCTGGTGAAGTCCCTCAGTCTGCTAGCCATGGTGCTAGCATGAGGGTTCTCCCTGGGAGCACCTTCTCTAGTGGCTTGGGCTGTGATAGCCTGTGCCTGAGTAGTGATGTCCTAGGCCATCTGAACCAATGCTTCTCTTACTTCACCATCTGTCAACGCAGCTGGGTTGACAGGCACTTGAACTCCAGCAGCTGGGGCTTGAGGAGGAGCTTGGTTTCCTCCAGTAGCTGCTTCTTCAAATCTTTTGGCGGCATTCCTCCTTGTGTTCATTGTTCTACACGCATACACAAGAAGGAAGTTAGATACTTAAATGACACAAAATGTCATAACTCTACATAGCACGATAAAGAGTAGAAGAAGGGAAAATTTCCTAACATCATATAGTCTCTAAGTCATGATTGTGGTGCACTTCACAACCATAAGTTAGAAACTACGTAACGTGGTTGTTTTGAGCTTTCGTTCCTAGGTAATTTAACCTCATGTTCTGATACCAAGTTTAGTGTCTTCCTCACACTGAAAAGGGGTGATTTACCGGCTAAAGTGAACCCAAGTCCAGTGTCTTCCCCACACCGAAAAGAGGTGGTTCACGGCTAAAGTGAAACCAAAAACTTTCTTTTTGAGCAATAACCGACATAGATCATGTGAGCTAAACATGAAATCTAGTGTCTGCCCCACACTGAAAAGGGGTGGTTTCACCGGCCAAAGTGAAACCGAATCTACCTAGCTCTCTTAGGTGGAATCCACAGGCTAGTTCCCATGCTGGGAACATAGTTTGAAGACTAGGAGATTTTTGGAGACTCTTATCCACCGTGGTGGAGCCTCATCTCATGAGACTTACATGTGCTGGCACAAACTCATTGCTACTCTATCGGTGCTTTGCTCAATTTCATTTACTTCATAACTTTTAGAGTTGACTCAAACATTATGGAAGCTTGCTTCTAGATTGAGGTTTATTTACTCTATGGATAACTTGCCATCCCTTTCTTTACTTGATGAAAATGTGAATTTAACCTTACATTATTATCTTGGTGTTAATGAGACTCGTCTCATACTTTCTAACACCTTCTTATGTGAGTATCTTAACATAGTTGTCTTAGGGGTAAGTGAGGCTTGTCTCACTTTCTTTAACACCCCATTCTGGTCACTTTCGTAAATTTTAAGCCTTTAGTTATGTTATTACTCACTTCATCTTGTTCAATGTCATTTGGTAACTTTATAGCATTCTTTATGAACGTTATGAACTTCATTCAATGCAGTTACTATATTCATAGTTCATTTTGGTAGAGTATGTTGGGACTTGTCCCAATTATTGGCATACCCTTGGTTATGGATTCATTGAATTACCTTAGGTATACTTATTCTTTTGGCATTACAATACATTGGCCATATAAGATTAGTATGAATTAGTATTGGCATAAACAATTTGGACATAATTTTGCTAGCCAATTTATTGGCACAAGCCAACCATTCACTCAACATTTTTCATGAGATTATCATTAGCCAATTTAATATCATAGTTTGGGCAAAACATTATTAGCCAAGTCGATTAACTTCATGTAAATACTTTAGTGAACTCATCATCTCAAGCAAGTCAACATTTAACAGTAACTATACTCCATAACCGAGCCATAACCAAACTTCATCATCTTGGACACAATTAAGTCTTATAACATTCTTTAGTTCGTGTAAATAACACTTAAATCATACGAATCAAATCTATAGGCTTCATTCGACATTTACAATTCAAGAAATCTACACATTAGGATCAGTTAGCACCACATACCAACAACATGTTCGAGATTACATCTATATACTTATGAGAATCGAAAACAAGGATCACTAGGGAAATGGACGTTCAACAATATATTGGGAAGCAACCCTAGTTTTGAGATTCATAGATTCAAAATGTTGAAAATCCTCTTGGAGAAAGAATTCCAGGAGAGAAACCCATAACTTGTGTAGAATTGAATCTACGACGATCCCTTGCACGAAAACCTTGAAGAGAACCTTGAAATCACCTAAGAGAACTTTGTCTTTCTACGTTCTTTGCTTACTGCTTTGCGTCGTGAGTTTCTAGGACTTAGGAACTGATATTGAATAATTCAACTTTAGACTAATTAACTTAAGTAATAAATTAATTAGGTAATTACTAAAACGCCCCTCCTAAGTTGACTAGACTTAGGACATTTGACTTAGCGAAATCTGAAAATTGACTAAGGGTCTCGGCTTGACAAAGACTTTAAATTAATTAATTTGATTGCTAAATTAATTAATTAAGGGACCTAGGGAAATTACTAAAATATCCCTAAGTCACTAGGACCACAACTAACTCTTTTGGACCATCTTAGGTTAGGTACTAGGTTGTCCCTAAGTTAGTTAGGTTAGTTAGGTGTCACCCCACAAGGTCCTAGGTTGTCGGGTCCATTGGCTGGTCGATCTTGGTTGATCCTAGGTTAGCTAGCTATTTGTTTAGGTTTGTTAGAGTCTAGAGTTAGTTAGGAAGCTAGACCCCACATGGCTGGACCCGTGCGCGCCTGCCCTTAACCGCCTAACCGAATTCGGTTAGCTTGTCGCGTGGTCCCCCTCGGCGGTTAGCACATGTGTTGCTGCCCATTTCTCCCAACCGTGAACTCCTATGGTTGCATTTGGAAAGTTCACTCCTTGTTCAAGGATTCTTACTATGTCTATGGACACTACTTAATCTACATGATCATTTTCATTGATCATGTGCTATGGTATCTAGGCTTGACACTTGGATGCCTCATACTTAATGCGTTGATATGGTTGGATACAGAATTTTAGCTTAGGGTTTTCATTGCAGGTACAATTCTTAAACAATGCTTATTCATACTTAGAAAAAATTGGCTAACACCCTTAGCCAATATTTTCTAATATGCCCAATATTATTCAATATTGGGTATTGGGATGCCTATGTATCCCAATACGCATCGTAAAATCTAATAGGCTCTTTAATAGACATGTACATTTTTTTGGAATGTTACAGATATTCTAGGTCGTTGGTGAAAGTCAAAAATTTTTGGAGGCTTTTTTTATATTGTTTAGGTAGTTTTCTTAATTTATCTGTTTTTAGGGGAATTTACGTAATATTTGTACATTTTCGGACAGTTACGACAAGAAGTAAAGTTTTTTTCTTTTATTCATCACGATATTCTATGATCATTCGTGCAAGTCCAAAAATTTTGGAGGCGTTTTTTGTATAGTTTATGTAGTTTTCTTTATTTTTTGACCATTTAGTGACACTTACATTATATTCGGCCTTTTTCAGACAATTATGATAAGAACTAAAGTTATTTTCTTTTATTCGTCACAATATTCTAAGGTCATTGGTGCAAGTGAGAATTTTTTCCAGGTATTATTTGTATTGTTTATGTAATTTTCTTGATTGTTCGGCCATTTAGGGGCACTTATTTAATATTCGGCCATTTTTGGACAGTTACGAAGAGAAGTAAAGCGTTGCTCTTTTATTCGTCATGATATTCTATGGTCATTCTTGCAAGTCAAAAATTTTTGAAGGTGTTTTTTATATTGTTTATGTACTTTTCATGATTTTTTTGGCCATTTAGGGGAATTTTATGTAATATTTGGCCATTTTATGAAAGTAAAGTTTTGTTCTTTTATTCGTCATGATATTCTAAGGTCATTAGTGCAATTCAAAATTTTTAGAGCTGTTTTTATATTGTTTATGAAGTTTTTTTATTTTTCGGCAATTTCTGACATTTTCGTAATATTTGGCCATTTTTAACAATTACAAAAAGAAGTAAAGTTTTATTTATTTTATTCGTCACGAAATTCTGAGGTCATTGGTGCAAGTCGAAAGTTTTTTGAGGCGTTTTTGTATTGTTTATGTAATTTTTCTTTATTTTTTGCTATTTATGGGCATTTATGTAATATTCGGCAATTTTCAGACAGTCACGAATAGAATTAAAATTTTGTTCTTTTATTTGTCACGATATACTAAGGTCATTGGTGCAAGTTGAAATTTTTTTGGGGCATTTTTGTATTATTTATGAAGTTCTCATGATTTTTCGGCCATTTAGGGGCATTTACGTAATATTCGGTCATTTTGGACAGTTACAAATAGAAATAAAGTTTTTCCTTTTAGTCGTCACGATATTCTAAGGTCATTGGTGCAGGTCAAAAAAAATTGAGGCATTTTTTTGTATTGTTTATATAGTTTTCTTTATTTTTTGGCCTTTTAGGGGCATTTACGTAATATTTAACCATTTTCGGGTAGTTACAAAAAGAAGTAAATTTTTGTTCTTTTATTCGTCAAGATACTCTAAGGTCATTGGTGGAAGTCAAAATTTTTGGAGGCGTTTTTTGTATTGTTTGAGTATTTTTTTTTTGATTTTTTGGCCATTTAGGGGCATTTACGTAATATTGTGCCCATTTTTGGAATGATACAAAAAGAGGTAAAATTTGTTCTTTAGTTCTTCACAATATTCCAAGGTTACTAGTGAAAGTCCAATATTTCTTTGAGACATTTGTTTTATTTTTATATAGTTTTCTTAATTTTTCAGCAATTTTGGGGCATTTATGTAATATTCATCTATTTTCGGACAGTTAAGAAAAGATGTAAACTTTTGATCTATTATTTGTCACAATATTCTAAGGTCATTGGATCAAGATAAATAAATTTGGAGGCGTTTTTTGTATTGCTTATGTATTTTTCTTGACTTTTCTGTATTTAGGTCATTTACGTAATATTTGGCCATTTTCGGACAATTACGACAAGAACTAAAGTTTTTTTTCTTTTACTCGTCACCATATTCTAAGGTTATTGGTGAGAGTTAAAAATTTCTGAGGCGTTTTTTGCGTTGTTTATGTAGTTTTCTTTAGTTTTTTGCAATATAGGGGCATTTACCTGATATTCAATCATTTTTGGACAGTCACGAAAAGAAGTAAAGTTTTGTTCTTTTATTCCTCAAGATACACTAAGGTCATTGGTGCAATTTAAATTTTTTTGGAGGCTTTTTTTATTTTGTTTAAGTAATTTCTTGATTTTTTGGTCATTTAGGGGTATTAACGTAATATTCGTCTATTTTTCAGACAGTTACGAAAAGAAGTAAAGTTAGTTCTTTTATTTTTTACGATATTCTAAAGTCTTTGATGCGAGTCTAAATTTATTGGAGGCATATTTTGTATTGCTTATGTAGATTTTTTGATACTTCACTATTTAGGGGCATTTACATAATATTCGGTCATTTTCGGAACGTTACGAAAAGAAATAAAGTTTTGTTCTCTTATTCGTCACGATATTCTAAGATCATTGGTGAAAGTCAAAATTTTATTGAGGCATATTTTGTATTGCTTATGTAGTTTTCTTGATTTTTCGGCCATTTAGGGGCACTTACGAAATATTCGACCATTTTCAGACAGTTATGAAAAGAAGAAAGGTTTTGTTATTTTATTCATCCGATATACTAAGGTCATTGGTGCAAGTCGAAATTTTTTGGAGGCGTTTCTTGTATTTTGTATGTAGTTTTCTTGATTTTTCGGGCATATAGAGGCATTTATGGAATATTCAACCATTTTCGGACAGTTACAAAAAAAATATGTTTTATTCCTTCATTTATCACGATATTTTAAATTAATTGGTGTGAGTAAAAAATTCTTTGAGGCCCTTATTGTACTATTTATGTATTTTTCTTGATTTTTTGGCTTTTAAGGGTATTTACGTAATGTTCGACTATTTTTGGACAGTTACGAAAATAAATTAAGTTTTTTTTATTTGTCACGATATTCAAATGTCATTGGTGCAAGTAAAAAAATTTTAGGGGCATTTCTTGCATTATTTATGTAGTTTTCTTGATTTTTCGGCCATTTAGGGGCATTTACGTAATATTCATCCATTTTCGGACAGTTACAAGTAGAAGTTAGGTTTTGTTCTTTTATTTCCATGGTATTTAAGGTCATTGGTGAAAGTTAAAATTTTCTTTGAGGATTTTTTTGTATTGTTTATATAGTTTTCTTAATTTTTCAGCCATTTAGGGGCATTTACGTAATATTCGACCATTTTTGGATGGTTAAGAAAGGAAAGCTTTGATCTATTATTCGTCACGATGCTCTAAGGTCATTTTGACAGTCAATATTTTTTGAGGCATTTTCGTATTGTTTATGTATTTTTTTAATTTTTCGATCATTTAGGAGAATTTACCCAATATTCGTTTATTTTCGGACCATTACGAAAACAAGTAAAGTTTTATCTTGTATTCATCACGATATTCTAAGGTCATTGATTCAAGTCAAAAAACTTTTGAGGCGTTTTTCGTATTTTTTGTGTAGTTTTCTTGATTTTTCATCAATTTAGAAAAATTTACGTAATATTCGGCCATTTTCAAACAGTTACGAAAAGAAGTAAAGCTTTTGTCTATTATTCGTCACGATATTCTAAGGTCATTGGTGCAAGTCACACATTTTTGGAGCATTTTTTGTTTTATTCATGTAATTTTCTTGATATTTTTGCTATTTATGGGCATTTACATAATATTGACTATTTTTGAACAGTTACGAAAAGAAGTAAAGTTTTGTTGCTTTATTCGTTACGATATTCTAAGGGCATTGGTGCAAGTCAAAAAAATTTGGAAGCGTTTTCTGTATTGTTTATATAATTTTCTTGATTTTTCGGCCATTTTGGGGAATTTACATAATATTTCGCCATTTTGGGAGAGATACGAAAGGAGGTAAAGTTTTGTTCTTTTATTCGTCACGATATTCTAAGGTCATTGGAGAAATTCAAAAAATTTATGAGGCATTTTTTTTGTATTGTTTATGTATTTTTCTTGACTTTTTGTCATTTAGGGTCATTTGCGTAACATTCGACCATTTTCGGACATTTATGAAAAGAAGTGAAGTTTTGTTCTTTTACTCTTCATGATATTATAAGGTCATTGGTGCAAGTCAAAAAATTTCGAAGGCGTTTCTAGTATTGTTTATGTAGTTTTCTTTATTGCCATTTAGGGCATTTACATAATCTTCAACCATTTTCGGACAGTTACGAAAAAGATAAAATTTTGTTTTCTTATTCTTCAAGATACTCTAAGGTCATTGGTGCAATTTGAAATTATTTGGAGGCATTTTTTGTATTGTTTATGTAGTTTTCTTGATTTTTCGGTCATTTAGGAGCATTTACGTATTAATCGTCCATTTTTGGACATTTATGACAAGAAATAAAATTTAGTTGTTTTATTTGTCACGATATTCTAAAGTCATTGATGCGAGTCAAAAATTTTAGGAGGCATTGTTCGTATTTCTTACATTGATTTCTTCGTATTCGGTCATTTAGGGGCAACTACATAATATTAAGCCATTTCCGGAACGTTACGAAAATAAGTAAAATTTTATTTCTTTGTTCGTCACGATATTCAAAGGTCATTTGGTGCAAGTCTAAGTCTTATTGAGGCATTTTTGGTATTGTTTATGTAGTTTTCCTGATTTTTCGGCCATTTAGGGGCATTTACGGAATATTCTGCCATTTTTGAGCAGTTATTAAAAGAAGGAAGGTTTTGTTCTTTTATTTTTCCCGATAATCTAAGCTCATTGGTACAAGTCAAAAAGTTTTGGGGGCATTTATTGTATTGCTTATGTAGTTTTCTTGATTTTTCGGCCATTTAGTGACATTTACGGGATAATCAACCATTTCCGGACATTTACGTAAAGAAGTAAGTTTCGTTCTTTTATTCGTCACGATATTCTAAGGTCATTAGTGCAAGTCAAATACTTTTTGAGGCGTTTATTGTATTGTTTTTTGTATTTTCTTGATTTTTGTGCCATTTAGGCGTATTTACGTAATATTCGGTCATTTTTCAGACAGTTGTGAAAATAAGTAAAGTTTTTTCTTTTATTTATTACGGTATTCTATTGGTTCAAGTCAAAAAATTTTGAAGGTGGTTTTTGTATTATTTATGTAGTTTTCTTGATTTTTGGCCATTTAGGGGCATTTACGTAATACTCCACCATTTTTGGATAGTTACGAAAAGAAGTAAAGTTTTGTTCTTTTATTCATCATGATGTTCTAAGGACATTGGTGCAAGTCAAACTTCGTTGGAGGCGTTTTTTGTGTTGATTGTGTAGTTTTCTAAATTTTTTGGCCATTTATGAGCATTTATGTAATACTTGGTCATTTTTGGACAGTTACGAAACGAAGTAATTTTTTTATTATTTTGACGATATTCAATGTTATTGGTGCAAGTCGAAATTTTTCAGAGTTTTTTTTATTGTTTATGTATTTTTTTTATTTTCGGCTATTTAGTAGCACTTATGGAATATTCAGCCATTTTCCGACAGATACAAAGAGAAGAATAATTTTGTTCTTTTATTCATTACAATATTCTAAGGTCATTGGTGCAAGTTGAAACTTTTTGGAGACGTTTTTTGTATTGTTAATGTAGTATTCTTTATTTTCGGTCATTAGGGACATTTACATAATAATCGACCATTTTATGACAATTACGAATAGAAATAAAGTTGTTTTTCTTATATTCGTCACGATATTTTAAAGTCATTGGTGCAACTCAAAAAATTTCGGAGGCATTTTTTTCTATTGTTTATATATATTTTCTTGATTTTCGACCATTTAGGGGGGTCAACGTAATATTTAGCCATTTTTGGACAGTTACGAAAAGAAGTAAAGTTTTGTTCTTATATTCGACACGATATTCTAAGATAATTGGTGCAAGTCAAAAAAAATTGAAGATTTTTTGTATTGTTTATGTATTTTCTTGAATCAAAGTAAAGGAGTCTTGACATGAATTGATCTAGGCTCTTCTAGCCTACAAATTGAATGATGTAATGAACCTTATGTGATCTTAATTCTTGGGTAGATAAAGCATGAATTAGACTTGAGTATGATGTCTTTAGCTACTGCCCTAGATTGATGTTATTTATGAAATATAAATGATGATCAATGCAAGTGAATTTGGTTAAAGACCTATGTCCTCCTACTTTCTAGTATATTGGTGATGTATTGTACTAGTTGTAGCTTGGTATTGTAGTGTCTCAAACATGGCTTCCTTTATGATTAAAGCACCTTTAGCTACTGCCTTTTTATATTAATTGTTGATGGAAAAGGAGTATTGATCAAGGATGATCAAAGGGTGAGAAATTGGTAAGAATACTTATCTCTTCTACTTTTATATATTATTGTAGTTGATGAAGCCTTGTATGACATTGTGTGGTATAGTCCACTTATGGTGGCGGTGTTTACTTTCTTGTCATTATATATGTGTTGACCATGACCTTGAAGGCAAATTGATGAATATATGAATGAGTGATTATGATGATCACCTTATGTGTAACTTGTGCCTAGTCTTCTACTTTAGTTGTGAATCTAGGTTATGTACAATTGTTATGAGCATGTAAAGGGTTGTGTAAGATCATGTGTAGGAGTTGCCACTCATGAAGTGTTAAGGATTGATGATCCCTACCCATGTAACCCTATGTGAATGTGTGAATAGCTAATGTTAGGAGTCTTAAAGTATAATATGAAGTTAGCTTGCCTCCTATGCTAAATTGTGTTGTGTGGTCTATGCTTGAAAGTATAATATGGTCTTAAGAGGGTGGCTGTCTCAATGTGTTGTTGATAGCCATTATGTGATCATGTTGACCAATGTACACACACACTCACACTTCATGCATGCTTAAAAGTAGTAAAGGTTCATGTTGTCTAAATGAAAGGTAGTTCTCATATTCACTAGTGTCTACTACTATGCATGTAATGTATAAGTATGTGAAGTATGTTATGTATTCCTTAACTAGGATGACTTGATAGGTGTACTAGAATGGACAAGGGTATGGGACCTTATCTATGCATTTCACATGTGTACCTTGATAGGATAGTTCCTAGTTTTGGTTTATATGTATATGAAAATGAATGAATGGGCATATTATGAATATGACTTATATGATATGATGAAGTATGAATGTGCATAGAGTCTTAGTGGGTTTATATGAAAGGATTGCTCATATAGTTATACCTATAGACTTATGCATTGATATATGGACATGTGTGATATTTATGTGTTAATGTGAAAGGTTTGCTCACATATATGTACACACACACACATGAATGATGATCTAGTAAATAGAGGGTCCTTGATAGGGGTGCCTAAGATTACTCTAAAACTAGATAGGTGCTTGAGTATACTATAAGCATATGAGGATCAAATATCCTAAGACTATGTTTTATGAAAAATGTAATAAAAGCTTTTCAATAAAGGGAACTTAGCTCAGCACCGAGTGAACTTGACATTAAGAGGCGTTGACTTCCCTTAGAGGAAGATTCACCATTTGTCCCTTATAGAGTGTTGACTTCCCTTAGAGGAATACTCACCTATGGACCAACATGAGGTGGTGACTTCCCTTTGAGGAAGGTTCACCCATGTTTTCTCATGAGAGGAGGCCCCAATTGCCCAATGGCATGTAGAGGGATTATACCATCTCTTAGTTCCATAAACTATGCTTGACACATAGGATCTAGCAAAGTGAATTCACTTAGGATGCTAGGATGTATGTTAATGTTCTACCTTGGCTAGGTAGGAACACCTTCCATTGGTGTAAGGCTCTACAACACCAAATTCCATGTTTAGCACTCATGGTCTTAGTGTCGGTTAATGCTACAATTTCCCTAAAGTAAAATGGACAATGGAAGTAAATGACTAGGATCCTAACTAGGATGACTAAAGGGGGGTTACTTAGGATAGGTTGTAGTTATGAACCCATCTAAACATTGCACAAGTAGCTCCTTAGGAAGTCCTAGGAAGGTGACCTAATGTATATGATTGTGGTCATGTCATTATGCATGACATTGTAGTATCTATCTACTTTTTATGAAGATGTGCATGGTATTAATCTATATGATGTTATCTTATCAATATATGCACTATGTTGTTCAAAATGACTATATGATGAAGGTTGTTGACATGAATGAAGTTGTCTTCATTTATATGTTGATGCATGAATTGAATGTTAAGGTTTGTGGTCTCATGATGGGTTTACTAAGTATGTGTGAGGTAATTGGGATTCACATGTACATTCCACTAGTATACTTAGATTGGGGTCATGAACAAGGTCTTGTAATGATGTATATGAAAAGAAGTGAAGATACGTGTGAATTGATGTAGCTTACTGTAAAGCCAATAAGTCTTGACTTAAATGTGTCTATGATGTTTTATGCTTCTACTATGATATGTGTTGGCTTAGTTAGGTTGTATGTATGCTTTTCTTGTGGTCCTAAGGTGATGCATTTCACCAAGTATCACTAGAGGGTTACTTGGGAGGTTAATGAATAAACGAAAAGACAGTTCATTGTAAAGAAGAATGAGCTCACTGTAAAGTGACCTCAAATATGGCTTAAATTCTATATGTGATTTTATATGATGTTTGGCCTTTGATTATGTCTCTATGAAGTATGTGAATGATATAAATACTATTGTATAAAGGTTTTATGAAGATTTACTCAAAAAGGCATGAAGTATGATTTCGAGAAAATGTCCCTTTTAAATGTATGTTTTTGCATGGTTGCCATACTTAGTGCATTCTTGTACTAATCCCATTTTTCTCTATTTTTTACACAAAGTGTAGCGTATGGATACTTAAAGTATGTCTATGTGATTGAGTATCTTGATATGTGATTCTCAAGCTCAAGGAAAGGAATCCTTAAGTCCAAGGATTCCTATGTCATGTCTTTACTGTAAAGTGCATTCTTATTGTATTTATGTTTATGTTTTAGGGGCCGTGTCCCTAATGTACTCTAATATTGATTGAGTCTAAGATGGCAAAGAGACTTGAGGTCTAAGTATGTAATATCATATTTTATATATATATATGAAGTAAAGTTTCTAGCATACGATGTGCTATTAAAAGTTTTAAATTTCCGCTAAATTTACTATGTCAATGCAATGAATGATATTTATGGGCTTGTATAAGACCTCCGAGAGGTCAAGTACGCCATGTTACTTCTAGGAGGTGCTCCCGGATGTGACATGTAAGATCATGTGTCCGTGCTTCCATTAATGAAGTGTTAAGGATTGATGACCCTACCCATGTAACCCTATGTAAAGGTGTGAATAGCTAAAGTTAGGAGTCTTGATTGTAATGTGAAGATTGTCTTGCCTCCTATGCTAAGTTGTGTGATGTGGTCTATGCTTTAAGGTGCATTTTGGTCTTAAGAGGGTGGCTGCCTCAACGTGTTGTTGATAGCCATTATGTGATCACGTTGACCAACTCACACACACCCTCACTCTACATGCATGCTTACAAGTAGTATAGGTCATGGTGTCTAAATGAAAGGTAGTTCTCATATTCACTAATGTGTACTATTATGCATGCTAAGCTTGAGTCCATGAAAGTGTGTTATGAACATGTCTTATATGGTATAATGTGAAGTATTTGGTATGATGAAGTATGATTATACCTAGTGTTTATTGTGTTCATATGAAAGCATGGTTCATATTGTTACACTTGTACACTTATGTATGAATGAAATGATGTATGCCCATGTGTGGCAATTATGTGTTATGTGAAAGGTTTGCTCACATATAAGTCTATACACACAGATGAATGATGATCTAGTCAATAGAGGAGCCTTGAAAGGTGTGTTCAAGTGTATCCTTAACTAGATAGTGCTAATACATATGTTATGTCAATGTGAAAGGATTTCTCACATGATTTAGGTTGATGAACTCTCATCTATGACCTATGAGCTAAGCATATGAGGGGATGACACTCCTAAGCCTATGTTTTATAAGAGGAACTTAGCTTTGCACCGAGTGAACTTGTAGATGAGGGGGTGGCACCTTCCTAAGGAGGGAAGGCTAAATGGTCCACTAACGGTCCTCACGGGGTGGACAAAAAGGGTGTAGAGAGATGTTTCCATGATGGCCCCCAAGTTCCATAAATATGCTTGCCACATAGGATATAGCAAGTGATATCACCTAATATGCTAGCATGTTACTCATGTCTTACCTTGGCAAGTAAGATGCCCTCTTTTGGTGTGAGGGGATGACACCAAATTCCATGTTTAGCACCCATGGTCTTAGTGTCGGTTAAGTCTATAGTTTCCCTAAAGTAAATAGACAATGGAAGTAAATGACTAGGACCCTAACTAGGATGACTTAAGGGAGGTTACTTAGGATAGGTGGAAGTAATGAACCCATCTAGACATTGCACAAGTAGCTCCTTAGGAAGTGTTAGAGAGGTGGCCTAATGTGTATGATTATGGTTATGTCTTTATGCATGACATGGTAGTATTTGTCTACTTGTTATGAAGATGTACATGGTATGAGTCTATATGTTGTGATCTTATCCTTATATAACTATATGATGAAGGCCTTCTATTGACTTGAATGAAGTTGTCTTCACTTACTTGTTGATGTATGAATTGGGTGATAAGGCTTGTTCATGATAGGTCTATTAAGTATGTGGGAGGTTATGGGGCTTCACTGTAATGCCTTATGGTCTTGACTTGAATGTGTCTTGTAATGGGCTATACTTCTATGATGATATGTGTCGGCTTGTGTAAGTTGTATGTATGATTTTCCTTGTGACCTTAAGGTGATGCATTGCACCAAGTATCACTAGGTTAAGGAGTTAAAATAAAGGATGTTCACTGTTAAGAACGACTCACTGTAAAGTGACCTCAATTATGGCTTAAATTCTATAGTGATGTTATATGATGTTTGGACTTTGATTATGACTATATGAAGTATGTGAATGATATAAATGCAATTGTATAAATATTTTATAAACATTTACTCAAAATGGCATGAAGTATGATTTCAAGAAAATGTCCCATTTAAATGCATATTTTTTCATGGTTGTCATACTTAGTGCATTCTTGTACTAGTCCCATTCTTCTCTACTTTTTACACAAAGTGTGGGTTATGGATGCTTAAAGAAGGTCTCTAAGGTTAAGGGCTTGACATGTGATTCCCAATCTCAAGGAAAGGAATCCTTAAGTCCAAGAATTTCCTATGTTATGTCTTTACTGTAAAGTTATGTATAAGTTTAATTATGTATTATGTTATAAGGGTCGTGTCCCTAAAGTACTCTTATGATGTTGAGTCTAGGATTGCAAAGAGACTTAAGGTCTAAATATGTATTATGACTTATATTTTATATATATGAAGTGATGTTTCTGGCATATGATGTGCTATCAAAAGTTTTAAAATTTCCGCTAAATTTACTATGACAATATGATGAATGATAACTATAGGCTTGTATAAGACCTCCGAGAGGTCAAGTACGCCATGTTACTTCTAGGGGGTGCTCCACGGATGTGACAAGGGAAGTCCCAGGGAGGTGTTCTAATGCATGTGTCTATGTTTATAGTTTTCTTGCATGACATTGTGATAGTGTTTACATGATGATATGATATGCATGGCATGAAATTTTAATATGACTATGTCACTAAGGCCCTATATTGAAGTGTATGTTGGTTGCCTATAGTATTGTGTTTTGTACATAAAGGATATGTTAAGTCTTGTGGTCTCATGATAGGTCTACTAAGTATGTGAAGTTATGGGGCTTCACATGTACATCGCACTAGTAGATTTAGATTGGGATTATGAGTAAGGTTTCATAAGGTTCTATGTGAAGCAAAATAAGTGTATATGCATAATGACAAGAGCTTATTATAATGTTCTTATGTCTTGGCCTATGTGTGTCTTTTATGTATTACGTTTCTATGATGGTACGTGTTGGCTTATGTAGGTTGTAGGTTGTATGTATGCTTTCTTTGTGGCCTAAGGTGATGCATTACACCAAGTATCACTAAAGGGTTACTTGGGGAGTTTAATGAGTAAAAGAAAAGCAGTTCACTGTAAGGTGAAAAGAGCTCACTGTAAAGTGACCTCAAATATGGCTTAAATTCTATAAGTGATTTTATATGATATTTGGACTTTGAATATGTCTATATGAAGTATGTAAATGATATAAATGCTATTGTACAAAGGTTTTATGAATATTTACTCAAAAAAGCATGAAGTATGATTTCAAAAATGTCCCTTTTAAATGCATGTTTTTGCATGGTTGTCATACTTAGTGCATTCGTGTACTAACTCCATTCTTCTCTATTTTTTACACAAAGTGTAGGTTATGGATGCTTAAAGGATGTCTCTATGATTGAGGAGCTTGTTATGTGCTTCCCAAGATCAAGCAAAAGGAATCCTTAATATTCAAGGATGTCCTATGTCAACTTATGGTTTAATGTAAAGTCTTTTAATATTATACTTATGTATTATGTCTTAAGGGCCGTGTCCCTAAACTACTCTTATGATGATGAGTCTAGGATGACAAAAAGAGACTATAGTCTTTAACTATGTATGATGATATTTTAAATATATGAAGTAATTTTCTAGCATATGATGTGCTAAGAAAGTTTTAAATTTTCCGCTAAATTTACTTATGACAATGCAACGAATGATAACTATGGGCTAGTAAAAGACCTCTGAGAGGTCAAGTACGCCATGTTACTTCTAGGGGGTGCTCCCCAGCTGTGATAAATAGTGCATTTCAACATAATATACGGTACTTCGTCATCCTTAGGGTTCCAATTTCACAAGAATTACAAATTATCATAACAAAACCTACGAACCCTAAGCCAAAACTTCAAATTCGTCCTATTAACATGAATTATTCAGCTTTTAGGTAACTGCACACTCAGATACCGTCATACCAAGGGTGTTCTAGCATACAATTTCACATAACAATAAAAAATTAACCACCGAATGTCAAGTTCAACCATCGTGACTTCGTTAAACAAACAATGAATAATGAATTCAAAGTAAGGGCAAAGTTGTTTACCTTTCAAGTAATCGAAGTGGGTGAGTGTGATACAACGAACTTCTAGACCCTTTGAAAATCCTTTAACACCAAACCGAGACTCTGGAATTGCTGGGAAAGTGGAGATGAGGGATTTGGAAGAGAGAGGAATGATATGGGAATTTGGGAAATTGAATAGGGCTTGATCTGTGGGATTTCAAAGTTAAATGGAGTGATTAAGGGAGAGGGAAGGTTCAAAACCGGTTGGGAGGCATTTTTGAATTGTGGGAATGAATTAAAAATGGGAGGTTTTATTTTATATTGTGTCCAGGTTGGGTCGGGCAAACTCTAGGTTTTGGACCCACAAGATCACGTCTACGGTCCGTGGATCGACCTACGGAGTATAGGTCAGGTCCATAGGTACTTTTTACTCTTAGAAAAAAAGGAACTTACATGGGGTCTACGTACGCCATTCTCGGTCCATGTATTGATCCATGGACTGCCGATGGGGTCAGTGCACAACCGTTTTGTGCAGATTTGGCTTTTCATCCCTGCACACGTAGCAACCATTAGGACTTTCTTTTTACATTTTTTAGACACAGACCCCATGATATATCTAGCCAATACTAATAAAAATATAAGAAACCTATCCAAAGAGTTACAGAAATTTAAATCAGAGAAGAAAAATCCTAAATTGAAAAGAAAACCTATAGTGTGCTAGATTGTACATCTTGGGTTGCCTCCCAAGTAGCGCTTTATTTAACTTCGTGGTACAACGCAATCCCCTTTATTAGTAAGACATCATCAAGGTAATAGACATCAATAACTTCTTGCGTACTCTCCAACTGCCTTTTATTGACTTGATCTTTGCCAGTTCACCTTGAACCTTTTTCCCTCCTTGTTGTTGAGGTAGACTGATCTATATGGAAACACTTGAGTGACTTTGAATGGACTGGTCCAGTTGAACTTGAGATTTCTAGGAAACAAGCGCAACCTTGAGTTGAATAGAAGCACTAGATCACCCACAACAAGTTCACTCTTCTCAACCTTTTGATCAAGCCTCCTTGACCAATCATTTCTATTTGTATTCACAGTTTTTTGCAAGGATTTCCGTTATCTCTCTATTTGACACTTCACTTGTCCACTAGACTATGGATGATAAGTAGTGTATACATTGTGACGTACTCCATATTTATATAGCAACGCCTTGAACAACTCATTACAAAAATCGGAACCTCCATCGATGATAATTGCCCTAGGTGTACCAAGTTTGGAGAACATACTTTTTTAAGGAATGTGGTGACACTTTTCCCTTCATTGGTTGAAAGAGCTATTGCTTTCACCCATTTTGATACATAATCAACCGTAACTAGAATATACCTCAACCCAGGTGAACTCACAAATGGACCCATAAAGTCAAGTCCCCATACATCAAACAACTCAATCACCACTATTAGATTCATATGTAGATCTTGCCTCTTTAAAATTCCTCCTTCTCCTTGGAAACGATCACAAGACTTGGCGAAATCATGAGCATCTTGGTGGATGGTAGGCCAGTAATACCCACTATACAAGATTTTATAAGTAGTTCGAATATCACTATGCTGTCCACCAACAAGAGATGAATGACACACCTCTAGTATACTCATCATCTCAACCTCGGGCACACAATGACGAATAATTCCATTACAAAAATACAGAAGAAATAAGTATCATTTCAAAAGAACTTCTTCACATCATGCATAACTTTTTCCTTTGGTAAAACAACAAATCTAATGGAACCAGATCACTTGCAAAGTAGTTAGCCAAGTCTGTGAACCAAGGAATAAGATCATTAGAAGAAGCCATTAATTTTTTCTCTAGAAAGGCATCATTCATTAATCTCCATCTCCTAGATTGAGCATAGTTACCTCCTCAAATCTGGAAAAATAATTTGCAACTTGATTTTTTTTTCTCACCTTTCTATCTTTCACCTCAAAATCGAACTGTTGCAGCAACAATACCAATCTAATCAACCTCGGTTTTGCATCTTTTTTAGCCATCAAATACCTCAATGCAAAATGTTCAGTGTGCACTTTGACTTTAGTACCAAGCAAATAGTATAGAAATTTCTCCAAATGCATAAACCACAGCAGTTGATTAGACAAGAATTCATGTACGTACTTTGATGAGATTGAAGAAAATCCAAAAAGTTACTTGAATAAATCAAAGTCTTGCAACAAACGATTCCGGAAAGTAGAATATTTCCCAAAATCTCAAGTTCAACAACTAGGATAATAAAACTGAAAATACCAAAGAGTCTAACCCCAAAAATGAGGTTTTTACAAGTATTTATAATAAAGAAGTCCTAACATAAAAAGGAAATCTATTTAAGGAAAATTTGCCCAAAAACGTGTCTGAGTCGACAACTGGACCGACGGACCGTCGAGGCCTCCCGTCGTTCCACACTTAGAATCTTTTTCAGCTGCTTTCTTCTCCAACTCACTGTTACCATCGACGGACAAGGATGACGATCCGTTGAGTGCACGACGGTCTGTCAATGGATTCCGTTTCTCCACACTTAGAATCTTTTCAAGACGGGTACTGTGGCTACTTTCTGTTAGCAATGACGGATGTGCAGGACGGTCCGTCGTGGAGATGACGGTCCGTTGATAGCTTTCGTAGCCCCACACTTGGTCAAAATTCCCCAATCTTCCTTCAACAACATTTTCTTCAGACGACAGTTTCCACCTACGAACCATCGAGGGGTCGACGGACCGTCGATGGCTCCGTAGGTTATCACTTCTGCAATTTCAGCACAGTTCTTCTGCATTTTCATTATGGACAGTTTTCCTGCAAACAAAGAGAAAAATACATTAAAACTACTACAAAATGGCCTTAGACACACACTAAACTTAAGGAAAAAGCATTGAAAGTACCGTAAAACCACGGTACATCAGGATCCCAGGTTTGTTTTTCAATATTGTCTAAGTTAGGGCACAATCGATGGAGCAGTCGATGGACCGTCAATTGACTTATGGTCCGTCGACGGGGAATCATAAGTTCCCCAGATCCAATGACCCGACCCGACCCGGCCGGCTATATAATGAATTTAAACTTTTCAGTTACCCCCACATTTTCAAATTCTCCCCAACCGTTTCCCTCCCCTTATTCCCTTACTCCCCCACTCACTAACATATTTAAACCACCATAATTTCTCTCTGATCTCTCATTCCCTCATCTTCTCCACAATCTCAAAAAATTCCCACACCCTTCTCTCCCAAATTCCCCATCCCTCTCTTCCATTTTTCCGGTCAGTGTTCGAAGGCGGGCTCGGTGGTTGTTGTCACAAAGTTCATCCTCACATTCACTCCACTACAGCGTACAGGTATGCCATTCTCATCCTCTCAATGAATTCTCATTCATTTGCATGCGAAAATGATGAAATTGTATGTGGGTGTTGACTTCGGGACAAAATTGCATGATTAACTTGTTAAAATTGGGTCCCTTGTCCCGTAGAATGATGGAAAGTGAATGGGTTGGGGGTGCTACTGTCTAAATGAACTCTGAATGTTGTGTGATTTATGGTTTTACTACTTAGGGTTTGATAGTATCTTAGAATCTAGGATCAAAATTAGAATAATCTAAGCCCTAGGAATGACGGAATTGTTGGTTGTTTGCTATAGAACATGTTGTTAATTGATGTGCTTGAATTTGTGTATGTGTGGGGTGAAAAGGGTGTAGAAACCAATCTGTCTCTGACCGACAGTAGGAGACCTTGTCTACGGACCGTCGGTCAATTGACGGACCATCAATGGGATCCGTCGATAGCCACACCTCGACTTAGTTTAACTCTGGAACGACGGAAGTGGACTACGGTCCGTCGATTAATCGACGGACCGTCCTGCACGTCTGTCATTTCTAATAGAACCTTTGTCACTAAAGCTTTCTAAAATCTTGTCTAAGTGTCCAACGTCGGAAGTGGACTATGGTCCGTCATTTGATCGACGGACAGTCCTGCACGTCCGTCGTTTCTAACAGAACCTTTCTCTCTAAAGCTTTCTAAAATTTTGTCTAAGTGTCCAACGACGGACCCTGTCGATGGACCGTCGTTCCATCGACATACCGTCGATAGTGCCCGTCGTTCAGTTCTGCAGTTTTGCACTTCACTGTGTTTTGTGTTCCAACTTTGGTGTTTGCTTCTTTCGAGTGTGTTGAATGATTATACTTGAACTAATAACCCTCCTTTGCAGGTAAAAATGGCCCCCAATCCCGATATTGTCTACTCTCGAGGACGATCCATGTCCGTCGCCCCTTCACGTCGGTTGGTGATTGGTTCATCAGACGATGAGACTGATCCAGAATACGTGCCACCAGGCACCCGAACACCGACACCTGTTGCTAGGACCGCTTGGGGCATGCCCAAGAAGGTGGTGTCCGGTGTAGTCACTGCCTCCCAGTTTGATGAGGAGCGCACACTGACCGACACACCATATGGGTCTGCCGCGGGTTCTGAGGGAGCATCGGCTCCAAGAAGGCTTCTGGGTCTGAGTCGGCCCACTCTTCAGGATTGCATGGTGCCACTGTTACTACTGCACCTGCCCACTCTGCCTCGTCTGATGAGGTCGATAGTGCGGATTCTACTCCAGCACCCCTGTTTGACGTCCCTGCACCGGTTGCTGATCAACCCAACCGGTGGTGCGTAGAAGGCCAATACCAGGTTTACAGGGATGATAAGCTGCTCAATGATAAGGGGTCATGAGTTGGACTCTGACAGTCGAGCAGCGGGTTCTTACAGGGAGTCTCCACATGGTCCCTGCTATACATGATATCTTCACCCGCCATCAGCTCGAGTGGATGGCTAGGAGCGTGGGACGCTACAGTGAGTAGTTGGTGCGAGAGTTCTGCGCTTCGTATATAGAGACTCTCCGGGCTCCTTTGGATAGGCGGTCTAGTCCCGCCAAATAGGCACAACTTACTCATGTTCGAGTTCGTGGCCGTAGGGTGGATATCTCTTTGCCCACCATTCGCCGTTTCTTATATGGTGCTGATATAGATGTCACCAAGGACCCTCTCACCCCCGAGTTCGACTACCGTTGGAAACTGATTAAGGAGTACCATTTCCAGCGAGACAAGGTTATGAGAGAGACCACCAAGAGGTGGATAGCCCAGCACATTTCCGTGTATCGTGAGGGTGCAGACTGGGTGCTGGAGCCCAGAGGACTTATCAAAAAGGCCAACCTAAAATTTGCTGCCAAGTTCATCTGGCTATTGGTCCGCTACTGCCTATCCCCCACAGTCGCTGATAATATTCTTACATGGGATAGAGCAGTCTTGGTTGTTGCTATGGTTGTGGGGTTCGAGGTTGATTTTCCGAGGCTGTTGCTGGCAGTCATCCATGAGAGGGCCTTTAAGGCCTCGACCACTTACCCCTTTCCCTGTATGATTTTTTGAATTGTACAGGTCTGCTGGAGTGCCCATTTGGCACATGGATGTTCTCAAGACTCCTACTGGACAATGGACATCGATCTCATTCGGGATGAGGCCAATGAGGCGGCACCCAACTGAGGGCCCAGAGTAGAGGTGCAACCGCTAGGTGAGAACTTGGCGGACACGGTTGAGCAATCCCAAGGGGATGATCAGGATACATAAGAGCCTACCGACACCACCCCGATTGAGTCTATCCCGGGCACTAGCAGAGCCCCGAGTTCCTCCGAATCTACACCATCAGCAGCACTGGTCCCGATTGCTAGGGTCCAGAAGTTAGAGGCCCAGATGGCCACATTGCTGCATCATATCCAGCCTTGGATGCAGAGGTCAATTGTTGAGGCAGTGGATCGGATCGAGAAGAAGATTGCCCAGCAGACTGAGAGTAAGATTCTGGCAGTCCACCAGCGCCTTGATGCGTTCGAGTTGAGAGTTCTCGCCCAGCTAGCCCCTACTATTGATTTGACTACTCTCCAACCTGTTGTGGTGAGTCTTAGAGCTGATGTGGATGCTATTCTGGATGTGCGGGTACCTGAGCCTTAGGCCACACCTGCGGAGCTTGCTGAGGATACGGTGCTTAGTGCACTATTATAGACCACCACTGCGCCACCGCTTCTGCCACGTGATGGTGCCAAGAAGCACCGGCCTAGAGAGAGTGATGAGGCTCGGGCTAGGAAGAAGGAGCGCACTGAGTTGGAGGCCGCTAGGAGAGCTTTTTTTGTAGATGAGGAGACCCAACAGATGAGGGCTCGTGAGTTGGCTGCTGGGGCGTCTAGCTCTAGGCATGAGGATGTTGAGAGAAGCACCACTGAGGGTGCAGACATTGCTGCGCACACTACTGATGGTATCCCTACTACTGATGGAGCGGGTTCTGGGCAACCGGACCCGCCTGCTTGTTGATCTTCGGTGCTATGCACCTCAAGTTTGCTTCACCTACCACCTTATTATTATATTTCTTATGCATTGGGGACAATTTCATGCTTTCTTGTTGGGGGTGGGGTAAATGGAAAGTGAGTGTTAGGGTGAAGTCTGAGTAGCCCAACTCACGATCCTCTCTTGGGGTTTGCTTGTCTGTGTTCTTTTGCCCCAAGAGACTGGTTATTTTACTGTTGAATCGGCCTGTTTAGTATCTTGTACAAAGTATGTGAAATCTGAAGCATGATGGCTAAATATAAATGATATCCCGTTCTAGAAACAATTCTTGCATGAATTAGGTCTAATGAATGTTGAACATGTTGGTTCTAAACATGACATAGAGATGCACTACTGCATGACCCTCAAATCGATAACTCAAACTAGGTGTCTGATAATCTGATAGGGTAATGAAATGTCAAGAGAGTTTGAGGAAATTTGATTGATCCACCGTTGGTACCTAGCTAGAACTTGCTCGGTCATTCCTGCAAAAAGGAATCTGTGTTAGACATTTAAGAAAGGATCATAGGCCCTTGTTCAAATTAGCCAATCTTTAGCCTAAATAAAAGAAAACCAAATGAATTGATCCCCTTGTTGATCCAAATCTTTTGAGCTTTAAATAGATCTTTCTTTTCTACACCAAATTGTCTTCCCTGGATATAATGTGTTGGCCCTGGTCCCTCCTTGGACATGTGCACCTCAACTTAGGACAAAAGCATAAGTTGAGGGTGGCTAATGCAGAAACTAACCTCGTCTTGGCCCTGACCCAACATTGGGTATTGTGTACCTTGACTTATGGCAAAGCCATAAGTTGAGGGTGGCTATTATGAGTAATGTCTCGAAAAGAGGGGATGAAAAGAGTAATGTGGAAAAAGAAAAGAAACAGTGTGCAAGAGAAGTGACTTAACCAAATAAAATTAAAAAAAAAAAAAAAAGTGTTGAATGAAAAGAAGTAAAAGTCACTTCCGCAAAAAGGGAAAGAAAGGAGAAAAAACAAGGCAAAGATTTCAAGAAAAGAAAAGTGGGGCATAATAGACAATAAAAGAGGTAGGACGCTTAGCTATAATGTCAAGGAGGGCAACAAGTTACTAAAATGTATCCATATGTATCATTCCTGACCCTGAGCCTATGTTACAAGCCAAGAAAGTCCTATCGTGATCCTAAGAGTCTAATATAGTGAACTTAAAGCAGTGACAATAAGGGCAAGCCTATGGCGACAAGTATCAATTAGGTGTGAAGTTGTTCTGAGCGTGAGTGTTGAATATAATCCTTATACTAAAATTTGAAATCACTGTGTGAAAAAGGAGGATATTGTTTTTGAAGTGAGGGCACTTGTTGCAATATTGGCAAGTTGGTACCTTGGTGAGAGATAAAAGAGGAGAGGTGTCGGTGCGTGGTGAGTCTATGTCATGGTCTGATCCACATGAAGGAACTTAGTGAGCCTATGAGTAAAATCATACACTAAAGTAGTAAACAAATCGGGATTGATAGCCATATGATTGTGAAAGATTAAAAGGAGAGTAATTTTGTACAAAAGTGTTTTGGTGAGTCATAGTGTGTCGCTTGAGGACAAACAACGAATTTAAGTTGAGGGTGTTGACGTACCGTAGTTTCACGGTAATTTCAATGCGTTTTTCTTAAGTTTAGTGTGTGTCTAAGGCCTTTTTGTAGTAATTTTAATATATTTTTATCTGTGTTTGCAAGAAAGCTTTCCAAAACAGAAATGCAGAAAACTGTGCTGAAATCAGTGCAGAAGTGATGACCTACGAAGCCATCGACGGTCCGTCGACCCATTGATGGTCCGTAGATGGTGATCGTCGACTGGAGTTTTAAGCATTTGGAAGCAACTCGGGGAAATATGACCAAGTGTGGGGCTACGGAAGGATCGACGGTCCGTTGACTGATCGACGGACCATCCTGGCAAATGGTCGTTTCTAACAGAAAGTAGTCCAGTACCCAACTTGAAGAAATCACTAAGTATGGAAGGACGGAGGCATCGATGGACCGTAAGTGAGACGACGGATTGTGCTGTTGGTCCATCGATTGTAACAGAGAGGATACAAAAGTGAAGGCTAAAGAAAAAGTTAAGTCTGGACCGACGGAGGCAGTCGACGGTCCGTCGTTCTATCGACGGACCGTCAATTGGGTCGTTGACAGAAGCCGCCTTTTGGGACAGATTTTCCTTATTTAGAACTCCTTTTAATTTAGGACTTTATTATTATAAATAGGGTTAAAAACCTCATTTTTGGGGTTAGTCTTTTTATTATTTTTCATACTCTTGTTATTGGAAGTTGAATTTTGGATTTTGGGAATTACTTCAAGTTTCCGGAATCGATTCTTACAATATTTTCGTTAATTCAAGTGATATTTCTGGATTTTCTTCAAACTTATCAAAGTAAGTACATGAATTCTTATCAAACAATCATGAATTGTGTATTTTGAAGTATGGGTAACTAAATCCACAACTAGGGTTGTGGGAACCATGGGTGATTAACAAGGTAAAACTAGCTAAATAACAATTCTAGAATAGGTTCTTGCATGTATTGATAATTATTTCAGTTAGAAGTCTTTTTAACGAGTGCACGCGTTAGAACTTGCCCTATTTCTATTCGCCGGACCAAGGGGGTAGTTAATAGGAAAATAATTATCAACATAGATTTAGTAAATACTATCTAATAGGCTATTTTCGATTGGTGCAAAGTAATAACTAAGTCATACATCGAATATGATGCTTAATATGAAGTAAAGGTAATGTTTAGTAACTTAGACACACGTAGCCGGACCAAGGTACAGGGTGAAATTCTCTAAATGTCGGACCAAGGATTTAGAGATACATAAATTATCACTTTGCATGCAAGACACTAGGAAAGAGTTGTTATAGCTAGGATTACCGCGTTATGAACCTATGGGGAACACTTACACCCTAGTTTCTCTCATCACTTGATAAAGACTAACGTTTTAATCTTGCTACTTGTTTACTTAGAAATAATTGAACATTTTTGTTACACAAAACCCCCTTTTATTTAACTATTTTCGGAAAGGACTTGACTAAATAGACGTAATCGTAGATTAAAGTTAAGTCTAAACCATTTTTCTCGTGAGATCGACCCCAACCTAACAATTGGGTTCTTTACTTGATACGACCGCTTATACTTCTTTAGGGAAGTATAATTTGAGTGTATCAGTTTTCATGGTTAATTGTAGTAAGTTATGTTGAAGGTGATCATGGTTAATTTAGGCCATTAGAGACTAGATGAAGGTTTCATGTTGATCTTCTCAATTCAATTGTATTCTATGTTATTTTATCATGATTTAATCACCTAGATATGAATTCAACTAGGTCTAATTGATTAAGGATTACTTGACCTAGGAAGTTGGATAAACCAATATGACCAAGCATGACTAGAATTACCTTATAATGATCTAATTGAATGGAATAACATGTAATTGAGTATGAATCATGATAGACTAATACTAGCTTGAATATGAGTGGTATGGTCACTTCTTGTGTGAGACAACACAAAGGACATGGTATCTTGAGGTGTAAACCTCATGATAGCTTGATATGGTATATCTCAAGGGTAGATTGAGATAGTAAATATCAAGGAGTCTTGAGTTGAAATACTCATAGTACCTTGAGATGTTGAAATCTCATGGAAGCTTGGGTTAAATTACTCATGGTAGCATGAGGTGTTGAACTTCATGGTATCTTGACTTGGTTTGTCCGAAACCATTTCATGGTAGCTTTAGGAGAAAGGCCTATAATCTCCTAATGGTAGCCTTATTTGCATGTAAGGTGTATTTCATGGAATAACTTGAGATTAGTTTCTCATGGTAGCTTAGGGTTGAGGATTCATGCTCCCCTATGGTTAGCTTGCATCTACATGATTGGTTGCATGGTGGTTAGGATGGTTGTATCCTTCTTTAGTAGTTTGGTTAGTATGTTGAGATGCTTCCCATTGTAGTAGGTCTATTATTGTAGTATGTTGAGCTTAATAGACAAGGTTACAAGATAAGTTAGCTTGGATTAGGTTAGTCTAGAGGAGTACTTAGTATGGATTGTAGTATGGGATGCCTTCTATACATGGCACAAGTATGACTTGAAGATACATATGACATGACCCCTTCATGATGTATGATTAGCTTGGATAGTGACTAAAGTTGAATTCCATGACATGGTTGACTTAAGATGATAGTTCCTTGGTAAGATGAAGTAGGTGTACTAGAGATTCCTAAGATGACATCAAACAGGATATGGTGACTTCAAGATATGCTTACTGTGTGAGGTAGTATGGGATGCTTCACATGCATTTCACAAGTGTGTTTTGAGGTGGCCTAGGGGCATAGTGCTCATATGTTATTATGAACTTTGGTTCTTAATTATAAAAGTGAATCATGATCAAGAATGACCAAAGAGAGTTACTAAGCTTTGGTAGTAGTATGAGATGCTACCTTAGCCTTGCACAAGTATAAGTGGAGGTGGCTGTGATATGGTTCATTTGAGTAAGAAGGTCAAAAAAGGTTAAGTATGAACTCTTATATGTTTTATTATGCTTTAATATTCTTATGATATTCATGTATGCTTATGTCTTTATCTCTTATGATTATGTCTAATATTGGCTAACCCTTTGAGTTTATGTTTGGTATGATAGTTTCCATACTTAGTACATATCGTACTAACTTATATTGCCTACATGTTGTTCATGTAGGGTCTTAAGAAGATTGAGTTGCTTTGAAGGATAGAGTTTCCAAGGTTTCCAAGAAGCGAAGATTTGCGAGTTCTCATAGCATCCGAGGACACCACCACTATGTTGTCTTTATGTTTTTTCATTATGTTAGACTTTTATGGGATGTGAGCCAAGACTCTTGTTATTCATGCTGTCATAGATGGTTTTGAGACATATGTATGAAATGACTTCCTCATTATGTTTTGAAGAAAAAATTTTAATTTCGTACTAATTTTCGTATATATGCTCATAAAATACCCATAAACACCTAAAACAACCGTCCTTCTATTTTTAAAAGACTTGGGGTGCATTCCCAACTTTACCCCTAACATTACAGTGAAGCCTGCGCAGTTGCACAGCACCATCGACTGTCACACCCGGATACTGGAATCCGAATATAACCGGCGTTGTTAACCTCTCAGAGGTCGCAGACAAGCCTCTTCTTAGCTTTCATCACAATCATACAGTTAAATTTGCGGAAAATTTAAAACTTTTTAATACTTATCGAAGTATACATAGACTTCATATAGTACTTCATAAGAGTGATATTCTAA
This sequence comes from Solanum lycopersicoides, assembly GCA_022817965.1. Taxonomy (NCBI): domain Eukaryota; kingdom Viridiplantae; phylum Streptophyta; class Magnoliopsida; order Solanales; family Solanaceae; genus Solanum; species Solanum lycopersicoides. Next base: position 31,215,866 of record CM040624.1, read on the forward strand.
TGAGTTCAAACTAAACAACCATCTATTAAAGATTAAACAATTAAAATAAATGATCGTAATAATAATAATAATAATTTGCCAATCGGCCTTATTACAAACGCTTGAACAAATGTTTGATTTGAAACACTAGGGACTATCTCCACTAGCTATGTCTAATGTACTAAGCTAGAATGATAAATGTAGCATCCTCGAACTCAAGAGAACCTACCAAAATCTGGAGATAGCTAATCCAAACTGCCTCGTCGAAACTTCAATCTTCTCTCGGACATGCGCCTATAAAAATAGTAATAATATATGGGGTTAGTACACACTTGTACTAAGTATGGGTGTATGCACATAAACTCATAAGGACTATGCATGATCAAAGAAAGCTCTTCCTAAAGCAACATGTCGTTTCTGGAAAGTTAAGTCACTTTACTTTCTTAATTCGTTACTTATGATTCATGCTATGAATATGACATGTTCTCATGAAATTAAGGCACACAAATCATTTTCTATATGAACATAAGACCTTGCAATCATGAACATAATTTTAGAACAACTTAAACGAAAGTTTATTATTTTGATCCTCTTAGGCCGAGAGCTCCTATTCTCATACTTAGATTATTTCTCAGTCTTTTCTTAATCTGTTGTGTAGTTCAATGATCTCCTTTTATCCTATATTTTACTTACAAGTGCAATGATTCATTGTAGTCCCATACCTACAATGAATCGAGTAAGTAATTCACAAGACTAAGGAAATGATTTGGCTACCCTACTCACAAGTTAGATTTCTCATTCTTCTTAAATTGGGTATGAATGTATTAATAAGCCAATATTTATTGGCTATGCCCATTAGTTGATTATTTTATATATATGACCTTGGGACATTTATTCATACTCCAATATTGGCACAAACCACTAACTTGTTAAGACTTTATTCTTATCAAAACTAATGATTGACATTCTTAAGCTCTTGATTACTTAGTTCACTATGAACTTATGTTTACACTACTTTGCTCTGTTGTTCACATTGAACATGCTGCTCTTATTCTTTCTTACTTCTTTAATGAATTCTTTAGCATTAACGGAAGTAGATCATGCGAGCTAACATGAAATCCAGTGTCTCCCCCACACCGAAAAGGGGTGGTTCACCGGTTAAGGTTAACCAAGTTCTGTGTCTACCCCATACTGAAAAGGGGGATTCACCGGCTAAAGTGAAACCAAGTCAGTGTCTTCCCCACACCAAAAAGCGGGGTTCACGGCTATAGTGAACCGAATACTTTCCTGAGCTTTAACCGACATAGATCATGTGAGCTAAACATGAAATCCAGTGTCTTCCTCACATCGAAAAGAGGTGGAATCACCGGCCAAAGTGTAACCTACTGCTAGCATTCTTAGGTGGAGGCATCCACCCGCTAGTACCCCTATGTTGGCTAAACATAGTTCGAAGACTAGGAGATATTAGCATGAATAGCTAAATACTCTGGTTGTCTGGGCAGTTAGAAATCATGTGATTGTTTAGTATTAAGATAATTTTAACTTAGTTATTAACTTGTTTATATTTTCATTAACTCTGGTTAAAACAGATTAAAGGATTTAAACTTAGTTATTATCTTGTTCATATTTCTATTAACTCTGATTCAAACAAGTTAAAGGCTAAGATTTCCTTATTAACATGTTGAGGTTTCGTCTCTGCATAAGTCTGAGTGTGCCGATTAATTTCCGGCCAAAGGACTTGGTAAGCCTGAAACTAGGTCGTCGTAAGTCTGTAAGACCTGAGGGGCAAGCAACAGACCTTTTGGTGTTCCGTCCTGCAACATGACTTGCCAAAGACTGAGTAACTTCCAACATGCATGATTAATAAGTTGAGTAATATCCAAGGCCAATTTAATTGTTTAAATCACTGTTAATCCTTATATGAATCTGATAATCTTTGTTATAATTCAAATTAATTGTTTATACTAGCTTAGGGTTGAGGATTCATGCTCCCCTATGGTTAGCTTGCATCAACATGATTGGTTGTATGGTGGTTAGGATGATTGTATCCTTCCTTTAGTAGCTTGGTTAGTATGTTGTGATGCTTCCCATGGTAGTAGGTCTATTATGGCAGTATGTTGAGATTAATAGACAAGGCTACAAGATAAGTTAGCACTTATTAGGTTACTCTAAAGGAGTACTTAGTATGGATGGTAGTATGGGATTCCATCTATACATGGCACAAGTATGACTTGAAGATACATATGACATGACCCCTTCATGATATATGCTTATCTTGGATAGTGACAAGGGTTGCATTCCATGACATGGTTGACTTAAGATGATAGTTCCTTGGTAAGATGAAGTAGGTGTACTAGAGATTCCTAAGATGACATCAAACAGGATATGGTGACTTCAAGATATGCTTACTGTGTGAGGTAGTATGGGATGCTTCACATGCATTTCACAAGTGTGTTTTGAGGTGGCCTAGGGGCATAGTGCTCATATGTTATTATGAACTTTGGTTCTTAATTATAAAAGTGAATCATGATCAAGAATGACCAAAGAGAGTTACTAAGCTTTGGTAGTAGTATGAGATGCTACCTTAGCCTTGCACAAGTATAAGTGGAGGTGGCTGTGATATGGTTCATTTGAGTAAGAAGGTCAAAAAAGGTTAAGTATGAACTCTTATATGTTTTATTATGCTTTAATATTCTTATGATATTCATGTATGCTTATGTCTTTATCTCTTATGATTATGTCTAATATTGGCTAACCCTTTGAGTTTATGTTTGGTATGATAGTTTCCATACTTAGTACATATCGTACTAACTTATATTGCCTACATGTTGTTCATGTAGGGTCTTAAGAAGATTGAGTTGCTTTGAAGGATAGAGTTTCCAAGGTTTCCAAGAAGCGAAGATTTGCGAGTTCTCATAGCATCCGAGGACACCACCACTATGTTGTCTTTATGTTTTTTCATTATGTTAGACTTTTATGGGATGTGAGCCAAGACTCTTGTTATTCATGCTGTCATAGATGGTTTTGAGACATATGTATGAAATGACTTCCTCATTATGTTTTGAAGAAAAAATTTTAATTTCGTACTAATTTTCGTATATATGCTCATAAAATACCCATAAACACCTAAAACAACCGTCCTTCTATTTTTAAAAGACTTGGGGTGCATTCCCAACTTTACCCCTAACATTACAGTGAAGCCTGCGCAGTTGCACAGCACCATCGACTGTCACACCCGGATACTGGAATCCGAATATAACCGGCGTTGTTAACCTCTCAGAGGTCGCAGACAAGCCTCTTCTTAGCTTTCATCACAATCATACAGTTAAATTTGCGGAAAATTTAAAACTTTTTAATACTTATCGAAGTATACATAGACTTCATATAGTACTTCATAAGAGTGATATTCTAATGAGGTCAAACTAAACAACCATCTATTAAAGATTAAACAATTAAAATAAATGATCGTAATAATAATAATAATAATTTGCCAATCGGCCTTATTACAAACGCTTGAACAAATGTTTGATTTGAAACACTAGGGACTATCTCCACTAGCTATGTCTAATGTACTAAGCTAGAATGATAAATGTAGCATCCTCGAACTCAAGAGAACCTACCAAAATCTGGAGATAGCTAATCCAAACTGCCTCGTCGAAACTTCAATCTTCTCTCGGACATGCGCCTATAAAAATAGTAATAATATATGGGGTTAGTACACACTTGTACTAAGTATGGGTGTATGCACATAAACTCATAAGGACTATGCATGATCAAAGAAAGCTCTTCCTAAAGCAACATGTCGTTTCTGGAAAGTTAAGTCACTTTACTTTCTTAATTCGTTACTTATGATTCATGCTATGAATATGACATGTTCTCATGAAATTAAGGCACACAAATCATTTTCTATATGAACATAAGACCTTGCAATCATGAACATAATTTTAGAACAACTTAAACGAAAGTTTATTATTTTGATCCTGTTAGGCCGAGAGCTCCTATTCTCATACTTAGATTATTTCTCAGTCTTTTCTTAATCTGTTGTGTAGTTCAATGATCTCCTTTTATCCTATATTTTACTTACAAGTGCAATGATTCATTGTAGTCCCATACCTACAATGAATCGAGTAAGTAATTCACAAGACTAAGGAAATGATTTGGCTACCCTACTCACAAGTTAGATTTCTCATTCTTCTTAAATTGGGTATGAATGTATTAATAAGCCAATATTTATTGGCTATGCCCATTAGTTGATTATTTTATATATATGACCTTGGGACATTTATTCATACTCCAATATTGGCACAAACCACTAACTTGTTAAGACTTTATTCTTATCAAAACTAATGATTGACATTCTTAAGCTCTTGATTACTTAGTTCACTATGAACTTATGTTTCCACTACTTTGCTCTGTTGTTCACATTGAACATGCTGCTCTCATTCTTTCTTACTTCTTTAATGAATTCTTTAGCATTAACGGAAGTAGATCATGCGAGCTAACATGAAATCCAGTGTCTCCCCCACACCGAAAAGGGGTGGTTCACCGGTTAAGGTTAACCAAGTTCTGTGTCTACCCCATACTGAAAAGGGGGATTCACCGGCTAAAGTGAAACCAAGTCAGTGTCTTCCCCACACCAAAAAGCGGGGTTCACGGCTATAGTGAACCGAATACTTTCCTGAGCTTTAACCGACATAGATCATGTGAGCTAAACATGAAATCCAGTGTCTTCCTCACACCGAAAAGAGGTGGAATCACCGGCCAAAGTGTAACCTACTGCTAGCATTCTTAGGTGGAGGCATCCACCCGCTAGTACCCCTATGTTGGCTAAACATAGTTCGAAGACTAGGAGATATTAGCATGAATAGCTAAATACTCTGGTTGTCTGGGCAGTTAGAAATCATGTGATTGTTTAGTATTAAGATAATTTTAACTTAGTTATTAACTTGTTTATATTTTCATTAACTCTGGTTAAAACAGATTAAAGGATTTAAACTTAGTTATTATCTTGTTCATATTTCTATTAACTCTGATTCAAACAAGTTAAAGGCTAAGATTTCCTTATTAACATGTTGAGGTTTCGTCTCTGCATAAGTCTGAGTGTGCCGATTAATTTCCGGCCAAAGGACTTGGTAAGCCTGAAACTAGGTCGTCGTAAGTCTGTAAGACCTGAGGGGCAAGCAACAGACCTTTTGGTGTTCCGTCCTGCAACATGACTTGCCAAAGACTGAGTAACTTCCAACATGCATGATTAATAAGTTGAGTAATATCCAAGGCCAATTTAATTGTTTAAATCACTGTTAATCCTTATATGAATCTGATAATCTTTGTTATAATTCAAATTAATTGTTTATACTAGCTTAGGGTTGAGGATTCATGCTCCCCTATGGTTAGCTTGCATCAACATGATTGGTTGTATGGTGGTTAGGATGATTGTATCCTTCCTTTAGTAGCTTGGTTAGTATGTTGTGATGCTTCCCATGGTAGTAGGTCTATTATGGCAGTATGTTGAGATTAATAGACAAGGCTACAAGATAAGTTAGCACTTATTAGGTTACTCTAAAGGAGTACTTAGTATGGATGGTAGTATGGGATGCCATCTATACATGGCACAAGTATGACTTGAAGATACATATGACATGACCCCTTCATGATATATGCTTATCTTGGATAGTGACTAAAGTTGAATTCCATGACATGGTTGACTTAAGATGATAGTTCCTTGGTAAGATGAAGTAGGTGTACTAGAGATTCCTAAGATGACATCAAACAGGATATGGTGACTTCAAGATATGCTTACTGTGTGAGGTAGTATGGGATGCTTCACATGCATTTCACAAGTGTGTTTTGAGGTGGCCTAGGGGCATAGTGCTCATATGTTATTATGAACTTTGGTTCTTAATTATAAAAGTGAATCATGATCAAGAATGACCAAAGAGAGTTACTAAGCTTTGGTAGTAGTATGAGATGCTACCTTAGCCTTGCACAAGTATAAGTGGAGGTGGCTGTGATATGGTTCATTTGAGTAAGAAGGTCAAAAAAGGTTAAGTATGAACTCTTATATGTTTTATTATGCTTTAATATTCTTATGATATTCATGTATGCTTATGTCTTTATCTCTTATGATTATGTCTAATATTGGCTAACCCTTTGAGTTTATGTTTGGTATGACAGTTTCCATACTTAGTACATATTGTACTAACTCATATTGCCTACATGTTGTCCATGTAGGGTCTTAAGAAGATTGAGTTGCTTTGAAGGATAGAGTTTCCAAGGTTTCCAAGAAGCGAAGATTTGCGAGTTCTCATAGCATCCGAGGACACCACCACTATGTTGTCTTTATGTTTTTTCATTATGTTAGACTTTTATGGGATGTGACCCAAGACTCTTGTTATTCATGCTGTCATAGATGGTTTTGAGACATATGTATGAAATGACTTCCTCATTATGTTTTGAAGAAAAAATTTTAATTCCGTACTACTCTTCGTATATATTCTCATAAAATACCCATAAACACCTAAAACAACCGTCCTTCTATTTTTAAAAGACTTGGGGTGCATTCCCAACTTTACCCCTAACATTACAGTGAAGCCTGCGCAGTTGCACAGCACCATCGACTGTCACACCCGGATACTGGAATCCGAATATAACCGGCGTTGTTAACCTCTCAGAGGTCGCAGACAAGCCTCTTCTTAGCTTTCATCACAATCATACAGTTAAATTTGCGGAAAATTTAAAACTTTTTAATACTTATCGAAGTATACATAGACTTCATATAGTACTTCATAAGAGTGATATTCTAATGAGGTCAAACTAAACAACCATCTATTAAAGATTAAACAATTAAAATAAATGATCGTAATAATAATAATAATAATTTGCCAATCGGCCTTATTACAAACGCTTGAACAAATGTTTGATTTGAAACACTAGGGACTATCTCCACTAGCTATGTCTAATGTACTAAGCTAGAATGATAAATGTAGCATCCTCGAACTCAAGAGAACCTACCAAAATCTGGAGATAGCTAATCCAAACTGCCTCGTCGAAACTTCAATCTTCTCTCGGACATGCGCCTATAAAAATAGTAATAATATATGGGGTTAGTACACACTTGTACTAAGTATGGGTGTATGCACATAAACTCATAAGGACTATGCATGATCAAAGAAAGTTCTTCCTAAAGCAACATGTCGTTTCTGGAAAGTTAAGTCACTTTACTTTCTTAATTCGTTACTTATGATTCATGCTATGAATATGACATGTTCTCATGCAATTAAGGCACACAAATCATTTTCTATATGAACATAAGACCTTGGAATTATGAACATTATTTTAGAACAACTTAAACGAAAGTTTATTATTTTGATCCTCTTAGGCCGAGAGCTCCTATTCTCATACTTAGATTATTTTCAGTCTTTTCTTAATCTGTTGTGTAGTTCAATGATCTCCTTTTATCCTATATTTTACTTACAAGTGCAATGATTCATTGTAGTCCCATACCTACAATGAATCGAGTAAGTAATTCACAAGACTAAGGAAATGATTTGGCTACCCTACTCACAAGTTAGATTTCTCATTCTTCTTAAATTGGGTATGAATGTATTAATAAGCCAATATTATTGGCTATGCCCATTAGTTGATTATTTTATATATATGACCTTGGGACATTTATTCATACTCCAATATTGGCACAAACCACTAACTTGTTAAGACTTTATTCTTATCAAAACTAATGATTGACATTCTTAAGCTCTTGATTACTTAGTTCACTATGAACTTATGTTTCCACTACTTTGCTCTGTTGTTCACATTGACCATGCTACTCTCATTCTTTCTTACTTCTTTAATGAATTCTTTAGCATTAACGGAAGTAGATCATGCGAGCTAACATGAAATCCAGTGTCTCCCCCACACCGAAAAGGGGTGGTTCACCGGTTAAGGTTAACCAAGTTCTGTGTCTACCCCATACTGAAAAGGGGGATTCACCGGCTAAAGTGAAACCAAGTCAGTGTATTCCCCACACCAAAAAGAGGGGTTCACGGCTATAGTGAACCGAATACTTTCCTGAGCTTTAACCGACATAGATCATGTGAGCTAAACATGAAATCCAGTGTCTTCCTCACACCGAAAAGAGGTGGAATCACCGGCCAAAGTATAACCTACTGCTAGCATTCTTAGGTGGAGGCATCCACCCGCTAGTACCCCTATTTTGGCTAAACATAGTTTGAAGACTAGGAGATATTAGCATGAATAGCTAAATACTCTGGTTGTCTGGGCAGTTAGAAATCATGTGATTGTTTAGTATTAAGATAATTTTAACTTAGTTATTAACTTGTTTATATTTTCATTAACTCTGGTTAAAACAGATTAAAGGATTTTAACTTAGTTATTATCTTGTTCATATTTCTATTAACTCTGATTCAAACAAGTTAAAGGCTAAGATTTCCTTATTAACATGTTGAGGTTTCGTCTCTGCATAAGTCTGAGTGTGCCGATTAATTTCCGGCTTAAGGACTTGGTAAGCCTGAAACTAGGCCGTCGTAAGTCTGTAAGACCTGAGGGGCAAGCAACAGACCTTTTGGTGTTCCGTCCTGCAACATGACTTGCCAAAGACTGAGTAACTTCCAACATGCATGATTAATAAGTTGAGTAATATCCAAGGCCAATTTAATTGTTTAAATCACTGTTAATCCTTATATGAATCTGATAATCTTTGTTATAATTCAAATTAATTGTTTATACTAGCTTAGGGTTGAGGATTCATGCTCCCCTATGGTTAGCTTGCATCTACATGATTGGTTGTATGGTGGTTAGGATGATTGTATCCTGCCTTTAGTAGCTTGGTTAGTATGTTGTGATTCTTCCCATGGTAGTAGGTCTATTATGGCAGTATGTTGAGATTAATAGACAAGGCTACAAGATAAGTTAGCACTTATTAGGTTAGTCTAAAGGAGTACTTAGTCTTGGATAGTGACAAGGGTTGCATTCCATGACATGGTTGACTTAAGATGATAGTTCATTGGTAAGATGAAGTAGGTGTACTAGAGATTCCTAAGATGACATCAAACAGGATACGGTGACTTCAAGATATGCTTACTGTGTGAGGTAGTATGGGATGCTTCACATGCATTGCACAAGTGTGTTTTGAGGTGGCCTAGAGGCATAGTGCTCATATGTTATTATGAACTTTGGGTCTTAATTATAAAAGTGAATCATGATCAAGAATGACCAAAGAGAGTTACTTAGCTTTGGTAGTAGTATGAGATGCTACCTTAGCCTTGCACAAGTATAAGTGGAGGTGGTTGTGATATGGTTCATTTGAGTAAGAAGGTCAAAAAAGGTTAAGTATGAACTCTTATATGTTTTATTATGCTTTAATATTCTTATGATATTCATGTATGCTTATGTCTTTATCTCTTATGATTATGTCTAATATTGGCTAACCCTTTGAGTTTATGTTTGGTATGACAGTTTCCATACTTAGTACATATTGTACTAACTCATATTGCCTACATGTTGTCCATGTAGGGTCTTAAGAAGATTGAGTTGCTTTGAAGGATAGAGTTTCCAAGGTTTCCAAGAAGCGAAGATTTGCGAGTTCTCATAGCATCCGAGGACACCACCACTATGTTGTCTTTATGTTTTTTCATTATGTTAGACTTTTATGGGATGTGACCCAAGACTCTTGTTATTCATGCTGTCATAGATGGTTTTGAGACATATGTATGAAATGACTTCCTCATTATGTTTTGAAGAAAAAATTTTAATTCCGTACTACTCTTCGTATATATTCTCATAAAATACCCATAAACACCTAAAACAACCGTCCTTCTATTTTTAAAAGACTTGGGGTGCATTCCCAACTTTACCCCTAACATTACAGTGAAGCCTGCGCAGTTGCACAGCACCATCGACTGTCACACCCGGATACTGGAATCCGAATATAACCGGCGTTGTTAACCTCTCAGAGGTCGCAGACAAGCCTCTTCTTAGCTTTCATCACAATCATACAGTTAAATTTGCGGAAAATTTAAAACTTTTTAATACTTATCAAAGTATACATAGACTTCATATAGTAGTTCATAAGAGTGATATTCTAATGAGCTCAAACTAAACAACCATCTATTAAAGATTAAACAATTGAAATAAATGATCGTAATAATAATAAAAATAATTTGCCAATCGGCCTTATTACAAACGCTTGAACAAATGTTTGAATTGAAACACTAAGGACTATCTCCACTATCTATGTCTAATGTACTAAGCTAGAATGATAAATGTAGCATCCTCAAACTCAAGAGAACCTACCAAAATCTGGAGATCGCTAATCCAAACTGCCTCGTCGAAACTTCAATCTTCTCTAGGACCTGCACCTATAAAAATAGTATATGGGGTTAGTACACACTTGTACTAAGTATGCGTGTATGCACATAAACTCATAAGGACTATGCATGATCAAAGAAAGCTCTTCCTAAAGCAACATGTCGTTTCTGGAAAGTTAAGTCACTTTACTTTCTTAATTCGTTACTTATGATTCATGCTATGAATATGACATGTTCTCATGAAATTAAGGCACACAAATCATTTTCTATATGAACATTAGACCTTGGAATCATGAACATAATTTTAGAACAACTTAAACGAAAGTTTATTATTTTGATCCTCTTAGGCCGAGAGCTCCTATTCTCATACTTAGATTATTTTTCAGTCTTTTCTTAATCTGTTGTGTAGTTCAATGATCTCCTTTTATCCTATATTTTACTTACAAGTGCAATGATTTATTGTAGTCACAATGAATCGAGTAAGTAATTCACAAGACTAAGGAAATGATTTGGCTACCCTACTCACAAGTTAGATTTCTCATTCTTCTTAAATTGGGTATGAATGTATTAATAAGCCAATATTTATTGGCTATGCCCATTAGTTGATTATTTTATATATATGACCTTGGGACATTTATTCATACTCCAATATTGGCACAAACCACTAACTTGTTAAGACTTTATTCTTATCAAAACTAATGATTGACATTCTTAAGCTCTTGATTACTTAGTTCACTATGAACTTACGTTTCCACTACTTTGCTCTGTTGTTCACATTGAACATGCTACTCTTATTCTTTCTTACTTCTTTAAAGAATCTTTAGCATTAACGGAAGTAGATCATGCGAGCTAACATGAAATCCAGTGTCTCCCCCACACCGAAAAGGGGTGGTTCACCGGTTAAGGATAACCAAGTTCTGTGTCTACCCCACACTGAAAAGGGGGGTTCACCGGCTAAAGTGAAACCAAGTCAGTGTCTTCCCCACACCGAAAAGAGGGGTTCACGGCTATAGTAAACCGAATACAGTCCTGAGCTTTAACCGACATAGATCATGTGAGCTAAACATGAAATCCGGTGTCTTCCTCACACCGAAAAGAGGTGGAATCACCGGCCAAAGTGTAACCTACTGCTAGCATTGTTAGGTGGAGGCATCCACCCGCTAGTACCCCTATGCTGGCTAAACATAGTTCGAAGACTAGGAGACATACGGAGACCCGGGTCCACCTGGGTGGTTATCTCATCTCATGAGGCTTACATGTACTGGCACAAGCTCATTGCTAGTCTATCGGTGCTAAGCTCAAATCTATTTTACTTTATTATCTTTTAGAGTTGACTCAAACATTATGGAATCTTGCTTCTAGTTATGAGGTTTACTTAACTCTATGGATTACTGGTCATCCCTTCTTTACTTGATAAATATGAACTTAAGTCTTACATTATCATCATGGTGCAAGTGAGACTTGTCTCACGGACTCTATCACCCTCTTATGTGAGTATCTTTGACGTAATCGATTAAGTGTAATTGAGACTTGTCTCACTTCTATTAACACTCAATATTAGGTCAATTTCATAACTTAAGCTTTTAGTTATTTCATTACTCACCCTAACTTGTTCAACATTTATTGGTAGTCTTATACGATTCTTTATTGAAGTTATAACTACTTATACAACGTTATTACGTTCACAAGTTTGTGTGGATAGGGTATGTTGGGACTTGTCCCATTGATTGGCATACCTTATGTTATGTGTTCATTGAGTTAAGATTGGTATGACTTCACATATTTTGGGAGATAATATTATTAAACCAATTTGTTGGAATAAATCAAACTATGATATTATCACTAGCCAATTTGGTTACTTCATGAAAACATTATTGTAATCTATCATGTTAAACAAGCCAACTTTTAACCTTTGATTAGTCTATGAAACAATTCAATGAACAACTCATAACAATTTCATCTTATCGAATACAAGTAGGCATTATAACATTCAACATCTCATGTAAATAACACCCTAAGTATGCGGATCCAACAAGTATGTTTCATTAGACATATAAATCACTAAAACATACACATAATGATCAGTTAATACCACATACAAACAACATGCATCGAGAATTACACTATAGATACTACAAGAATCGGAAATCGGGAGAACTAGGGAGATGAACATGCTATTCGTTGGGAACAACCCTAGTTTCGATATTCTTGATAGTCAAAACGTTTGAAAAGCCTCTTTGAGAAAGAATTCCAGGAGAGAAAACCTATACCTTACTGTAGAATTAAATCTACGAAGATCACCTTGCACTTCGCACAAAAACCTTGAAGAATGATTGCTATCGTCTAGGGTTCTCTTACGTTTTCACTTGTTTTTAGTTGTAGCGTTTATGATGAATAACGTGAGTCTATATCTTTAAGAACTGAATGTTACTAATTCAACTTAGACTATATAACTTAACTAAAATAACTTAATTAGCTAATTACCAAAACGCCCCTCCTAAATTGACTAGAATTAGAAGAACACTTGACTTAACTGAAATCTGGAAATTGCTTAGTGGTTTCGGTTTTGACCAATTAAATTAATTAATTAAGTTGCTAAATTAATTAATTAAGTAACCTAGTGTAATTACTAAAGTACCCCTCAGTTGTTAGGACCATCACCAACCCTTTGGACCATCCTAGGTTAGGTACTAGGTTGTCTCTTAGTTAGTTACACGGTTTGGTGACACCCGATTAGGTCTTAGGTTATCGGGTCCCTTAGTTAGTTATTTTTGGTTGTTCCTAGGTTAGTTAGTTATTTAGGTTAGTTAGTTATTCAGGTCAGTTAGTTAGGGTCTAGGACCGGCTAGGGAGATTGGCCCCACGTGGGTGGACCCGAACGCGCGCCTGTCCCCAACCACTCTAACCGAATCAGTTAGCTTGTCCCTTGGCCGGTTGCACGTGTGCTCGCACATGTGCTTGCACATGTGTTGCGTGTACTTTCCTAACTAACTATTCTGGAAGGTTCATTTAGAGTGTTTACTTATTGTCCCAAGGATCCTCACTATGTCCTTGGGCACTGCTTAATCTACATGATCATTTTAAATGGTTATCTGCTATGGTACTAGGCTTGACACATGGATGCCTAGTACCTAATGTGTTAAGTTGAGAATCAATATGTGAAGAATATTTGTATTTTAGCTTAGGGTCTTCATTGCAGGTACAATTCTTATACAAGCTCGGATTATATTCTAAATGCTTGTTAATACATAAATTTTGGCTAACACCCTTAAGCCAATATTTTCTAATATGCCCAATATTTCTCAATATTGGTCATTTGGGATGCCTTTGTATCCCAATAGGCATTCTGAAAAACCTACTAGGCTCTTCACTAGACATGTACATTTTTCTGGAATGTTACATTATCCCCCCCGTAGGAACATTCGTCCCCGAAAGACACTACACATCATTTGAATCAAAGAGGGCATTTTCAAAAAGACACATTAACATACTTGAAACTTCACTCTTTGTGAATGTCTGATTCACAACTTACTTTGGATGATGCACATTACTCTAAGCTTATCTGAAGCTTCATATCTGAGATTGAGGAACTTCCTTCTCAATCTTACTTTAATTTAATGCACATCACATTCATGCAACACATAAATCACGCAATGCTATACAAAAACAGCAACATGAATGCAAGCATGAACTCATATTAACTCATATAGTGCAAGTATAAAACACACAGTTATGGAGTTAAGACACTAAAACCGCCTAATGCACTAAAATTCAGAGTCTCATAAAAAGATATCAGACTTAGGAAGAGTTTATCTAGCCATCAAGAACTGAACAAGTGAGGGTAACGGAATCTTATATCGGCCTCGGCCTCCCTCAACGAGGTGGTTCCCCCATAACACCTTTACGGTGGCAACCTCCTTGTTCCTCAACCGTTTCACTTGGCGATCTAAAATTTCAACGGGAATATCTTCGGAAGAAAGGTTCTCATCGACTCCTAACCCCTTAGATAACCTCTTGTTGGCTTTAAGATTGGAAACTATTTGGCTTTGTTGGATTTGTACCATGCCCTTCCCATTTCAACTCTAACTCATTTGGAAACTGAAACCTTACTACCCTGTTTCAACAGTTTATGGTAGCATAACATTCATGGAGCCAATCCATACCCAAAATTATATCAAAATAAAGCTTGGTTAATTCAATTAGGTCCACATAAGTAACTATATCAAGAACAGTTATTGGGCAATCTCTATATACCCTTTCGTCCCTAATGCTGTCTCATATAGGAGTACTAACTAGAAATGGCTCATGCAAGATCTTAGGAAGCGAGTCAAATTTACTAGGTACTAGCGGAGTAACAAAAGACAAGGTAGATCCTGGATCTAACAATGCATAAACAGGAAAAGAAAAGACAAGCAAGTTACCAGTGACCACATCAGCCGACTTTTCTTGCTCTTCTCTTCCTTTCAACGCATAGATACGGTTTCTCTTGGGAGGTTCAGCTGCAGAAATGGGATTAGGCCGAGGCTGAGTATCTGCCTTGTCCTGATTCCTCACATTTGATCAGTCTCTAACCACATGCCCACTCTTAACGCACCCATAGCATCCATTAAAACCTACCATGCACTCACCTCCATGCGCACGACCACACTTACCACACATCTTTCGGTCATGCTGGCCATTTCTATCATTGCCCTCCTTGGCATTAGTGTTCTTAGAAGGAGTAGGATTACCTGAGTGCTTGTTCCCCTTCTTGAACTTGGGCCTATCCCGAACTCCAAACGAACTATTACCATTGCTCGAACTGGACTGATCCGAGGGCCTAGATTTCTTTCTCTCTCGGACTCTCTTTCTCCGATGACTCTCCTCAACCTGTTGTGCATGAACCATCAACCTACCAAGGTCCATTTTATAATGCAACATCTCTGCCAGACATTCTTCCTCTAAATCCTCCGATACACCAGTCACAAACCTACTCATCTCATCCATGCTATTGGACACCAGAGAAGAAGCATATTTGGAAAGATTAACAAATTTCATGGAGTATTCCTTGACTGACATACCTCCCTGTCGTAGGTTAATGAATTCCTCAACCTTAGCCTCTTTCTGCTCTCTGGGAAAGAACCGCTCCAGGAATGCAGTCTTGAGAACGTCCCAAGTGATGAGGACTTCCCTTGGTGCTCGACCATCTCCCCACGTCCTGTGCCACACCTGAGCCACATCTTTGAGTTGGTAAGCAGCCAAATCAGCCTTTTCCTCTTCACTAATACCCATAGCACAGAGAATCTTATGAACATCATCCACAAACTCTTGGGGATCCTTATTGGTCTTGGACCCATAGTAACTAAGGATTCATTCTGGTAAAATCCCTCAACTTACTAGCCATGGTGCTAGCATGCGGGTTCCCCCTGGGAGCACCCTCTCTAGTGGCTTGGGCCGTGATGGCCTGTGCCTGCACAGTGATGGCTTGGGCCATCTAAAACAGTGTCTCCTCACTTCTACATCCGTCATTGCAACTGGGTTGGAAGGCACTTGTACTTCAGCAGCTGGGGTTTGAGGAGGAGCTTGATTGCCTCCAGCAGCTGCTTCTTTGACTCTTCTGCTTGCGTTTCTTCTTGTGTTCGTTTCTACACGTAAACACAAGAAGAAAGTTAGATAATAGAATGACACAAAATGTCAATTCTCTAGACAGCATGATAAAGAGTAGAAGAAGGGAGAATTCCTAACATCGCAAAGTCTTTAAGTCATGATTGTGGCGCACTTCACAACCATAAGTTAGAAACTACGCAACGTGGTTGTGTTGAGCCTTATTTCCTAGGTAATTTAACCTCATTCTCTGATACCAAGTTTGTCACACCCGAATTCTGGAATCCAAATATAACCGGCGTCGTTAACCTCTCAAAAGTCGCAGACAAGCCTCTTCTTAGCTTTCATCACAATCATACAGTTAAATTTGCGGAAAATTTAAAACTTTTTAATACTTATCAAAGTATACATAAACTTCATATAGTACTGCATAAGAGTGATATTCTAATGAGCTCAAACTAAACAACCATCTATTAAAGATTAAACAATTGAAATAAATGATCGTAATAATAATAATAATAGTTTGCCAATCGGCCTTATTACAAACGCTTGAACAAATGTTTGAATTGAAACGCTAGGGACTATCTCCACTAGCTATGTCTAATGTACTAAGCTAGAATGATAAATGTAGCATCCTCGAACTTAAGAGGACCTACAAAAATCTGGAGATCGCTAATCCAAACTGCCTCGTCGAAACTTCAATATTCTCTCGGACCTGCGCCTATAAAAATAGTAATAATATATGGGGTTAGTACACACTTGTACTAAGTATGGGTGTATGCACATAAACACATAAGTACTATTCATGATCAAAGAAAGCTCTTCCTAAAGCAACATGTCATTTCTGGAAAGTTAAGTCACTTTACTTTCTTAATTCGTTACTTATGATTCATGCTATGAATATGACATATTCTCATGCAATTAAGGCACACAAATCATTTTCTATATGAACATAAGACCTTGGAATCATGAACATAATTTTAGAACAACTTAAACGAAAGTTTATTATTTTGATTCTCTTAGGCCGAGAGCTCCTATTCTCATACTTAGATTATTTTTCAGTATTTTCTTAATCTGTTGTGTAGTTCAATGATCTCCTTTGATCCTATGTTTTACTTACAAGTGCAATGATTCATTGTAGTCCCATACCTACAATGAATCGAGTAAGTAATTCACAAGAATAAGGAAATGATTTGGCTACCCTACTCACAAGTTAGATTTCTCATTCTTCTTAAATTGGGTATGAATGTATTAATAAGCCAATATTTATTGGCTATGCCCATTAGTTGATTATTTTATATATATGACCTTGGGACATTTATTCATACTCCAATATTGGCACAAACCACTAACTTGTTAAGACTTTATTCTTATCAAAACTAATGATTAACATTCTTAAGTTCTTGATTACTTAGTTCACTTGAACTTACATTTCCACTTCTTTGCTATGTTGTTCACTTTGAACATGCTACTCTCATTCTTTCTTACTTCTTTAAAGAATTCTTTAGCATTAACGGAAGTAGATCATGTGAGCTAACATGAAATTCAGTGTCTCCCCCACACCAAAAAGGGGTGGTTCACCGGTTAAGCTGAACCAAGTTATGTGTCTACCCCACACCGAAAAGGGGGGTTCACCGGCTAAAGTGAAACCAAGTCAGTATCTTCCCCATAACGAAAAGAGGGTTTTATGGCTATAGTGAACCTAATACTTTCCTGAGCTTTAACCGACATAGATCATGTGATCTAAACATGAAATCCGGTGTCTTCCCCACACCAAAAATAGGTGGAATCATCGGCCAAAGTGAAACCTACTGCTACCATTCTTAGGTGGAGGCATCCACCCTCTAGTACCCCTATGCTGGCTAAACATAGTTCGAAGACTAGGAGACATACGGAGACCCTGGTCCACCTGGGTGGTGATCTCGTCTCATGAGGCTTACATGTGCTGGCACAAGCTCATTGCTAGTCTGTCGGTGCTAAGCTCAGATCTATTTTACTTTATTATCTTTTAGACTTGACTCAAACATTATGGAAGCTTACTTCTAGTTATGAGGTTTACTTAACTCTATGGATGACTGGTCATCCCTTTCTTTACTTGATGAATATGAACTTAAGTCTTACATTATCATCGTGGTGCAAGTAAGACTTGTCTCACGGACTCTAGCACCCTCTTATGTGAGTATCTTTGACGTAATCGATTAAGTGTAATTGAGACTTGTCTCACTTCTATTAACACTCTATATTAGGTCAATTTCATAATTTAAGCTTTTAGTTATTTCATTACTCACCCTAACTTGTTCAACGTTTATTGGTAGTCTTATACGATTCTTTTTTAAAGTTATAACTACTTATACAATGCTATTACGTTCACAAGTTTGTGTGGATAGAGTATGTTGGGACTTGTCCTATTGATTGACATACCCTATGTTATGAGTTCATTGAGTTAAGATTGGTATGACTTCACATATTTTGGGAGATAATATTATTAAGCCAATTTGTTGGCATAAATCAAACTGTGATATTATCATGAGCCAGTTTGGTTACATCCTGAAAACATTATAGTAATCTATCATGTTAAACTAGCCAACTTTTAACCTTTGATTAGTCTATGAAACAATTCAATAAACAAATTATAACAATTTCATCTTCTCGAACACAGGTAGACATTATAACATTCAACATCTCATGTAAATAACACCTTAAGTATGCGGATCTAACAAGTATGTTTCATTTGACATATAAATCACTAAAACATACACATAATGATCAGTTAACACCACATACAAACAACATGCATCAAGAATTACACTATAGATACTACAAAAATCGGAAATCGGGAGAACTAGGGAGATGAACATGCTATTCGTTGGGAACAACCCTAGTTTCGATATTCTTGATAGTCAAAACATTTGAAAAGACTCTTGGAGAAAGAATTCCAGGAGATAAAACCCATACCTTACTGTAGAAGTAAATCTACGAAGATCACCTTGCACTTCGCACGAAAACCTTGAAGAATGCTTGTTATCGTCTAGGGTTCTCTTACGTTTTCACTCGTTTTTAGTTGTAGTATTTATGATGAATAACGTGAGTCTAAGTCTTTAAAGAATGAATTTTAACTAATTCAACTTAGACTATATAACTTAACTAAATTAACTTAATTAGCTAATTACCAAAATGCCCCTCCTAAATTCACTAGAATTAGAAGAACACTTGACTTAACCGAAATCTGGAAATTGCTTAGTGGTTTCGGTTTTGACGAATTAAATTAATTAATTAAGTTTTTAAATTAATTAATTAAGTAACCTAGGGTAATTAATAAAGTACCCCTAAGTTGTTGGGACCATAACCAACCCTTTGGACCATCCTAGGTTAGGTACTAGGTTGTCTTTTAGTTAGTTACACGGTTTGGTGACACCCGATTAGGTTTTAGGTTGTCGGGTCCCTTAGTTAGTTATTTTTGGTTGGTCCTAGGTTAGTTAGTTAGTTAGGTCAGTTAGTTAGGGTCTAGGACCGGCTAGGGAGCTTGGCCCCACGTGGGTGGACCCGAATGCGTGCCTTTCCTCAACCACTCTAACCGAATCGGTTAGCTTGTCCCTTAGCCGGTTGCACGTGTGCTTGCACATGTGTTGCGTGTACTTTCCTAACTAAATATTCTGGAAGGTTCAGTTGGAGTGTTTACTTATTGTCCCAAGGATCCTCACTATGTCCTTGGGCACTACTTAATCTACATGATCATTTTAAATGGTTATGTGCTATGGTACTAGGATTGACACTTGGATGCCTGGTACCTAATGTGTTAAGTTGAGAATCAATATGTGAAGAATATTTGTGTTTTTGCTTAGGGTCTTCATTGCAGATACAATTCTTATACAAGCTCGGATTATATTCTAAATGCTTGTTAATACATAAAATTTGGCTAACACCCTTAAGCCAATATTTTCTAATATGCCCAATTTTTCTCAATATTGGGCATTTGGGATGCCTATGTATCCCAATACGCATTCTTAAAAACCTACTAGGCTCTTCACTAGACATGTACATTTTTCTGGAATGTTACATCGACGCCCCACCATCGATGGTTCGTGTGAGACCATGCCCCGTCGATGGGGTCTCGTGGTTTGCTTCAGCAACTCTTTAACCTGCAGGCAACATGGCTCCATTGAGGAGACCTATCGATGGGCCATCTCCTGGTTGACAGGCCGTCGTTTGGCCACTGCCTCAGTGTTGAGCTCCAAGTTGGGGTCCTCTTCTAGGGCCCCTTGTGGGTCCTACGTGGAGTCGTACTCGGACATTTCCAACCCAAACATGTACGCATACAATTTTAGTACCTACCACATGAGTTTCATAAAAAATGAACACGTAAAACTCTACGAAATATGCTTAGACACACAAGGTCATTTCAAGGCACATCTTTCGAACGTCGTGGACGTTCTTTAGCGTTTGACCTCCAAACTTCACGTAACTTGACACACTGCCTATAAACACCATATAAACTCATTTAAGGACCATATAAGCTCATGCATCACACATAAACATATAAAACCACATATGAGGCACTTAGGTGACTTAGTCATCGAACGTCTTGGTCGCCCTTGACGTTTGACTTCCAATGCACCTAATTCTTACACACTGCCTCTACACCACATTATAGAACAATTTAGGACCTTAGACCATCATGACAACCACGTTAGGCTCTAGCTTCACCTAAGTCATTTTCGGGATCTTACACAATGAATGATTTCTAAGGGCTTGTACAATACCTCTGAGAGGTGAAGTATGTCGTGTGACTACTCAAAAGTGCCCTCACTTCTAGGTTGTACTTTTGGGTCGTGACAAAATTGATATCAGAGTATAAAGTTATGAAATGGTCTTAGGATGTCTCAACAACCACGTCTAGAAAAGTCTTATTCATCTGTGTGAGTTTCTACACACCTATGATCGTAAGAAAGCTACGGGATGCTTAGGAAAGTTCCACTTGTTCATTCTTCAAGTTGTGCCATAGAGTTTGGCTTTAGTAGGCCCTTTTCTAATGTTTGCTTATAATTTTGTAGGTTATGGCTAACACTAGGGCTAATGCTATAAGGGAAGGAGATGGGAGTGGGGAGAAAAAGATTCCTCCCCTAGTGCAAGAGCAAGTGCCTACCCAAGTTCAAGGAGCCACCTCACCTCTATTATCTTGTGTCGTTAAGGTTTGAGCCAACAAATTTAAAAGCCCTAAATTCCTCAAACATAGCATTCCCTATTGGAGGAATAGGTGCTACCAGAGTAAGGGAGTTTTAGAGAATGAATCCACCAGAGTTCTATGGCTCCAAAGTTGAGGAAAATTCGAATGGTTTTATTGATGAGGTGTATAAGGTTCTTGCCATCATGGGAGTGTCTTCCATTGAAAAGGCGGAGGTTGTTGCCTATCAATCGAAACATGTTGCCCAACTTTTGTATGAGCAATGGAATGATAGTAGACCTTTATGAGTGGGCCCTATAGAGTGGGAGACTTTTAAGTTGGCTTTGTTTGATAGGTTCTTTCCTAGAGAATTGAGGGAGGCTAAATTGGAGGAGTTCATAACCCTCAAACAAGGTAGTTTGAGTGTCAAGGAGTATACCTTGAAGTTCACTCTTTTGTTTAAGTATGCTCCAAGATTGGTGTCAAAACCTAGAGACTTGATGAATAGGTTCATGATGGGGTGTCCGAACTAGTAGAAGAAGAGTGTCGTATGGCAATGCTTGTTTATGATATGGATATCTCCCATTATCCAGTAGTGTCCTGCTAGTCTCATTATTGAGGAGGGTTCTTCTAATCCCATTATCTAGGAGGGTCCTGATGATACCATTATCCAAAAGGGTACTTCTAGTGCTAGTCCCATTATCAAGGAGGATCCTTCTAGTTCTAGTCCCATTATCTAGGAGGGTCCTGCTAATTCCATTATCCAGGAGGATCTTGCTATTCCCATTATACATGTAACGACCCTAAAAACAAACTAGGTGAAACTAGAGCCTAACGTGTGTTTAATGAGTTTATAAAGTCTTAAAATGATTAGTTATAGTGTTAAAATTCCATGTGTTGAGTTTGGAAGAGTTTTGAAGCCAAATGTTCTAGAACGTCCAAGACGTTTGAAATTTTGCCTTTGGACGTGATTGTGTGTTCTAGTGTGCCTTTGCATGTTTTACGTGTTGTTTGTAGTTAAAATTCATAGGAGAGGTACCTAAGACCTATATGAGCATGTTTATAGGTTTAATTTCCAGACAAAGCTCCACTTACGACCTACGAGGGGCCCTAGAGGAGGACCCCAACTCAAGGGCTAGAAGCTGCCATGCAGCCTGCATGCAGTGGCAAGAGACAACCCAAACAACAACTCAACTACTTGGGGCGTCGATGGAGCCATCAAGTTTGCTCATTTTTTAGCTGCATACCTAAGCCACGAACCCCTAAATGACGGGCGTGGTCCAAACGACGGACCTTCATTGGTGTGCGTGGTTTGGCACCTGCACACTGCTTGCAATTTTGGCCAAGCTTGGGGTGTTTTGGGAAATTCACCCAAAGTCTTTAAAATAGTATGGACGGTTGTTTTAGGTGTATTTGGGTATTTTTATAGTATTAAAGTGATTTAACTCTCATTTAGATCCGAGCACCTAAATGAAAACCCTTCCTTCCCAAAGTTTTCTCCAAAAACCTCCATGGAAACCCATGGTCAAGATAGAGCTTAGATGATGGATTTCAATTGAGTTATTCTTAAATTATATTTGGATTTATTCTAATAAGATATGGGAGTTCTTTATCTAAGGTTATCTATCACCTTAGAGCCAATTTCAAAGATTTCAAAGTTCATGAAAAAGTACAATTTCTACTCTAAGTCATGGATTCTTGCATGAAACGTTTTCAAAAAATGAGATATGATATTACTGATGTATAATTGATGTTTTTCAATGAAATTCTCCATGAACCCTTGATCTTCTCAAATCTCTAAATTTGCCAATAAAGTGGATCTATTGCTTATGACCTAATGATGATACAATTGAGTTTACATTATGTTGTAATGTTAATTTCTATGATGAATTATGCTATTGTATTTTGAATTGTTATAGATGTTAAGAAATGGTGTTCTTGGCTATTGGAAGAAGGTAAGTTGACCTGATTCCCTTAGTTAGTGTAAAATTGATATAGAATTGATATTAATTGGTATGGTCCACTTATGGTGGCGGTGTTTATGTGTTGAATATGTGATGATCATGGCCTTTTCGGCATTATTATTTAAATTGTAGTAGTATCATTTTAGGGCTTATATGAAGGTATAATGTGAAGATGTTTATGTGAAGTAATGTGATCTTGTAGAAGATGTTTTGTAACGCCCCTAAAAATGAACTAAGGTGAACTAGATCCTAACATATGTTTCATAAGTTTATAAGGTATTAAAATGGTTATTTATAGTGTTTATTCAGTATGTAAAGTTTTGGAGAGTTTGGAAGTGAAACGTCCATGACGTTCAAAAGTTAGCCTTTGGACGTGCTTATGTGTCCTTGTATGTTGTGCTTGTTTTAAGGTATGGTTTGGTGTCTAAAATCAGTGGGTATGACCTTACTACCTAGAGGGACATATGTATGGTCAAAAAGTCTGAGAACGATGCCCCGAGGAACAGCCTAAAGGTCCCCAAGGAGGACCCAAACATGGGCATAGCAAGTTGCCGAGCGAGCCAAGAATTGGTAGTGGTTGCGCGTCGCGCAAGCTACACTTAAAGGGAAAAAAGTTTACCCTGCAACTCGGGGCCATCGCGAACCATTATGTATGAAAATTTTCCAGAACCAAGAATTAAAAATGCCTCCGCGATGCGCAGTGACCTCCCAGATTTGTTCGCATCGTTTTTAAGTGAATTTGAATTGGTTAAAATGTCCAATAATTGCAGGGGTATATTGGGTACGTTAGGAATAATATATTGAAGTTTATTGAACCTTTTTAAACCCAAAAACTCACCAATCAAAGTTAAACCCTCAAATCAAAACAAAACCTCTCCATTCCTTCTCTCCAAAACTCCATTGTTGAAGCTTTGAAGCTCCAACGAAGAAGGCAGATTTTCCAAGTTTTTCTCCACCAATTTCGTGGGTTTTTCTTCAATTGAGGTATGGTGTTTCATACTTAAATCCTCTTCTATTCAAGAATCCAATTTCAAATGGTTTGAGAGATGATCAAAAACATGAAATCTTCTACTTTGAATTCTAGCCATGGGCTCATGCATAAAAGGTTTTGAATCAATGTTTTACTATTGAATTGATGTTAATACAATGTTTAAGGCTAAAATATCTATGAACCATGAAAATCATGATTTCCTATTTCGGCTTTAATATGGGTGATTTGATCATGACTTAATAGTATTGAAGTCCTATGTAAATTGTAAAGGGCTATTAATATATGTATGGATTATGTTAGGATTGTATATAGGCTGCCCTAATTGGGTGATTTTCATATGATATATTGATAGATCAATTGTATAGTTTGATTATTGGTTTGGATTAGTGTTTATGGCATTGAATTGGTTGCAATAGCAAAAGGATTGTTGGTGTTGATGATGGATTGGGGTAAGTTGACCTAATCCTCTATATATTGTGTAGTATAGGTATTGAATTGTGTTGGTTGGTATGGTACACTTATGGTGACAATGCTTTTGTCCTATAATTGTGATAAACATGGCCTTGTCGGCATTTATTTATGAATTATGATGAACATGGCCTTGTCGTCATTATTTTATGACTAGTGATATTATCATGTTATAACTTGTATATGATCAATGTCAAAGACTATGTGAAATATGTGTATGTGTGAGATTGAACTCTGCTAATTGACTAGGGTGATGTCTCTAGTTGTGTTACTTGTCACATCCGGGGAGCACCCCCTAGAAGTAACATGGCTTACTTGACCTCTCGGAGGTCTTATACAAGCCTATAGTTATCATTCATCGCATTGACGTAGTAACTTTAGCGGAAAATTTAAAACTTTTCATAGCACATCATATGCTAGAAACATCTCTTCATATATATAAAATATCGTAATACATACTTAGACCTTAAGTCTCTTTAACATCTTAGACTCAACAACATTAGAGTACATTAGGGACACGGCCCATAAGACACATTACATAACTATAAAATCTTTAAACACTTTACAGTAAAGACATAAGTAGGAGACCCTTGAACTTAAGGATTCCTTTCATTGAGTTTGGAAATCATCTATCAAGCGCTTCACCATTCAAGACATCGTTTAAGCATACATAACCTACACTTTGTGTAAGAACTAGAGAAGAATGGAGTTAGTACAAGAATGCGCTAAGTATGGCACCCATGCATTTTAAAAGGGATATTTTCTTGAAATCATACTTCATACCT
Source organism: Solanum lycopersicoides (assembly GCA_022817965.1). Classification (NCBI taxonomy): domain Eukaryota; kingdom Viridiplantae; phylum Streptophyta; class Magnoliopsida; order Solanales; family Solanaceae; genus Solanum; species Solanum lycopersicoides. The sequence continues at coordinate 31,241,122 of CM040624.1, forward strand.
TTTTGAGTAAATATTCATAAAACCTTTATTCAATAGCATTTATATCATTCACATACTTCATATAAACATATTCAAAGGCCAAACATTTCATAAGATCACTTATAGAATTTGTTACATTTTTAAGTCACATTACAGTGAACTAACTTTCCTTTAACAGTGAACTATTTTCCCTTTTACTCATTAACCTCCCAAGTAACCCTCTAGTGATACTTGGTGCAATGCATCACCTTAAGGCCACAAGTAAACATACATATAACCTACATGAAGCAACACATACCATCATAGGAGTATAGTACAACATATACATATTTAAGCCAAGACTAAAAGTACATTACAGTGAACTCCTAGACATTATGCACATATACTTATTTAACTTCACATAGAACCTTATAAGACCTAACTCATACCCCCCAATCTAAGTCTACTAGTGCAATGTACATGTAAAGCCCCATAACCTCACACATACTTAGTAAACATATCATGAGGCCACAAGCCTTTACATCCAAGTCATACATCAATATAGTAAGAGAAGACAACTTCATTTATGTCAAGCAAGACCTTCACCATATAATCAATAAGATCAATATCATGCATATAGACTCATACCATGCACATCTTCATAACAAGTAGACCAATACTACAAAGTCATGCATAAGGACATAATCATAATCATACACATTAGGTAACCTTCCTAGGACTTCCTAAGGAGCTACTTGTGCAATGTCTAGATGGGTTCATTACTTTCACCTATCCTAAGTAACCTCCCTTAAGTCATCCTAGTTAAAATCCTATTCATTTACTTCCATTGTCCATTTTACTTTAGGGAAACTATAGCCTTAACCGACACTAAGACCATGGGTGCTAAACATGGAATTTGGTGTTGTAGAGCCTTACACCAATGGAAGGTGTTCCTACCTAGCCAAGGTAGAACATTAACATATATCCTAGCATCCTAAGTGAATTCACTTTGCTAGATCCTATGTGGCAAGCATAGTTTATGGAACTAAGAGATAGGTCTTCCCTCTTCATACCACTTGGTAATTGGGGCCTCCTCTCATGAGAAAACATGGGTGAACCTTCCTCAAAGGGAAGTCAACACCTCATGTGTGTCCATAGGTGAGTATTTCCTCTAAGGGAAGTCAACACTCTATAAGGGACAAATGGTGAATCTCCTAAAAGGAAAGTCAACACCTCTCAATGTCAAGTTCACTCGGTGCTAAGCTAAGTTCCCTTTATTGAAGAGCCTTTAATTACATTTTCATAAAACATAGGCTTAAGATATTCATTCTTTATATGCTTATAGCATATTCAAGCACCTATCTAGTTTAGAGTAATCTTGGGCACTCCTCTCAAGGCCCCTCTATTTACTAGATTATTATTCTTGTGTGTGAGTGTATACATATATGTGAACAAACCTTTCACATAACACATTTAGGTCACACATGTTCATACATCAATGGATGTGCCTATAGGTGTACCTATATGAGAAATACTTTCATATCAACACTCCAAGACACTATGCACACTCATACTTCATCACATCATATACTTAACATCATAGCATATAAGTCATATTTATAACATGTTCATACAATCCTATGCATGTCCTTAGAAGACCAACCTAGGAGCTATCCCATCAAGGTGCACATGTGCAATGCATATTCAAAGTCCCATATCCTTGCCTATGCTAGTACATCTATCAAGTCATCCTAGTGAATGATACTTCACACAACATCATACAATGGTTAGTATAGCACAAGACTCATTTATTTAAGACTTAAAACATTTGTACAGTTAGCTTTAGTCTTTATATACCTATATTAGCTTTACATCACATATAGCATCATAAGACCTCATAATAGGCAGCAAGTACATATAACCTTAACATAGACATTTACATGCTCATAACAATAGTAACATCACCTAGATTCACAACTAAGGAGAAGACTAGGCACAAGTTACACACAAGGTGATCATCATAACCACTCATTCATATATTCATCAATTTGACTTAAAGGCCATTTTCAACACATATATTATGACAATAAAGTAAACACCGCTACCATAAGTGGACCATACCACACAATGCCATACAAGGCTTCATCAACTACAATACTATAAGGAAAGTAGAAGAGATAGGCATTCTTACCAATTTCTCACCCTTTGATCATCATTGATCAATACACCTTGTTCATCAACAATTCATATATAGGGCAGTAGCTATATGTATTTTAATCATAAAGAAACCATGTACAAGTCGCTACAAGATCATACTATAACATGATACAAGGCATCACATATATTCTAGAAAGTAGAGAGTCATAGATCACTCATTAATATACTTTACTTTTTTTATCATGATTAATATTCATAATATACCAATAATACCAACCGAGGGCAGTAGCTATAGCCATAATAATCAAGACTAAATCATGCTTCATCTACCCTAAATCGATATCACATTATGTTCATAGCATTAGCAACTTTAAGGTTAAAACATGTAGATTAATCCTTATCAAGGTTCCTTTGATTTGATCATTAAGGGTTTATACCCATAATTCATTCATAACATCAACCTAAAACAGTAGCTGTAAGAATCTTCACCTAATCGATTTCAACATTAAAATATTAAAGGCAACGTTACAGTGAATCATAAGTTACTACTTAATAGCTTAGAAGCATATAGATCAATTAGTACCAAGATTTCTTTAATTTAATCATACCATATTTATATTCACAATTCAACCAACTGATCATCCTAAGGCAGTAGCTACAAGAACCACAACATAATTGAAATTCACTTTTATTCATTAAAAGGCCAATGTTACAATGATCACATTGATAGCTAGGCTATACATGCTCAAATATTCATACATTGATAAACATGGATCTTCATCATCAATTTATCATGAATTCACGAAAATAACAGTAGATATAGACAATTCAACGTAAGAGAATCGCAATTCAACCATTAACAAGCCATGATCACAATGCCCATGCAAGGGCTAAATCAAGTTTGGGAAGGGACATAGGTTCGTCATGCAATTGGATTCAAAATCATGTTAAAACCAATATATTAACTTCAATTCATCATGATTTAATCATTCAAAACGTTTTTAGAAAGAACCCATGGCTAGATTGAAGAAGAAGAAGGACTTTGATCATGAAATCTCCTTTGAAAATTTGAGATTAACTCTCTAGATGGAAGGATAACTAGAGATGAAGGATCACCATACCTTTGTCTAGTCGAAAACCTATAAAACTTGGTGATTCATCCATGGAAATCCAAGCTCCAATTTGTTCTTAAGCTTCACCAACAATAGTGGTTTCTAGGGAGAATATTTTTGGAGGGAAAGGTTCAATTTGTGTGAGTTGGTTTCGGAATGGGTTGATCACGTTTTTGATCACTTAAATACACCCAAAAATCACCAAATTAATCATGTGGGGTCAGTTTATCACGTGGGGTGAATTTCCCATTCACCCCTTTAATGAAATAGTGCACAGGAAGTGGCACCAGGCCACCATCGGCGGACCCAAAGTTGGTCAATCGACTGGCCATCCTTTGGCTTTCGTCGATTGGTCCTTGGCCAATTTTTGGGTTGATACCTGCCCAATATAAGTATAAATCGAAGAGACCTCACCTACGGTCCGTTGGTTGATCAACTGGCCGTCGTTTGGTCCGTCGATTGACACTGCCAAGGCAGTGTCTCGACCAGCCTTGGATCCTTCATGTGGTCCCTTTTGTGGGGCCCTTTAGAAGTTGTACCCACACTTTTCCAACGTAAATACAACCTTTAACAAGTTTTAGACCTTCCACATAAGTTTCACCCAAAACAAACACCTGCAACTCGTCCAAACATGCAAGGCCCCATCAAGACACACACATGCATGTCTCTAGGCTATCTTTCAAACGTCTTGGATGTTCTTGGACGTTTGACCTCCAAACTTCACGAAACTTCATATAATACCATTTAACATAATTATAACTCATTTTAAGACTTCATAAGATCATTACATACAAATATAAGCATGCATAGACACATGAGGCACATAGGCGACTAGTCGTCAAACGTCTTGGTCGTCCCTTGACGTTTGACTTCCAAATCACCTCAAACTTTTTAAAGTGACTCTAAACCATATTATAAGACATTTTAGGACATTATAACCTTAATACAAACATGGTAGGATCTAGACACCCTAACTCATTTTGGAAGTCTTACATTACTAGTGTATCTTGATAGGTTGGCTTGGTTGTTCCTATGGGATAGGTGAACACTATTGTATAGGTGATATGAAGATGATGTGTGTGTATTTATAGGTAGAATATGTTCCTCTACTTGATGCATGCTAAGTATATGAATATGAGCATCTTGACTTAGTAGGCTTATGCATTTTTGTCTTGTATGTGTATAAGGGAATGTTGAATGAAATTCTAGGATCTGTAGACCTAAGATGGTGCCCTTCTAAGCATGACTTTTACGTGGAACCTTAAATATAGAAAAAAAGGTTAAGAATGAGCTATTCTAATAGACCTTGACTGGTAGCCCTAGTGGAGCCATTCTTGGTGGGGGTATTATGAGTTGGTAGAACTAAGGAACGGTACCTTCTCATATACCTTTATGTGATTGAACTTACTCTATGAGAAACAAGGCTAGAACTGAGTGAGTATGCTTGTGTTAGTAGCTCTACTTGAGAATGAGACTAGAATACAAAGAAGCCCTTGATATTCCTTAACCATGTGCCTATATGGGATGTGCCCTAGTGTTACCCTTGGCAAGTAGAACACCCTCCAAAGTAGGGTAGACTCCAGATTCCATGCCTAGCTAGTATGATATATGTAGGTTAATGCATATTCTCATCATGTGGGATACATTCTAGTGTTAGAGAAGTTCTACAACATTTAGGTAGTGGAATGGGACACTATCTAGACATGGAACGAGTAGGCTTTGAAGATGCTAGTATGTAGGTTCCCTAGGTATTATCTAAGACCATTATGTGAAAAACTTAATTAATGAAATGTTTCTTAATTGACTTAATGAATGATTATGACTTTAGCTAATGTATGTTGAATAGAGTGGCCTCTATCTTGGGTAGCTTTGAGGGTTGCTTAAGTAGGCTTGAAGAGGGTGTATGGGCAGTCTCTTCATGTCTTACCTAGGTGAATCTTCGAGTAACCTTAGGTGGAGAGATAATGTAATGAAAAGGGAATAATCTTGTCTTAGGTAGTCTTAAGGATTATCTAGGTGTGCTTGAAGAGGGTGCATGGATGGTCTCTTCTTGTCTTACTTAAGTAAGTCTTAGGATAACCTTTGGTGGGAGGTATATATGCTTACATGATTTTAAGTAATGTAATGCTCTATTGTGGCTACTTGGAATGAGTCTTATTCGTGAAGTTTATGTGAAAAGTGGTTTTTATACCTATGTTGTGAAGCTTTGTTCAAAAGAGCATAAAATGAGCATGTTTCATACAAATGTGATTTTAGCATGATTTTAATTCATATCACCTACTTAGTACATATAATGTGCTAATTTCATATGTTGTTTTACTTATAAAGGTGTAGGTGGCTATTGAGAGGGGTCATTTGAAGTGAAGCTTGGACATTAGCATCTTTCAAGAAAGTTGTGGTATGTCCTCAATAGATTCGAGGAAATTGCTTTGTTTAGCTTTTCTACTTCAAAATACTTTGTATTTGACTTTGTTAATTCTTTTCGATTATTGTATGGGTTGTGACCCAAAGATATTCGTGAGTCTAAGATGGCTACTTTGAGACTTAGTTATTTCCTATGTTTTTCTATAAAAGATATTTTGAGATATGTTGTGAAAGTTCTAATTCCGCACTACTTTTCATATATATATTGTGCAATGAATTGTACGAGAGTCTTGTATGAGACTTCTTGTAGATTCATATGCCGTGTGAAGTCTTTAGGATGCCATTTCTTCTAGGGTATACTCTTGGGTCTTTACATGTTATGACTTGTATGAACATGTGAATTGAAGTATGATGTGATATAGGTGTGAACCTTGTATAATGTGAAGATATGAAGTGAAATACTATTGTAATGCTTATATGATCTTGTATGAGTGATAATGTTATGACTTGATGCTCAAATTACACCTCCTTAAAAAAGTATAAGAGGTCGTATCAAGTAAAGAACCCAACTAGTAGGTTGGGATCGATCCCACGAGAAAAATAGTTTAGACTTAACTTCAATATATAATTACGTCTATTTAGTCAAGTCCTTTCCGAAAACAGGTAATTAAAGAGGGGGGGGGGTTGTGAAACAAAAGTATTGAAATATTCCTAAGTAGAACAAGTGCTAGGAGTAAATCTTTGGTATTAATCAAGTTGTGAGATAAACTAGGGTGTAAGTGTTCCCCATAGGTTCATAAAGTCGTAATCCTAGCTATAACAATTCTTCCCTAGTGTTTTGCATGCAAAGTGATAAGTTAGGTATTTGTAAATCCTTTGTCCGGCATTTAGAGAGTTTCACCTTGTACCTTGGTCTGGCTACATGTGTCTAAGTTTCTAACCCTTACCTTTACTTCATATTAAGCGTCATATTTGATGTATGGATTAGTTATTACTTCGCACCAATCGAAACTAGCCTATTAGATAGTATCCCACTAAATCTATGTTGATAATTCTTTTCCTATTAACTACCCTTTGTACGGCAAGTAGAAATAAGCCGAGTTCTAACACTTGCACTCATTAGAAAGACTTCTAAGCAAAAGAATTATCAATGCATGCAAGAACCTATTTGAAAATTGTTATTAAGCTAGTTTACTTTGTTAATCACCCATTGTTCTCACAACCCTAGTTGTGGATTAGTTACCCATGAATAGAATAACACAATTCATAGTTGATAAACAATAAATCATGAACTTACTTTGACACATTCAAAGAAAATCCAGAAATTCAACTTGAAACCACAAAAATATCTTGAAAACCAAATCCAGAAATTTGAATTAATGCCCAAGTTGCAAACAGAAATCTCCAATAACAAAACTAAGAAAGTAATAATAGAATCCAACCCCAAAAATAAAGTTTTACACACTATTTATAAAAAGCATTATCCTAAAATAAAAGGAATTCAAATAAGGAAAGTTGTCCAAAAACGTGGCTTCAATTGACGACCCCCATAGACGGTCCGTCGATCAAACGATGGACCGTCGATTACCTCTGTAAGTCCAGACTTAGCATTTTTATTAGCCTTCACATTGCATCTTTTCTGATCCATTTGACGGACCAACAACATGATCCGTCGATTCACCTATGGTCCGTCGATGCTTCTCGTTGTTCCATACTTAGCTTTTCTTCAACATCGGGTACTGGGACATTCTCTGATCAGATCGACTTTTTGACAAGATGGTCCATCGATCAGTCGATGGACTGTCGATCCTTTAGTAGCCCCACACTTTGTCAGAATTCCCCGAGTTGCTTCGAGATGGTTGAACCTTCAATCGACGGTCACCATCTACGGTCCGTCGATGGCCTTTGTGGGTCACCTCTGCACTAAATCTCAACAACCTTCTGTGTTTTGGTTTTAGACACTTTTCCTGCAAAAAAAATATAAAAACATATTAAAATTACTACAAAAAGGCTCTAGACACACACCAATCTTAAGGAAAAAACATTGAATGTACCGTGAAACCACGGTACATCAACACCCTCAACTTAAATTCTTTGTTTGTCCTCAAGCGACGCACTATGACTCAACACAACATTTTGTACACAAGTATCCTCTTTTAAGCTTTCGCAATCACATGGCTATCAATCCCAACTTTTTCGTTGCTTTAGTGCATACTCATGTGGATCAGATCATGACACAGACTCACCATTCACCGACACTTCTACTCTTTTGTCTCTTGCCAAGGTACCAACTTTCCGATATTGCAACTAGTGCCCTCACTTCAAAAGATATCCTCTTTTTTTGTACAGTGATTTTAACTTTTGAGTATAAGGATCATTATTCAACACTCACGCTCAAAACAAATTCACACCTAGTTGGTACTTGTCGCCATAGGCTTAACCCTTATTTTCACTGCTTAAGTTCACCATATTAGACTCTTAGGATCACGATAGGACTTTCTTGGCTTGTAACGTAGGCTTTGGGTCAGGTATGGTACATATGGGTACATCTTAGTCACTTGTTTTCCTCCTTTACATTAAGGCTAAGAGTCCTACCTCTTTCATTATCTATTATGCCCTACTTTTTCTTTTCTCTTCATCTTTGCCTTGATTTCTCCTTTGTTCTTTGTTTAAGTGACTCTTGCTTCTTTTTGTTCAACACCATTTTTCTCCTTTTTTTTTTCTTTTTTATTCAATTGATCATATTTTGCTGAGTCACTTCTTTTGATCACTCTTTTTTTTCTTTTCCACATTGCTCTTTTCATACCCACTTTTCAGGCCATCACTCATAATAGCCACCCTCAACTTATGGCTTTTCCATGAGTCGAGGTACATATTAACCAAGGTTGGGTCAGGGCCACGACGAGGTCAGTTTCTGCATTAGCCACCCTCAACTTATTCTTTTGGCCTAAGTTGAAGTGCACATGTCCAAAGAGGGACAAGGGCCAACACATTATACCCAGGGAAGATGAGTTGGTGAAGAAAAGAAAGGTCTATTATAGGCTCAAAATATTTGGATCAAAAAGGGATAATAATTTCATTTGGTTCGCTTTACTTTTGGCTAGATGTTTGCTAATTTGAACAAGGGCCTATGATCCTTTCTTAATTGTGTAACACAGATTCCTTCGGCAGGACTAACCGGGCAATTTCTATCTAGGTACCAACAGTGGAACAATCAAATTTTCTCACACTCTCTTGACACCTCGTTACCCTATCAGATTATCGAGCACCTAGTTTGAGTGTTAGATTGAGGGTCATGCAATGGGTGCATCTCTATGTCATGATTAGAGACAACACGTTCAACATTCATATACCTATTCATGCAAGTATTTTCTTAGAACGGGATATCATTGATGTTTTAGCCTTCATGCTTCATATTTCACTTTCATACTTTGTACAAGTTACGACACATGCCGGTTCAACAGTAAAGTAATCAGGCTTTTGGGGCAAAAGAACACAGGCAAGAAAACCACCAAAGAGAGGATAGTAATTTGGGTTACTTAGACTTTACCCTAACACTACTTTCCATTTACCCCACCCCCAACAAAAAAAATGCAATTGTCCCCAATGCATAAGAAATATAAAGATAGGTTGGTAGGTAAAGCAAACCTGAGGCGCATAGCGCCGATGATCAACAAGCAGGCGGGTTCGGTTTCCTGGAACCCGCACCCTCAGTAGTAGGGTAACCCTTAGTGGTGCCCACAGCAATATCTGCACCCTCAGTAGTGCTCCTCTCAACAACCTCCAATTTGGAACTAGATGCCCCAGCAGCCAACTCACGAGCCCTCATCTGACGGGTCTCCTCATCAACCAAAGAGGCTCTCCTCGCAGCCTCAAGATCCGTCTTCTCCTTCTTCCTTGCACGAGCATCCTCACTCTCAATGGTGCGGCTGGAATGGTTCCTCTTGGCACACTCACGTGGCTCAGGAGGCGGTGCAGTGGTGGTAGTGAATAGTGTAGCAAGCACTGTGTCCCCCGTTAGCTCCACAGGTGCAGTGTCAGTCTCGGGTCCTCTCATCTCAAGTACCATCAACATCCACCCGTAGACTCGCCACAGCCTCCTGAAGAGTAGTCAAATCAATGGTGGGGGCTGGGCGTGCTAGAACTCGCAGCTCAAAAGCATCGAGGCACTGGTGGACCGCATGAATATTCCACTCCGTCTGCTGAGGCATCTTCTTCTCAATCCGGTCCTCATCCTCGACAATAGATTTCTCCATCCAAGGCTGGATATGATGCAGTAAGGTGGCCATCTAAGCCTCTAACTTCTGGACCCTAGCTATCGGGACTAGTACTGCTGATGGAGGAGTAGACCGGGAGGAACTGGGTGCCCTACTAGTGCCAGGGGCAGACTCAACCGGGGTGGTATTAGTGGGCTCTGAAGCGGCAGGATCATCCCCTTGGGTTAACTCTACCGTCTCCGCCAAGTTCTCACTCAGCGGCTCCATATCAACTTGGGGACCTCTTTGTGGTGCTGCCACATTGGCCTCATCCTTGATGAGACCTATATCTACAATCCCGGTCGGTGTACGGAGGACATCACAATGCCAAATGGGCACTCCAGCATCCCTACATAACTGAAAAATCATACAAGCGAAAGGGTTAGTAGTACAGTGCTTAAAAGCCCTCTCATGTATCACAGAGATCAAAAACTTCACGAAATCGATCTCAAACATGGCTACCAGTGCTGCTACCATGACCGCTCTATCCTAAGTAAGGGTGTTATCTGCTGTCGTGGGGGATAAGCAGTGATGGACTAACAGCCAAAAAAACTTGGCTGCGAATATGAGGTTGGCCCTCTTGATAAGGACTCTGGGGTGTAACACCCAGTCTGCTCCCTCACCATCAACGGACAGATGATGTGCAAGCCAACTCTTGGTGGACTCTCTCTGATATCTGGTCCTCTGAAATTGGCCACTCTTGACCAAACCCCATCTGTAATCGAACTCTGGAGTAAGGGGATCCCACGTAGTACCCGTAGGCGCGCCGTACAGAAAGCGGCGGATGGTAGTGGGAGAAATGTCCACTCGGCAGCCTCTAACTAACACCTTTGTGAGTGGGTCGTGTTTGGCAGGTTTTGCTCGCTTGTCCAAAGCACCTCTGAGAGTTGCCACGTATGATGCGTAGAAATCTCGCACAATCTCCTCACTGTATGACCCCACAATCCTCGCCATCCACTCGAGTCTGTGGAGGGTAAACAAGCCATGCACATCAGGGACTATGTGCAGGCTTTCTGTAAGAACTCTCTGCTCGACTGTGACCAATCGAGTCATAACCCCTTTATCATTCACCACCTTTGCATACCTATAGACCTGATATTTTCCATCTACGCACAACCGGTTTGGCTCATCAATAACTGGTGCAGGGACCTCATGGTAGGGTGCCGGAGCAGACTCCGAACTGTGGGCCTCATCAGACAAGGCATGGCGGGAAGCACCCCTGGGTGAGTGGCTCCAAGTGATCCGGAACCGGAGGCAGTGGCCTCATTCCACCCTGTAGAGTGGGCCGACTCTGAACCTGAAGTTTCTTTAGAGCTAGACGCTCCATCAGAACTCGAGGCAGACCCAGACGATGTGCCGATCAGTGTGCGCTCCTCATCAGACTGGGAGGCAGTGACTACGCAAGACGCCACCTTCTTGGGGGTGCCCCAAGTGGCTCTAGCAGCTGGTGTCAGGGTTTGGGTGTCTGAAGGCACGTATTCAGGATCCCACTCATCGTCGTACGTGCCAATCAGTCGACTAGATGGTGCCACGGACTTGGACCTGCCCCTGGAGTAGATGATGTCTGGTTTGGAGGCCATATGTACCTGGAAAACACTTTGTTAGTATCATACCAATCATGCCACACCAACAAAACAATTAAAACATAAATCTTAAACACATAACACAGTCCAGTGCAAAACTGCAGTACTGGTTGACAAGCACTATCAATGGCTTGTCGATCAAACAACGGTCCGTAGATAGGGTCCGTCGGTGGACACTTAGACAAAATGTTCAGACTTCATTCAACAGACCTCTCACTTAGAAACGACGGACGTGCAGAATGACCCGTCGATCAATCGACGAACCGTAGTCCACTTCCGTCGTCTGACACTTAGAAATATTTTTAATGTCACACAAATCAGGGTTTCAGTTGGAAACGATGGACGTGCAGAATGGCCCGTCAATCAATCGACGGAACGTCGTCCACTTGCGTCGTCTCAGAGTTCTGCATTTTTAATTTTAACCATCGACGGACCCCATCGACGGTCCGTTGATCAACTGACGGTCCGTAGATGGGGTCTCGTGCTGTTGGTCAAAGACAGGTTTCAGACCTTGTTTTAAAAACCCATTTTGACAATTTTAAGCAATTCATCAGTACATCCAACACTTTACAACAAGTACAAAACAATTTGTCATCCTTAGGGTTTTGATTCGCTATTTTTTATCTCGGATTCTACGATGCCATTAAACTATAAGTCGGAATGTCAACACTCATATTGTTTTTACCCAGATTCCACTTCCAACTCTTTCAGTTTCTATCATTCCAAGGGAAATAATACTCACAATTTAACAATTTAACATGCAAATTTGTCCCTAAGTCAAGACCCACATACGATTTATTCGTTTCCAAAAGCAAATGAACGAGAATTCATTAAGCAAAGGGAATTGAAATACCTGAGAACTGTAGTGGAGTGAATGAGTGGGTGATCTTCTCAACAATCAACCTACATGTCTGCCTTTGAACACCGACCGGAGAGAACAATGGAGATGGAGTAGAATCTGGGGAGGGTAGGGTTTTGGGATTGTGGGGGAAATTTGGGAGTTTTTGGGATTATTGGGAGTTGAGAATTTTGGGGATTGTGAAGAAAATGGAAGGGAGATATATGGGGAGTTAATAGGAAAGGAAGGAAATAAGGGGAGGGAAACGGTTGGGGAGAGTTTGAAAGAATCTTTGGAGGGTAACTGAATAGTTTTATTTTAATACATCCGATCGGGTCGGGTCGGGTCGGGTCACTGGTTTTTTCAAACTAACGATACCCCATCGATGGTCCGTAAGTCAGTCAACAGACCATCGACTGGACCGTCGATTGCACACAGACTTAGACAAAATTTCAAGACATACCTAGGATCTACGAACACCATCGACGGTCCGTTGATTGAATGACGGCCCGTCGATTGGTCCGTAGATCTGTGCACCATACCAATTTCTGTAGAATTCTTGGGTTTGGTCCCTTCATATTTAACACACATTAAGCTATTCTTTTTGTGTTTTTCTAGACACTTTTAAGACACGGACCCTAAACTACTCCCTAGCCAACACACTAAAAAAATAACGCATGAAGATGAGTAAAACAAAAACGAAACAAGAGAATGCAACTATTCCTACAAAGAAAGGAAAAACCTATTGTTGGCTATAGGATACACATTGGATTGCCTCCCAAGAAGCGCTTGATTTAATGTCGCGGCACGACGCAAGATCCTTGATTACTCAGACTTCATCAAGGAGATATGCTTCAACCACTTCATGGACACTTTTCGCATGCCCTAAATAGATCTTGATTCTCTGCCCATTGACAGTGAACCTTGCACCCTCCTTGTTCTCCAACTCAACCGCTCCATGTGGGAACACTTTAGTGATAAGAAATGGCCCAGTCCACTTGAACTTGAGTTTTCCCGGAAATAAGCGTAGCCTAGAGTTTAATAGAAGCACCAAGTCCCCAACCGCAAATTCTCACTTTTCAATCTTCTGGTCATGGTACTTCTTCATATTCTCTTTTTAGATGGTTGAACTTTCATATACTTTTAGGCGAAACTCATCAAGCTCATTCAACCCGTTAAGTTTCTGTTCCACTCCTTCACCAATCCGTTCTATTAGCATTCACCGTTTTTGACAGGATCTGTTTGATATCTCTGTTGGACACCTCAACTTTCCCACTAGTTTGTGGATGGTACGGAGTAGCTACATTGTGGCGAACCCCATATTTCTCCAATATCCCTTTGAATAACTTGTTGCAAAAGTGATATCCGTCATCACTAATAATGGGCCTAGGTGTGCCAAATCTGGAGAAGATGTTCTTTTTCAAGAACGTGGTGACACTCTTCTATGCATTGTTGGCAAGTGTTATGGCTTCCATCTATTTTGACACATTGTCCACCGCCACAAGTATATATTTCATCCCATGAGAACTCACAAATGGGCCCATAAAATCAATTCCCCACACATCAAACAACTCAATCACTAGAATGGGATTTAAGGGGAGCTCTTGCCTCTTCGAAATTCCTCCATCTCTCTGACACCTATCACAAGATTTGGCAAACTCATAAGCATCTTGGTGAATGGTTGGTCAATAGTACCCACATTGCAAAATCTTGTGGGCAGTCCGGATACCACTATGATGCCCACCCACTGGTGAGGAATTATAACATTCTAGAAAAATGTACTTGTCTAGTGAAGAGCCTATTAGGTTTTAAGAATATGAATTGAGGTACTTAGGCATCCCAATTCCCTATTGAGTAATATTGGGCATATTAGAGAATATTGGCTTAAGGGTGTTAGCCAATTTTTGTATGTATTCACAATAACTTAAAAAATACCCTTTGATGTTCAAATACTCCAATCCAAGCTTGTTTAGGAATTGTACGTGCAATGAAGATCCTAAGCTAAAATTCATAATCTCTTTAATTCTTAACCTCATCGCTTACTCACATTAGGTACTAGGCACCCAAGTATCAAGCCTAGGTACCATAGCACATGATCATTTAAAATGACTATGTAGATTAAGCAGTGCCCAAGGACATAGTGAGGATCCTTGGACAAGAAGTGAACCTTACAGAATGCACGGTTAGGAAAGTGCACGCAACACATGTGCAAGAACATGTGCTACCAACGACCGACAGACAAGCCCAATCGATTCGGTTAGGGCGGTTAGGGTCTAGCCACGCGTCGGGTCCAACCACGTGGGACCGAGCTCCCTAACCAATTCTAGGTCCTAACTAACTAACCTAACTAGCTAATTAACCTAGGACTAACTAAAATAAACTAACTAGTGTGCCCGAAAACCTAAGACCTAACCGGGTGACACTAACCGAATAACTAACTAAAGAAACATCCTAGTACCTAACCTAGGATGGTCCAAAGGGGTTGGTTATGGTCCTAACGACTTAGGGGTAATTTAGTAATTACCCTAGGTCACTTAATTAATTAAATTAGCAACTTAATTAATTAATTTAATTCCTAGTCAAACACGAGACCCTAAGTCAAATGTTCTCCTAGTTGTAGTCAATTTAAGAGGGGCGTTTTAGGTAATTTAAGTGGAGGGTCTTTAGGGTAATACTTGGGACGTCTATATATTGATATTAGGTCAGTTTTAGACCACTTTTACACGCCCCAAACCAGATCAAACGAAATTCTCTCTAATATCTCAAGAGCGCTCTCTTTTCCAAACTCCATTGTAGACCAAGAAAAGCTTAAGGAAGAAGACGAAGGTTTCGAAGTTTCCAATCAGCTTTTCGTGGATTCTTCATCTATAAGGTATGGGTTTTTCACTCTTGGGATTCATTTACCCAAGTTGTCCTTTCAAGATAAGTTTTCAAGAACTTCAAATACTAGGGTTTTTTTACTCTACAAAACGGATTTTCTTCCTAACCCTAGATTTATGATTTTCAATGAAAAGTAAATATTTTCTATACTTAATTTCGCACGAATTGTTGAGTAATTGATTGATAATGTTTGAATGTCATGAGCTACATGATCTTTCTCTTTGTGATGGTTTTCGAATGAGTTGTTTGTAGTGTTTGATAACGTGAAAACGTTAGGGTTAGAATTTAAGGTTTGAATGAACCCTTTAATGACCCTTTTACCTTCTCCTATACTATGTATTGATCTTGTACACGATTTTATGAGTTTTTCTTGATTATGTCATTGAGTATTTCACTATGTATGATTATTAATATTACATGATGAATAAGATTCTTGGAAGCAAGAGGTAAGTCTTCTAAGTGTGATTACTCTTAAATATTTATGTTAGCCTATAAACTATGATGCTATGTTATGAAAAGTATGTATGATGTTTCTATGTGAATATGCTGGGCTATGAACATGTTAATTGTGATATCATGATAAGAATACAAATATGCAAGTTATGATACTCTCTTGTATGCTATACACAAGATGATTATGCTATGTAAATCTCACAAAAGAAAGGTTACAATGAAAGGACAATTCTCATCTAATCTAAAAGAGCTCATGATCATGTTATACAAGGAGATAATCTCCTATTACCTATGATAAGTTTATGATAAAAGAAAACTTAAAGCTTATTTCAAGAAAAGGGACTTAAGCTAAGCACCGATGAACTAGATATGGGAAGTGTCCCTTCCCTAGCGGGAAGGTAGGTTCACAATGATTCTCATGAGATTGAGGCTGCCATGTAATGTGGAAATATGGGTCTCTAATACATCTCCTATTTCTTGAACTATGTTGCCACCATATGATACTAGCTAGTGGATCCACCTAGAAAGCTACGTCATGTTCGGTTCTACTTTGGCCGGTAGACCATCTCTTTTCGGTGTGGAGAAGACACCGGATTCCATATTTAGCTCACATGGTCTATGTCGGTTAATGCGCATGTTCCCTCATTTAAAACGAAAGACAAGTAAATGAACGTGGACTAGGGTGACTTAAGGAGTTTGCTTAGTATAGGTAGTGGTATGGGACGCTACCTAGACATTGTACAAGTTGACTCTAAGGGAAGTCCTAGGAGATTGTTCTTAAGTAATATGATGATATGAAAAATATATGTTTATGATATATGATGTTACTCTTACATGAATGTTGGTCATTATGATGAATATTTTATTTGGTTATATTGCTATATGAAGTGATGACTACTTATGTTACAAGTTACATGAAGTAAAGCTTTACTTATGGTCCCCTATCTTATCTACTTGGTTATGTGGGGTTATGGGGCTTCACATGACCATTGCACTTGTAGGTTGGGGATGGGATCGTTGGTAAGTGTTTTGTATGTTATGTTATATGATCCATTGAATATGAAATGTTATCATGACTCTATGAGAAGATTTGTTGATTTTGATCATGCTTTAACTTGTATATGTTATATGGTATGTCCATTGAAGACTTTCTTATGACTTAGCATGTTTTTCTAAAGAGATGATAAATGATCCTTTTTCATGCATGTCCCTATGTGTTATGTGCATATACCCATACTTAGTACATGTGGCGTACTAACTCCATTACTTTATATTACTACAATTGTAGGTTCCGGCCATTGAAGTTAAGCAGGTCGATTTGAAGAAGCTTGGAACTCTTTCTCCAAGTCTTGGTAGGTCCTCATGTTCAGGACACTTTCATTTATATTCCAACCTATGAATAATTAGTAGTTTTTAGAATACGTTATTTCCATTATGTTCTTTGAATTCTTTTGTATTAAGGCCTATATGGCATATTGACTATTATTGGCTAAGTCCAGATTTGCACTCTTATATGGTTTCTATATATGTGAGACATTTTAAAATATCGTATGTCTTTATAAATCTTAAGTATGAAGTCTGAGTATACTTCATTAGTATGTTAAAAGTTTTAAATTTTTTCACAATTTTACTATCACATGTTATGACGAATGCTAAGAGGCTTGTCTGCGACCTCTGAGAGGTTAATGACGCCGGTCTCATCCGGGGTCCAGATTTCGGGTGTGATAGGAGTGGCATGCCTCCAAAACTCTTAGCATTTCGACTTCCGGCACACATCGGCGAATGAGCCCATCGGCACAACTCCGGTATAGGTAAGGTTCATCCCAAAAGAACTTTTTCACATCATGCATGAACTTCTTCCTTTGATGAAAGGTAAAGTCCGATGGGACTATATCACTGACCAGATAATTCGCAAAATCGGTGAACCATGGAATCAAGTCATGAGAAGCGGCCAATACATGCTCAGCCTGGAAGGTATCATCAATTTCAGCCTTTACACCTAATTCTCGCATAGCTTCATCCTCCAATATGGACAAGTGATCGGCAACTTGATTTTCAGTCCCTTTTCTATCTTTCACCTCAAAATCAAACTCTTGCAATAGTAGCACCCATCTAATCAAACTTGGTTTCACATCCTTCTTTGACATCAAATACCTCAAAGCGGAGTGATTAGTTTGCACTATGACTCTTGTGCCAAGCAAATAGGAGTGAAATTTTTCGAAAGCAAATACCACTGCAAGGAGCTCGTGTTCAGTTACAGTGTAGTTCTTTTGTGCTTCATTTAGGGCCTTACTCGCATAATAGATGGGGTGAAGGATTTTATCCTTTCTTTGCCCCAATACTACACCAAGAGCAACCCCACTAGCATCACACATCACCTCAAATGGCTTGCTCCAGTCTGGGGAAATAATTATGGGTGCAGACACCAACTTCTTTTTCAACTCTCCAAACGCCTTCAGACAAGATTCATCAAAATAGAATTTACATTCCTTCTCAAGTAACTTGCACAGAGGATGTGCAATTTTTGAGAAATCCTTAATAAACCTCCGGTAGAAGCCCGCATGTCCCAGAAAACATCTCACACCTTTTACAGAGATTGGTGAAGGAAGTATCTCTATAACCTCAACTTTTGCTTGATCAGCCTCTATCCCCTTCTCCGAGATGCGATGGCCAAATACTATACCTTCTTTCACCATAAAGTGACATTTTTTCCAATTTAGCACAAGATTGCAATATTCACATCTTTTGAGAACCTCAGCCAAGTGACCCAAACACCAATCAAAGGAATCTCCAACAACTGAAAAGTCGTACATAAACACCTCAATAGTGTCCTCCACCATATCGGAGAATATAGACATCATACATCTCTGGAAAGTGGACGATGCATTACATAACCCAAACGGCATCCTCTTGAATGCGAATGTCCCATAAGAGCAAGTAAAGGTGGTTTTCTCTTGATCCTCCGGTGAAATAGAGATCTAACTATAACCCGAATAGCCATCCAGTAAACAATACCATCATTTTCCTGCGAGTCTATCTAATATCTGGTCCATGAAGGGCATAGGAAAATGGTCTTTCTCAGTCCATGCATTCAACTTTCGGTAATCCATACAAACTCTCCATCTGGTCACCGGCCTCATTGGAACAAGCTCATTCTTCTCATTAGGTACTACTATCATTCCCCCCTTTTTGAGCATACACTGAACAGGGCATACCCAACTACTATCTGCGATAGGATATATGACTCCGGCATCCAACCAGTTAATAATATCCTTCTTCACTACCTCTTGCATAAGTGGATTCAATCGTCTTTGGTGCTCAATACTTGGCTTGTGATTGGGCATGAGTTGGATTTATGTGAACAAATACCGGGAGGGGGATCCCAATAATGTCCGCAATAGTCCAACCAATGGCTTGTTTGAACCTCTTAAAAATTTCCACCAAACACTCTACTTGTTGCACATTCAAATCCGATGCAATGATTACCGGCAAAGTGTCATCTCTTCTCAAGAATACATACCTCATATGAGGTGGTAGAGCCTTGAGTTCTAATTTTGGGGCTTCCTCAATAGATGGTTTCGCGGGTGGAGACTCGCGATGCTTCATATCTAACTCCAATTTCTTTGATTTGAACGGATATTCACCTCGTTCAAGTACCCATACTCTTCAATGCCATCACTCTCAAAATTCATGATCACTGCCGCTAGTGCCTCAACACCTAGGCGCTCTTCGATTTGTACCTCAGACGTACTCTCAACCCTGTAGGATATGGCCGATATTGTTTGGAGCTCACCACACTACTTCATGGACCTAAAAATGTTAAAAGTTGCTTCTTAATTGTTCAACCTAAACTTCATCTGCCCTTTCTCCATATCAACCAAGGCGCGACCAATAGAAAGGAACGGCCTCCCAAGAATAATGGGGACCTCAAAGTCCACCTCACAGTCAAGAATCACAAAATCCGCCAGAAATATAAAAGACTCCACCTTCACGAGCACATCATGGAGTATCCCAATGGGCCTCTTCACTGTTCGATCGGCCATCAGTAACCGCATTGCAGTGGGCTTTGGGTCACCCAAACCCAATTTCTTATAAATGGAGAGAGGTATGAGATTAATGCTTGCACCTAGATCACATAGTGCTTTAGCAAAGTGTAATAACCCTATGGTACATAGAATAGTGAAAGCTCCCGGATCTTCATTCTTTTTCACAAGAGACCTTGTAGTAATAGCACTACAATGCTGCATTCGATCATCATCCTCAAAACTTACCG
The DNA here is from genome assembly GCA_022817965.1 of Solanum lycopersicoides. Lineage (NCBI taxonomy): Eukaryota > Viridiplantae > Streptophyta > Magnoliopsida > Solanales > Solanaceae > Solanum > Solanum lycopersicoides. Next base: position 31,260,996 of record CM040624.1, read on the forward strand.
ATCTCTTCTTCGTAACCATATCCTTCATGAACTTGGCATACCGTGGCATTTGTTCCAAAGCTTCTATCAAAGGGACATTGATGGAAAGCTGTTTCAACATAGTGATAAAACATCGGCATTTACCATCCTCAGTCTTCTTCACCAATCTCTGAGGGAATGGTGGTGGTGTTCTCAAAATGGGGATCACTTTTTGGGGTACCTCTGCTTCTTTCACTGCTTTGTCCACCAATTCACCACTAGTTTCAACTACCTCTACATCATTTATCACCTCATCTTCTACTACAGATGGCATACGTGGATCGATAGTTTGCTTACCTCCTCGAGTAGTGACCGCCATGCAATGTCCATTATTTTTTGGGTTTTGAATGGTGTTGCTAGGAAGAGTGTCCGGTTGACGTGGGTTCACAGTAGTAGACAATTGGGCCATTTGTCACTCAAGATGCTTGATAGAGACCGCATGTGCATCCACCTTTTGCTCGATATTAGACAAATCACCTCTCAATTCCTTGGCGTGCTCATCACTAGCATCAAACCTCATCATCATCTTCTGCAACATATCTTCAAATTGCGCCATACTACCTCGACCATCCCTGGGAGCAACTTCCCAATTTTGAGGCGGAAGATAGGTCCCACTTCGATTGTTTCTGTTGCCATAGTTACCCCGGTTGAAGTTGTTATCGCGGTTGTAGTTTCCATCTCGAACATAATGGCCCTCTCTGTTGTAATTCCCATAGTTCCAACCTTGATTTCCTTGACCTTGGCGCCAATTCTCCTGATCGGAGCCTTGGGCGTTTGGTCGGAAACCCCCCATCTTCTCATTCACTGCATAAGTATCCTTTTCATAGTAGTAGTCATCCACTGGCGGTGGTGGTTTAGTCAAGTCGTTCACCGCATTTACCTTCTCTGCACCTCCAGTGACATGTTTCAATACCAATCCGAACTCAGTTATCATCTATGCCATATCTTCACGAATCTCATATGCGGCCGAATTATGTGTAGCTTGCACTGCAAAGGTATTTCTCCCTGTGTCCGACTTCCTAGTGCTCCAAGCCTTATTGTTGCGAGAGATTTTCTCCAACTTCTCTGCGATCTCTCCATAAGTGCACTCACCATAAGAACCACCCGCAATAGTATCAAGCACTGCTTTATTATTATCATCTTGCCCCCGATAGAAGTACTCTTTTAACAACTCATCATCGATACGGTGGTTTAGGACACCTCTCACGTACGCAATAAATCTATCCCAAGAGCTACTCACCAACTCCCCAGGCAATGCCACAAAGTTATTCACTCTATCTTTTTGGTTGATCTTTTTGGACACCGGGTAGTACCGTGCTAGGAACACATCCCTCAACTGATCCCAATTATAGATAGAACTATAGGGCAACTCAGTAAACCATATCGCGGCCTCTCCCGTCAGTGATAGAGGGAACACTCTCAACCCGATGACGTTCATATCCAAGTCTGGACTCCTTACACAACTCTTGCACACCGAACTCAGTTTGGCGATGTGAGCATGTGGATCTTCATATGGCAGCCTTGAAAACAAACCCCTTGCGGTGAGCATCTGCATCAAGCTACTAGTTACCACGTATGTATGACCCTATGGTAGAGGAGGTAGGACAAGAGGCCTATCCAAAGCAGTGATGTTTATGTTGCCCCTATAGAACTCTTTAGGGAGTGGGACGGGAGGTTGCATCCTCAGAGCATCATCAATTGGGTTTTCCGCAACTACTTGGTTATGAGAATAAACCGGTAGAGGAGGTTAACGATTGATCCCATCACCTAGATTAGCTGGGTTCTATTGATTGTTTATTCTTCGGAGTGTCCGGTTAAGTTCAGGATCGAATGGAAGTGTTGTTTCTCCTCGGCTCCGTGTACTTGGCATACACTACAAATTAGGAAATTGTTGACTAAAATTCGGTAATGTTATTAAAGTTAATCTAAAAGCCACTTTCTCGGCAGCGGCGCCAAAATTTGATACGCTCAAATTACACCTCCCTAAAGAAGTATAAGCGGTCGTATCAAGTAAAGAACCCAACTAGTAGGTTGGGGTCGATCCCACGAGGAAAATAGTTTATACTTAACTTCAATATACAATTACGTCTATTTAGTCAAGTCTTTTTAGAAAACAGGTGATTAAAGAGGGGGTTTTGTGAAAAAAAAATATTGAAATATTCCTAAGTAGAACAAGTGACAGGATTAAATCTTTGGTATTAATCAAGTTGTGAGATAAACTAGGGTGTAAGTGTTCCCCATAGGTTCATAACGTCGTAATCCTAGCTATAACAATTCTTCCCTGGTGTTTTGCATGCAAAGTGATAAGTTAGGTCTCTCTAAATCCTTGGTCCGGCATTTAGAGAGTTTCACCTCGTACCTTGGTCTGGCTACGTGTGTCTAAGTTGCTAACCCTTACCTTACTTCATATTAAGCGTCATATTTGATGTATGGCTTAGTTATTACTTCGCACCAATCAAAACTAGCCTATTAGATAGTATCCCACTAAATCTATGTTGATAATTCTTTTCCTATTAACTACCCTCTTTGTCCGGCAAGTAGAAATAAGCCAAGTTCTAACGCGTGCACTCGTTAAAAAGACTTCTAAGCGAAAGAATTATCAATGCATGCAAGAACCTATTTGAGAATTGTTATTAAGCTAGTTTTACTTTGTTAATCACTCATGGTTCCCACAATCCTAGTTGTGGATTTAGTTACCCATGCATAGAAGAACACAATTCATAGTTGATAAACAATAAATCATAAACTTACTTTGACAAATTCGAAGAAAATCCAGAAATTCAACTTGAAACCACGAAAATATCTTGAAAACCAAATCCAGAAATTTGAATTAATGCCCAAGTTGCAAAAACAAATATCCAATAACAAAACTAAGAAAGTAATAATAGAATCCAACCCCAAAAACGAGGTTTTACACCCTATTTATAAAAAAACATTATCCTAAAATAAAAGAATTTCAAATAACGAAAGTTGTCCAAAAATGTGGCTTCAATCGACGACCACCACAGACGGTCCGTCGATCAAACGATGGACCGTCGACTGCCTCCGTAAGTCCAGACTTAGCATCTTTTTTAGCCTTCACTTTCCATATTCTTTTATCCAGTCGATGGACCAACAACACGGTCCGTTGATTCACCTATGCTCCGTCGATGCTTCTCGTCGTTCCATACTTAGCTTTTTTTTCAACATCGAGTACTGGGACATTTTCTGATCAGATCGACATTTTGACAAGATGATCCGTCGATCAGTCGATGAATCATCGATCCTTCCGTAGCCCCACACTTGGTCAGAATTCCCCGAGTTGCTTCCAGATGCCTGAACCTTCAATCGACGATCACCATCTACGGTCCGTCAATGGGACGACGAACCGTCGATGGTCTTCGTGGGTCACCTCTGCACTAAATCTCCACAGCCTTCTGCGTTTTGATTTTGGACACCTTTCCTGCAAAACAAATATAAAAACATATTATAATTACTACAAAAAGGCTCTAGACACACACCAATCTTAAGGAAAAAATATTGAAAGTATCGTGAAACCACGATACATCATGACTTTTCTCTAATTTGATGATATATGTTGATGAATACTAAGAAGTGTCTTATGTGATAATGTGGTATCTTGTGTGGTAGACTTAGTGTCCATTCTTGGTACTTGAATGATATTGAATATTTGATATGAGGAATATTGTGTCTTTATTAGGTAGACCTAAGTCCCTCTTCTTGATGCATGAAAGATATGTGAATATGTGATTCCTTGACTTGGTAGTTTTAAGCACCCTTGTCATGTATGTATATGAATGATTGATATATGACCTTGAACATGTAAAGAAGGTCAATGACTTGGAACCTTCAATATAGAAATAAGGTTATGATATCCTTAAAGTTGAAAGTCGTAATGGTATCCTTCTTGTGTGAATGATGGACTTAGGGATAGGTTGGCTGGAACGGCATGAAACCATCTCTAGGAAAGTCATTGATCTATACTTATGACCATTTAGTGGCAGTCCTAGTGGGCCCATCCTTGGTAGAGGTGTTATGATTTGGTAAGACTAAGAAGTATTGCCTTTTTATATGCCTTATTGTGATTAAAATTACTCTATGAGAAACAAGGCTAAGCATCGAGTGAATATACTCGGGGAGTGACTCTACTTAAGTAGAGAATAGAGTAAAAGGAAACCCTTGATATTCCTTAACCATTTGCCTACATGGGATGTGTCCTAGTTCTACCCTAGGCAAGTAAAACACCCTCCCTCATAGTAGAGTAGACTCCGGATTCCATGCCTAACTAGTATGGTCTATGTCGGTTAATGCCTATTCTCATCATGTGGGATGCATTCTAGTGTTGGAGAAGGTCTACAACGTTTAGGTAGTGGAAGGACTCAATCTGGACATGGCACGAGTAGGCTTTGAAAATGCTAGGATGTAGGTTGCCTAGGTCTTTTCAAGACCATTATGAGAAGTACCTTAAATGAATGATTGCCTCTTAAAATGGTTTTAATGAAAGTAGGTTCTCTTTATCAAGTATGTTGAATAGAAAGAGTATTATCTAGAATAGATTTGAGGATTGCTTAGGTAGGTTTGAAGAGAGTGTATGGGCGGTCTCTTCATGTATTACTTAGGTGAGTCTTAGAGTAACCTTAGGTAGGGAGTCTAAATGATGTAAAGGCGTATCTTATTAAATATGTAACTATGTGATATGTGATGAAATGCAATAACTTTACTTTAGGTTGTCTTGAGGACCATCTAGGTGTGTGTGAAGGGGTTGTATGGGCGGTCGCTTCATACCTTACTTAGGTGGGTCTTAGGATAACCTTTAGTAGGGGATCTATGTGAATATGGTTATGTGGTTGGTGTTACTTGAATATGTTCTATGTGATTATTGAATGGTATTATATTTCTTAAGCTCTTTTATGAAGGTTTTTATCAAAATGTCATGAAAGCATGTTCTATACTAAATGTCCCTTTTTCATGGTTTTGCATGGCTGCCATACTTAGTGCATTCAATGTGCTAACCCCTTATTTTTTCTTTTTGACTAAAGTGTAGGGAATTGGAAGTCTTGATATGCCATGGATGATGGATAAGTTTCTAAGGGTTGAAGATGAAGTATTGGTGAGTCCTCATAGATTCGAGGACAAGACTTACATGTTTCTTTTATGTCTTTAGTCTTTATTTTTAGTCTTGTATGTGTTCAGTCCCAATGTTGTACATTCACAGTATTATATGGTTTAATGAGACATTGTAAAGGTTAGATGTTTTTAAAAGTCTTCCTCTTGCGTATTAATGAAAGTATTCTTAGTGTGTGAAGAAAGTTTTAAATTCTTACTTATTTTGGAGTATATTATGCAATGAACGATACGAGAGGCTTGTATGAGACCTCTGAGAGGTCAAGTACGCCATGTGGCGACTTGAGGATGTCATTTCTTCTAGATTATACCCTCGGGTCGTTACAATCCAGGAGGTTCATGTTAGTCTCATTATCCAGGATGGTCCAGCTAATCTCATTATCCATGAGGGTTCTGCTAGTCAGATCATCAAATAGAATCGTTTTTTTTTTTCTCAGTTTGCACCAGAAAAATATTATTTATGTTATTGGCGTGAATGATAAATACTTGTGTCTAAGAAAAAATACAATCTAAAATGCAATTTTTTTCTCTAGAAATGAAAGATAATCGGGTGTTTGTTCCTTAAGGTTAAAATGGAACTAGAGAGCATATTCCTTAGAAATGAGAGTGATTTTTTAATAAATAAAAATATGCTCTTGTTTCTAAGTTGAGGACTTTTAAAACTCTTTTTAATTTATCATTTTTATTATTTTTTTAAAAAAAAATAATCCATTTTTATTCCTTCAAGGATATAAAATTTTATTTTATGAGATCGAGACCATTGTAGGACTGCCTACGTATCTTGTATAGCAAAATTCAGGTCAAACGCAGTTCATAAATATACACAATTATTTTTTTTCTTGAGCTTTTTTAAAATCTTTTGGAAAAGGAATCATTTGATGTTTGACAATGTATTGACTTTAGTTGGCACCAACAGTAAGTATGATGCATATGAATCATCTTCAACTACTTCTTAAAAAGTTGAGATCAACTTTGAGTAATCCCTATACTTTCAAATGGTATCTCAGACATATTTAAGTATTTACAAGATTAGTTCATCTTGCCTAAATTTAGGGATTGAATTATTCACATCCTCATGTTTCAAGTGCCCTTGCAACAAATGAAGTCCTACTTTACACAATAGAAGTGTTCTAATCTTAGGACATTTTAGAGGTCACTCACACTCAGAAAGATATTCAATGGAAAGATGTTCAATGGATGAGAACGAGATATCACATGTTTGGCCCTCATATAAGAATCCACGAATGTGAGAACACAAAAAATGAGATCAAATAGGACTTGTTATTGGATTGTAATGTAGGCTTAGAGAAAGGTAGGATATTCATTTGAGATAAAGTGATTCTTTCCTCTTTAAAATTTTCACAACTTCCAATATTGTTTTCATTTTCGCATTTGACCTTTGTTTTCTTGAAAACTTTTCCCCATTCATTTTTTTTTCTTATTTTCTCTCCTTTTTGTTGGAGATTTTTTTATTTCTTTATTCTACCTTTTTTTGTCATTTTGCTTGAACTTGCACATATTTGGTCTTTTCACTTTGGTACCCAACTTTTATTTAATTGATAGTGCGCTCATGGATGTGAGATCCAGAAATAGTGCATTTATGCACTAAAAATGATATATGTGAAATTGTGGTTATTCAAATAAAAATGTTCAGGCTCGAAATGGGAGTCCTATGGATAACATGTCATTTGGTGGGCTTGAAAGGTACAATCGGATCAAAGGAAGCCTATAATCATTTCCCAAGTTAAATGTTGCTCACAATTTCGCCTCAACAAACATTTAGGCCAAGTTCTAGATCAAAAGTTATTCCATTGAATTTCATATCTAAAGCTCACCACACAATGCACAGGAAACAATGAGATCAAATTTGTTTTAACCTTAACTTTAAGCAAAACAGTTTCTCAAGTATTACATAAATATATCAAGAGATATCAAAAGAAGTCTATAGGTCACAACAAAGTTGATCTGTCTTGATAAATAGTTTAACACTTTATTATTATTTTTTATGCACATTTCTAAGTATGTTGATACCAACCAAGTCAAAAAAAAAATTAAAAATTATATTTTTTTTGCTCCAATTTATGTGACGAGGACTTTTTAAAACTTTTTCTTAGTTGGATCGAACATCAACAATAGGCTGTCTACATATCTTGTCAAAGCAAGAATCAGGTCAAACGTTGTTCAGATGATTATAAACACAACATTATTTTTAGTAAGAAATACTTCACTCTTTTTAATTTATTTTTTTTAATAAAGATCAACGAATCTGAAGAAGATTGCCTACATATCTCATCATGTTGAGAATTTGGTGTGCGTAGTTCGTTCAGATTGGACAATTAAACAATTTATTTTTGATTTTTGAAAGATTAAAAATTTGTTGACAAATACAACTATATTCTTCATTTAAAGTGGTACAAAAAGTTTTGAAGTTTCTTTTATTGAACTATACATAATAAATGAGAACTTTTTTTTTTGTAATTTTTGTTGAGAAATGAAATATATTTTCTCTTTTATGAGAAGTCCAAAAAAGAAAGAAAAATAAACTTCTTAGATAAGAAAATCTTTTTGGTAATTTATATTTTCCTATGCTTTTTTTAAAAATGTAAAAATATAAGAATTTTTTTATTTCATTGTTCACCATAGATTTGATTTATATACAAAGAGTTTTCAAATAAATTCATTTTCAAATACCGTCAAAAAATAATTTAGGTAGTCACATAAAATTTGAGTATCTATCAAGACGAATTACATCCCTATGTTAAGTCTCATTAAATCAAATGCAAATGATTCAAATAAGTATAACCTATTAGGAACAACCGTACATGGTTTTAGTTCTACTAAGGTTAAACTTGATAGAGAAATGCATTTAGACTGGATGTAAAACAAGTGGACAACTCGAGTCAGGGAGTAGCAACGTACCGGTAGCAGCGCTTTCCGGCTTTGTGCATGAGTGCTCCCTATCATAAATATGTGTGACTTAAAATCTTTCGCCATGGATCGAAGATCCACTGCTATCTTGACAGAAGTGGGTTGCACATTCGCAATTCCCATAATGGTATAATAGAAGAGTCAAATGGGTGCACGAAAAAAAATAATTTATATGCCGTTCAAATAATATCAAAGAAGTTAATAAAGAATTAACACATTAAGCTAACAAATACAATATCCAAAACATAAATAAATAAGTAAATAGTAATATATAAGTCAATATTATAAGCTCGAATTTTTGTTGTCCCCAACAGAGTCGCCATCTGTCACACCCCTATTTTTTCCTCAAAATTCGAATATTTTTGAAAGAACGAGAGTTTTTCCAATTAAAGTGATATTTCAAAAATGTATTATTTTTTTTATTCAGAGTAGCCACATGAAACTAAGTTTTGGTGTTCCAAGTCACCTTATTTAAATTCTTAATCAAAAGAAAGTTGACTTTTTATTTTATGGTCTGCCAAATTAAAAATTGGGTAAGAAGTTCTATTGACCGAGGGGAAGGTATTAGGCACTCCTCGAGTCCCGTTATTCTAGCACGGTCGTTTTATTGACTTTTATATGACTAATATAATTTTAAATATATTATATTTATTAGCTTAAATAAAAATGCTTATCGTGTTTTCTTTGATTTATTTTAAACTTGTTTTATACTATCTTGTTTTCTTAGTGTATGACTTTTCATACATTTTTTTAATGCTTTCAATGTCTTGGTTACTTTTTTTTTTTTCTAACTTCTTTTTTTTTAACGTCCCTTTTTCTTCTTTGTTTTTTTTTTCTTGTTTTTTTTAAATGTTATGTTCCCTTTTTAATAAAAAAGAATATTTCATTATATATTTTTTACACTCTATAGTTTTTTTAATTATTTAAAAATCTTTTATTATTATCTTATTTTTCTTAACATTTTTCCTTTTTTTCTTAACATTTTTTATTTTAGTCTTTCAACTTTTGTCTCCTTTTATGTATATATATATATATATATATATATATTTCATTTGTTTCTTTTACCTTTTAATCTTTTTTTTACGTCATTATCATAAAAAGAAAAATCTACTAATTAAAATTAACATCTTTACATAATAAACCTTTGTCATTGATTATTCTCATCATTTCAATTTATTAATCCATAAGTACACATATCATCATTAAAAAAGAATATAAAAATAAGAATAGACTTGGACAATAGTGTTACTTAAATGCGAAATAAACTGTAGGTTGTTTAAACAAGAAATAATCTACAATTTTTTATAACAATTTTACACTAAATATGACTACAGAAAGGATCTAAACATAAAGTTGAGATGAAAGATTTAAACATACTTCTATGATAACATCAATAAATATTAATGATTTAAACACATGCGAAATTTAATAATTTCAATATATTGCAATCCATTCTTGTATAATCATGACATTAAACTAATACAAAGTTGAATAAAATTAAGTTTTACCTCTTGTGAAAATTATTTCACGAGAAGAAATGATTGAGGAACCACGAACTTGAAACCACGAATAAAACCTCGAACTTAACTATTATTGAGTTGTGTTTTTTCTTTTTTGCTTTTTTTTTGTGTTGTTGCTGATTTTTTCCTTCTTTTTATTTTGTGTGCGTGTGTGTGTGTGTGAATTTTTTTTCAGTCCCTTTTTTCCTTCGTGTGTGCTTTTTTTTGTGGGATTTTTGGGTTGCTGAAATTTTCTCTTCTTTTTATTTTGTGGTCTGCCTGTGAATCTGTATTGTTGTGCAGATTGTTGTTAATATAGTAGTATAGTGTGTACGTGTATGTGGACTGTTTTAGTATAGGGGTGTTTCAGTGTGCGAAGTGGGATGGGAATTATGGTGGAGGAAGAAGTGGGGTGAGGGTAATGGTGTAGTGGGTTGATATTTTTCTTAATTAAATACATATATAAAATAATAATGATGATAAAATTACTAGCATTTTTTTGAATTAATAAAACAAAAGTCAAATAGCTAATTTAAAAATATAATTAAGAAATACTAGCTTGTTTATTAAATAAAAAAATCATATATTTTTTTTAGTTTTCAAATCTTATAAAATAAACTTACTAAAATATGATGAAAAATAAAATATTTAATTTATATATAAAAGCAATACTTATGTTCTAAAAATGGTATACTACCTTATGTTTGATAAAAAATTACGTGTCTACAACTCCCAAAAACAAGGTTTACATACCCTATTTATAGATAAACATGTCTAATACAAAAAGGAAACAAAATAAAGAAATAAGCTTTCTAAACGCGGCTTTGATCGACGACTTCGACCTACGGTCCGTAGGTCCCCTCCGTTGGTCAACACTTAAGACTTTTTCCTACAGAGGCTAGAACCTTCACTCTTAGATACAATCAACGGACATGTAGAAAGGATCGTAGGTTGACTACGGTCCATGGGTCCTCTTCTGTGGCTCCATACTTAGGAATTTCATTAGGCACTAGAACTTCAACTTCACTAAATCATTCGACGAATGTAAAGGAGGACCCTTGGTTTGACCTAAGATACGTCACTTGCATTCGTAGTTCCACACATTGTCATACTTCCCTGATGCTCCTTCTACGCCACCCATCGACGGACCATGACTGGACCTACGATCCGTATGTCACTTCCGTGGGTGGCTCCTTGTGAAGATTTTAAGTTGTCATCTCACACTTCCGGGTCCAAGCCTATTTCCTGCAAATATAACACAAAACATGAATTCCTAATACAATATGGCTATAGACACACACAACTCTTAAGTGAAATGTATCAAAAATACCGTAAAGTCACGGTATAACAGATGGCCAGGCAGAGCGTACCATTCATACCTTGAAGGACATATTGAGAGCTTCTGTGATCAATTTCTAGGATAGATAGGATGATCATCTACCTCTCATAGAGTTCGCCTATAATAACAACTTTCGTTCCATTATTCAGATGGCCCCTTATGAGGCATTATATGGGAGTAGATGCAGGTCTACGGTTGGTTGGTTCAAAGTAGGTGAAGCAGTCTTGATTGGGCCAAAATCAATACATGAGGCTATGGAGAAAGTTCAACTCATCAGAGATAGACTAAAAACAGCTCAGAGTCATTAGAAGTCACGGAGATGAGGAGAATGTACATAAGAGTTTGAAATCGTGATTGGGTTTTCCTAAAAGTGTCACCCAAGTAAGAAGTGATGAGATTTGACAGGAAAGAAAGCTCAGTCCAAGGTATATATGTACTTACAAATGTCACGACTCAGGGGTACCCCCAAATGTTGGCGTATAGGACCCCTTAAGACCCCATACAATCCACTTAGCATTCATAACATAAGAAATAGAACAAAAGAGGTAAAACAACATTTCAAGTCCAGTAGTTTTATAAATGTAAAGTGGGAGTCCAAAACACTTGTCTCATTTGCAATGTAGTACAATAAAATGAAATTGGTCCTAGTACCTACATTATGTCCAAAAACTAAAATATAAGAAAGAGACTAAGAACAATGAGAACATGTATTTGAAGCGTGAGGACTCACCAAAGCTCAGGAACCTTGCAATCAACCACAAGCCACAAAACAAAGAAACCTACTTGTCATATCCTACATTTGGGAAGTGTAGACAAGAATATGGGTTGGTACAAAACAATATACCAAGTATGATGGATATGCATAAAACATGTAAATCATTCTAAAAGAGGACATTTCATTACATGCAATTGACCAAGCTAAAACATGATATAAAAGGGTTAAAAGGCATAAGTCATAAAACATGGTCAACGCAAGCTAACATCATATAAACGTTGAACACATATGAGATACTTCTTGAAGTAACCTTAGTTCATTATTATTATGGGAACTAGACTTAAGCGACATATAAACCAAGTAAGCTATACCATGATCCCCTGTTGTCTCCCACACCGAAAAGAGGTGTCCTACTTACCAAGGTAAGGACCATAAGTTTCTAGCTTAGGTGGATCCACTAGCTAATTTTTATCTACACCATCATCCTATAGGGGCACTTAGGTAAGGGATAAGGATATTGCTTCTAGATACCCGACCTCTACTAACGACAGAGGTTCCATCTAAATATCCTCTCGGTGCTAAACATAAATCCCATGGAATAGTCATTTCGTACTTGTTCTTATTATCCATGGAAGGGCACATCATCTTGCGAATCCAAGCAAAGTCATTATCAATGGAAAGGTATCATTCAATAATAAATCCAAGCTAAGTAATTAGGATAGCTCTTAATCTTTGATTTAATTAGGTGAGAAGACCTTACAACCTAAAAATCCGTATTATGTGAGAAAACCTTTCACAGTCATGCTTTCAACAACATCAACATTGATACTTTACTCTCAAAGCATCCTTAGAACATTTCATAGATTTCATAAAGACATGCATAATTCCATAATTAACCTTTCAAGGTTAAAACCTCAGTTTCAATCATCAATTATTTAGAAAACATGCATGAATTAGAGATGGATTTCAGCACGAATTCATGTAATTCTATTAATACATGCTTGATTTCTTAACACACTTCCTTCATAATCAAAATCCCACATCATATGATCATAACTTGAAAACATGGAGATTACATGGGTTCATAGTGAAAACATCATAATCATAGTATTTTTATCAATTCATACATCAAAGATAATAATTCAATCATGTAAATCAATAATCAAGAGAACCCATGACAATTGAAGAAAACCCTAACTCCATTGGGGATTTCTAACTTTGAAAATTGGAGAATTTAGGAACTCCATGAATGGAAAGAATCCATAGATATCCTTTTTCTTCAAGATTTTTAGAGGGAGAATGTCACACCCGGAATCTGGACCCCGGATGAGACCGGCGTTGTTAACCTCTCAGAGGTTGCAGACAAGCCTCTTCTTAAAGTTGCGAAAAATTTAAAACTTATAATATACTATTGAAGTATACTTAGACTTCATATAATACTGCATAAGAGTGATATTCTAATACTTGTCTCACATATATAAAACCATCTAAGAGTGCAAAGCCAATAATAATCAATATACCATATAGGCCTTATTACAAAAGAATCGAAAGAACATAATGGAATAACGTATTCTAAAAACTACTAAATCTTCATAAGGCTGGAAATTGAAAGGATAGCGTCCCGAACGTGAGGACCTACCACAAGTTGGAGAAAGAGTTCCAAGCTTCTTCAAATCGACCATTTTAACTTCAATGGCCGGAACCTACAGTTGTAGTAAAATAAAGTAATGGGGTTAGTACGCCACATGTACTAAGTATGGGTATATGCACATAACACATAACGCATAGGGACATGCATGAAAAATATTATTTATCAATTCTTTATAAAAACATGCCAACGCATATGAAAACTTCAATGCACATACCATATAACATATACAAGCCAAATATTTCATCACTTAAAGCATGATCATAATCAAAGACATCTTCTCATGGCATCATGTAACATTTCATATTCAATAGATCATATAAACATAACATACAAACACTTACCAATGATCCCATATCCAACCTACAAGTGCAATGGTCATGTGAAGACCCATAACCCCACATAACCGAGTAGATAATATAGGAGACCATAAATAAAGCTTGCTTCAAATAACTTTAACATAGTTAGTTATCATTCACATAACAATATATCCAAATAACATATTCAATCACAATAGCCAACTTTCATATAAAAGTAAAATCATATATCATAAACATTAGATTTCATATCATCATATTACTTATGAACAATCTCCTAGGACTTCCCTTAGATTCAACTTGTGCAATGTCTAGGTAGCGTCCCATACCACCACCTAAACTAAGCCAACTCCTCAAGTCACCCTAGTTGACGTTCGTTTTCTTGTCTTTCGTTTTACATGAGGGAACATAGGCATTAACCGACATAGACCATGTGATATAAATATGGAATCCGGTGTCTTCCCCACACCGAAAAGAGGTGGTCCTACCGGCCAAAGTAGAACCGAACATGACGTAGCTTTTTAGGTGGATCCACTAGCTAGTATCCTATGGTGGCAACATAGTTCAAGAACTAGGAGATGTATTAGAGAACCATAGTTCCACATTACATGGCAGCCTCAATATTATGAGAATCTTTGTGAACCTACCTTTCCGCTGAGGAAGGGACACTTCCCATATCTAGTTCATCGGTGCTTAGCTTAAGTCCTTTTTCTTGAAATAACCTTTAATTTGTCTTTTATAAAAACTTATCATAGATCATAGGAGATTATCTCCCTGTATAACATGATCATGAGCTCTTTTAGATTAGATGAGAATTGTCCTTTCATCGTAACCTATCTTTTCTTATGTGAGATTAACATAACATAGTCACCTTGTGAAAACCTTACAAGGGATAACATAAACTTGCATATTTGTATTCTTATCATAATCTCACAATTTACATGTTCATAGCCAGCATATTCACATAGAAACATCATACATACTTTCATAACATAGCATCATGACTTATAGACTAGCATAAACATCTTAGAGTAATCACAATTTTAGAAGACTTACCTCTTGCTTCTAAAATCTTATTCATCATGCAATATTCATATTCATACATAGTGAAATACTCAATGAAATAATCAAGAACAACTCATAAAATCATGTACAAGATCAACGCAAAGCATAGGAGAAGGGAAACGGGTCATAAAAGGGTTCATTCAAATCTTAAATTCTAACCCTAACGTTTTCATGTTATCAAACACTATAAACAACCCATTTGAAACCATCACATACAGAAAGATCATGTATCACACGTTATTCAAACATTATCAATCAATTATTCAACAATTCATGTGAAATTAGATATAGAAAAACGTTTACTTTTCATTGAAAATCATAATTCTGGGGTTAGGAAGAAAATCAGTTTTGTAGAGTAAAAACCCTAGTATTTGAAATTCTTGAAAAATTAGTTGAAAGGACCCATTAGGGAAAGAAATCCCAAGAGTAAAACCCATACCTTAAAGATGAAGAATCCACGAAATCTTGGTTGGAAACTTCGTAACCTTGGTCTTCTTCCTTAAGCTTTTCTAGTTCTTTAATGGAGTTTGGAAAAGAGAGTGTTCTTGAGAAATTAAGAGAATTTCGTTTGATTCTGATTTGGGACGTGTAATTGTGGTCTAAAACTGACTTAATATCTATATATAGACGTCCCATATAATACCCTAAAGACCTTCCACTTAAATTACCTAAAATGCCCCACCTAAATTGACTACAACTAGGAGAACATTTGACTTAGGGTCTTCGGGTTTGACTAGGATTTAAATTAATTAATTAAGTTGCTAATTTAATTAATTAGGGGACCTAGGGTAATTACTAAAGTACCCCTAAGTCTTTTGGACCATGACCAATTAGCTAATTCCCAAAATGCCCCTCCAAAATTGACTAGAAATAGAAGAACGCTTGACTTAACCGAAATCTGGAAATTGCTTAAGGGTTTCGGTTTTGACTATTTAAATTAATTAATTAAGTTGATAAATTAATTAATTAGGTAACCTAGGGTAATTACTAAAGTACCCCTAAGTTGTTAGGACCATAACCAACCCTTTGGACCATCCTAGGTTAGGTACTAGGTTGTCTCTTGCTTGACTTAACCGAAATCTAAAAATTGCTTCGTGGTTTCGGTTTTGTCCATTTAAATTAATTAATTAAGTTACTAAATTAATTAATTAAGTAATCTAGGGTAATTACTAAAGTACCCCTAAGAAGTTAGGACCATAACCAACCCTTTGGACCATCCTAGGTGAGGTACTAGGTTGTCTCTTACTTGACTTAATCAAAATCTGGAAAATGCTTAGTGGTTTCGGTTTTGTCCATTTAAATTAATTAATTAAGTTACTAAATTAATTAATTAAGTAACCTAGGGTAATTACTAAAGTACCCCTAAGTGGTTAGGACAATAACCAACCCTTTGAACCATCCTAGGTTAGGTACTAGGTTGTCTCTTAGTTAGTTACACGGTTTGGTGACACCCGATTAGGTCTTAGGTTGTCGGGTCCTTTAGTTAGTTATTTTTTGGTTTGTCCAAGGTTAGTTAGTTAGTTATGTCAGTTATTTAGGGTCTAGGACCGGTTAGGGAACCTGACCCAACGTGGCTGGACCCGTACGTGCGCATGTCCCCAACCACTCCAACCGAATTGGTTAGAGTGGTCCCTTGGCCGGTTGCACATGTGCTTGCACATGTGTTGCGTGTATTTTCCTAACTAACTATTCTGGAAGGTTCATTTGGAGTGTTTCCTTATTGTCCCACGGATCCTCACTATGTCCTTGGGCACTGCTTAATCTACATGATCATTTTAAATGGTTATGTGCTATGGTACTAGGCTTGACACTTGGATGCCTAGTACCTAATGTGTTGAGTTGAGAATCAATATGTGTATTAACGATCTAAAATTTTTAGCTTAGGGTCTTCATTGCAGGTACAATTCCTAAACAAGCTTGGATTGGAGCATTTGAACATCAAAGGTATTTATAAGTTATAAGTTACTTGTGAATAGCTAATAAAAATTGGCTACCGCCCTTAAGCCAATATTCTTCAATATGCCCAATATTACTAAATATTGGACATTGGGATGCCTATATACCCCAATACTTAGTCTCTTCACTAGACAAGTACATTTTCCGGAATATTACATTATCCCCCCCTTAGGAACATTCGTTCCCGAATGACACTAAAAATTTTGGAGGGTAGGAAAAGACTCGATACTAGAAGCACAAACAGCACAAACAGCACATAACATATTATTACACTTAGCACTCAAGTCATGATGCACTAACATATAAGAGCTACATATTCATAACACATAGTGAGGAATTTCCTTCTTAACTTTATCATAAACTCAAAAATGCATCAAAGAATTATCATGCTATCAATCTTCTCAAGATAAAAACAAAACAGCAAAATCTCAAGAAAACATATGCATACAAGTTTCACATAGGTGCAAGAATAGAGTATGAAAACATCTTCTTAAAACTCTAGTTGGTACTATCTTTTACCAAAACATGCACCTATTTAGTAAACAAGTTAATTTCTTTCTTTATTCTTGTTAAATTGAGCATGCAGTCTTTATAAGCCAATCTCTATTGGCTATGCCCATTCTTTGATTATTATTACTAGTCAAGTCAATTAACTTGTATATCCTATAGTAATCACATATTTTAAGCAAGCAACTTTTAACCTTTGATTAGCCTATAAGAACAATTCAATGCTTAATTTGGCCAAGCTATAACGTTGATTTGGCATAGAAGATTTATTAACTAGCTTTGATTCTCATTCTTATTTCTTCTTGGAAACATTGCATTCCAACACTTATAACATACCTGTCACAACGTCGGGAGAGCTTTCTTGTTCACCCCTAGCCTTGAGTACATAGAAACGGTTCCTTTTTGGAGCTTTAAAATTAGGACCGTTTGGTTGAGCTTGACTATTACCCTTACCTTGGCCTCTAACATTAGGACAATCTTTCACCATATGGCCACCTTTGCCACAACCATAGCAACTATTAGTTCCAAGAAGACATTCGCCCCCATGTTTCTTACCACACTTACTACAAGTTGGTCTTTCTCTTGGGGGATCAACGTTTCTCCCCTCTTGAAGTTCGGGATTGAAACCTCTTTCATTGCCATTCTTGGAGGATTTCAAAGGAACTTGGTTTGAAAACCTCTTCTTAAACATAGGCTTGTCTTGAACGTCAAGCCTACTTTTAGGAGAACCATTCTCAAAAGACTTTGCCTTCTTGATTTCCCTATTCCTCTTCCTTAGGCGACTTTCCTCAACCTGTTGAGCATGAACCATTAACCTAGAAAGATTCATATTGTCATGAAGCATGACTGCATGACATTCTTCTTCAAGCTCTTCGGACACGCCCGTTACATAACGTCTCATCTCTCCCTAGCATTTGAAACCAAAGAAGAAGCATTTTTGGACAATTTAATGAACTTCAAGAAGTATTCCTTAACACTCATACTTCCTTGATGAAGGTTGATGAACTCCTATACCTTAGCTTCTCTTTGTTCCCTTGGAAAGAATCTGTCAAGAAAGGCCTTCTTGAAGATCTCCCAAGTCACGGGACCATCTCCTAAAGCCCTATTGTTATTCCACATATTGTACCATGTTTGAGACACGTCATTGAGTTGATAAGAAACAAGTTCAGCCTTCTCAGTAGTATCACCCCCATAGAAGACAAAATCTTGTAGACCTCATCAAGGAAATCTTGGGGGTCCTCATCAACTTTTGATCCAAAGTACATGGGAGGATTCATCCTAGTAAAATCTCTCAAACGACTAGCCATAGTACTGGCATGTTGGTTATCTCGAGGAACAACTTCTCTGTTAGCTTGAGCCGTGAGGGCTTGGGCTTGGGTGGTGATGGCTTGGGCCATTTGGAACAGGGCTGCCCTCACCTCACCATCCGTCATAACTGGAGGATTCACCGAAACTTGATCATTCACAGCAGCTTGCACTTCAGGAGTATCTCGATTACCTTGCGGAGTATCTCCCGCATTCGCAATCTCTTCCCCTACTCTTCTAGCCGATGTCCTTCTTGTGTTCATCGCCTATATACACAAGAAAGGTATTAGATGCTAAAAGACACAGTGTCAAAACTCTAAAGGCACGATATAAGAGTATCAAGAAAAGAGAAGTTTCCTAATCATCACATAGCATCTCGTCCACAATTGTGGCGTGCTTCACAACCATGAACAAGACGCTAGGTAACGTGGTTTAGTGAGAAATTGACCCTAAGGATATTTAACCTCATGCTCTGAAACTAAGTTTAAGATTTCATATTTAACCTCATGCTCTGATACCAAGTTTGTCACTCCCGGAATCTGGACCCCGGATGAGACCGGCGTCGTTAACCTCTCAGGGGTCGCAGACAAGTCTCTTCTTAGCTTTCATCAAAATCATACAGTTAAAGTTGCGGAAAATTTAAAACATTTAATATACTATTGAAGTATACCTAGACTTCATATAATACTGCATAAGAGTGATATTCTAATACTTGTCTCACATATATAAAACCATCAAAGAGTGCAAAGCCAATAATAATTAGTATGTCATATAGACCTTATTACAAAAGAATCGAAAGAACATAACGGAATAACGTATTCTAAAAACTACTAAATCTTCATAAGGCTGGAAATTGAAAGGATAGCATCCCGAACGTGAGGACCTACCACAAGTTGGAGAAAGAGTTCCAAGCTTCTTCAAATCGACCATTTTAACTTCAATGGCCGGACCTACAGTTGTAGTAAAATAAAGTAATGGGGTTAGTACGCCACATGTACTAAGTATGGGTATATGCACATAACACATAACGCATAGGGACACGCATGAAAAATATTATTTATCAATTCTTTATAAAAACATGCCAACTCATATGAAAACTTCAATGCACATACCATATAACATATACAAGCCAAATATTTCATCACTTAAAGCATGATCATAATCAAAGACATCTTCTCATGGCATCATGTAACATTTCATATTCAATAGATCATATAAACATAACATACAAAACACTTACCAATGATTCCATATCCAACCTACAAGTGCAATGGTCATGTGAAGCCCCATAACCCCACATAACCGAGTAGATAAGATAGGAGACCATAAGTAAAGCTTGCTTCAAATAACTTTAACATAGTTAGTTATCATTCACATAACAATATAGCCAAATAACATATTCAATCAAAATAGCCAACTTTCAAATAAAAGTAACATCATATATCATAAACATATAGCTTTGATATCATCATATTACTTACGAACAATCTCCTAGGACTTTCCTTAGAGTCAACTTGTGCAATGTCTAGGTAGCGTCCCATACCACCACCTAAACTAAGCCAACTCCTCAAGTCACCCTAGTTGACGTTCGTTTTCTTGTCTTTCATTTTACATGAGGGAACATAGGCATTAACCGACATAGACCATGTGATATAAACATGGAATCCGGTGTCTTCCCCACACCGAAAAGAGGTGGTCCTACCGGCCAAAGTAGAACCGAACATGACGTAGCTTTTTAGGTGGATCCACTAGCTAGTATCCTATGGTGGCAACATAGTTCAAGAACTAGGAGATGTATTAGAGACCCATAGTTCCACATTACATGGCAGCCTCAATCTTATGAGAATCTTTGTGAACCTACCTTCCCGCTGAGGAAGGGACACTTCCCATATCTAGTTCATCGGTGCTTAACTTAAGTCCTTTTTTTGAAATAACCTTTAATTTGTCTTTTATAAAAACTTATCATAGGTCATAGGATATTATCTCCCTGTATAACATGATCATGAGCTCTTTTATATTAGATGAGAATTGTCCTTTCATCGTAACCTATCTTTTCTTATGTGAGATTAACATAACATAGTCACCTTGTGAAAACCTTACAAGGAATAACATAAATTTGAATATTTGTATTCTTATCATAATCTCACAATTTACATGTTCATAGCCAGAATATTCACATAACAACATCATACATACTTTCATAACATAGCATCATGACTTATAGACTAGCATAAACATCTTAGAGTAATCACAATTTTAGAAGACTTGCCTCTTGCTTCCAAGAATCTTATTCATCATGCAATATTCATATTCATACATAGTGAAATACTCAATGACATAATCAAGAACAACTCATAAAATCATGTACAAGATCAATGCAAAGCATAGGAGAAGGGAAACGGGTCATAAAAGGATTCATTCAAATCTTAAATTCTAACCCTAACGTTTTCATGTTATCAAACACTATAAACAACCCATTCGAAACCGTCACATAGAGAAAGATCATGTATCACACGTTATTCAAACATTATCAATCAATTATTCAACAATTCATGCGAAATTAGAATTAGAAAAACGTTTTCTTTTCATTGAAAATCATAATTTTAGGGTTAGGAAGAAAATCAGTTTGCTAGAGTAAAAACCCTAGTATTTGAAGTTATTGAAAATTAGTTGAAAGAAACTCTTGGGGAAAGGAATCCCAAGAGTGAAAACCCATACCTTAAAGATGAAGAATCCACGAAATCTTGGTTGGAAACTTCAAAACCTTGGTCTTCTTCCTTAAGCTTTTCTAGTTCTTCAATGGAGTTTGGAAAAAAAAGCGTTCTTGAGAGATTAAGAGAATTTCGTTTGATTATGATTTGGGACGTGTAATTGTGGTCTAAAACTAACTTAATATCTATATATAGACGTCCCATATAATACCCTAAAGACCTTCCAAATAAATTACCTAAAACGCCCTCATAAATTGACTACAACTAGGAGAACATTTGACTTTGGGTCTTCGGGTTTAACTAGGATTTAAATTAATTAATTAAGTTACTAATTTAATTAATTAGGGGACCTAGGGTAATTACTAAAGTACCCCTAAGTCGTTTGGACCTTAACCAATTAGCTAATTACCAAAATGCCCCTCCTAAATTGACTAGAAATAGAAGAACGCTTAACTTAACTGAAATCTGGAAATTGCTTAAGGGTTTCAGTTTTGACTATTTAAATTAATTAATTAAGGTTCTAAATTAATTAATTATGTAATCTAGGGTAATTACTAAAGTACCCCTAAGTTGTTAGGACCATAACCAACCCTTTGGACCATCCTAGGTTAGGTACTAGGTTGTCTCTTACTTGACTTAACCGAAATCTGGAAATTGCTTAGTGGTTTCGGTTTTATTCATTTAAATTAATTAATGAAGTTGCTAAATTAATTAATTAAGTAACCTAGGGTAATTACTAAAGTACCCCTAAGTTGTTAGGACCATAACCAACCCTTTGGACCATCCTAGGTTAGGTAATAGGTTGTCTCTTGCTTGACTTAACCGAAATCTGGAAATTGCTTAGTGGTTTCGGTTTTGTCCATTTAAATTAATTAATTAAGTTACTAAATTAATTAATTAAGTAACCTAGGGTAATTA
This sequence comes from Solanum lycopersicoides, assembly GCA_022817965.1. Taxonomy (NCBI): domain Eukaryota; kingdom Viridiplantae; phylum Streptophyta; class Magnoliopsida; order Solanales; family Solanaceae; genus Solanum; species Solanum lycopersicoides. The sequence continues at coordinate 31,283,046 of CM040624.1, forward strand.
CTAAAGTACCCCTAAGTGGTTAGGACCATAACCAACCCTTTGGACCATCCTAGGTTAGGTACTAGGTTGTCTCTTAGTTAGTTACACGGTTTGGTGACACCCGATTAGGTCTTAGGTTGTCGGATCCCTTAGTTAGTTATTTTTTGGTTTGTCCTAGGTTAGTTAGTTAGTTAGGTCAGTTGTTTAGGGTCTAGGACCGGTTAGGGAGCCTGGCCCGACGTCGCTGGACCCGTACGTGCGCCTGTCCCCAACCGCTCTAACCGAATCGGTTAGAGTGGTCCTTTGGCTGGTTACACATGTGCTTGCACATGTGTTGCGTGTATATTCCTAACTAACTATTCTGGAAGGTTCATTTGGAGTGTTTCCTTATTGTCCCAATGATCCTCACTATGTCCTTTGGCACTGCTTAATCTACATGATCATTTTAAATGGTTATGTGTTATGGTACTAGGCTTGATACTTGGATGCCTAGTACCTAATGTGTTGAGTTGAGAATCAATATGTGTATTAACGAGCTAAAATTTTTAGCTTAGGGTCTTCATTGCAGGTACAATTCCTAAACAAGCTTGGATTGGAGAATTTGAACATCAAATGTATTTATAAGTTATAAGTTACTTGTGAATAGCTAATAAAAATTGGCTAACGCCCATAAGCCAATATTCTTCAATATGCCCAATATTACTAAATATTTGAAATTGGGATGCCTATGTACCCCAATACTTATTCTTAGGCTCTTTACTAGACAAGTACATTTTCTGAAATATTACAGAGAATTATTTGGGAGTTCTTCTTTTTTTTTTTGTGAATTTGAAGAGAATGAAGTGAATGAACTTATTTGGGGTGGGAATCACTTATATAGGGGTCTTAGTGAACGGTAAAACGAAATAGTATAGGGATAAAATAATTAGAAAAAGACCCAACTGCTCCTAAAAATTAACTACCAACCATGACCCACGAACCAAGTCTAACGGACCGTGGTGTAACCGATGGCCCATCATGTCGGCCCGCCGTCTGGTGTCTAAAGGGTATTTTGGAGTCCATGGACCACAAACCACTTCCACGGGCCGTGGGCCACACGACTGTCTGTTAGTCTAGTCGTGGCATGATCCTCAACGTCTGATTGGGGAGTGGAATCCACGGACCACACTACAATCTGTGATCTCATCCATGGGCCTTGGGTGGCCTCCGTCGGATGGCACCTGCAGCTTCTGAAAAATGTTGTCTTGCTCCTTCTCGAATGTTGCTTATGAGTTAGAGTTGCTAACAGAACTAGAAGTGGTTCATCTAGTCTTTCACATTTTCTAGTTGAAAAAATGTGTGGGTTATCCGGCATTGATAGCACCATTAGAGAGTGTATCTGTGAAAGATAGTCTTACTTGTGAAATGGTGCCAGTTGAGATTTTTGACTGTCAGGTTCGTAGGTTGAGAAATAAGGAACTCTCTTTAGTAAAGGTTTTGTGAAGGAGTCATTACGTAGAGGGAGCTACTTGGGAAGTAGAAGCATCCATGATGGCCAAGTATCCTCACCTATTTCCTTCCGATTCCGTTTCCACTCGAGGTAATAGTTCCCCTCCAATCTCTTAGTTTACTTTTATGTAATTCAGTATAAGTATCTTGTTCCCTCAGTTATCCTTGCATTTCAGCATATTTTCATATTCATGAAACTCATTTCACTTAGATATCAGTTTCTACAATTTATTTCAACTCTTTCCTCCAAACTCAGCTTGTTTGAACTTCATTTGAGGATGAATCACCCCAAGTGAGAGACATTGTAACACCTCCAAAATCAGAACTAATATTGAACAAAAGAGAAGAGAAACCCACAAAGGGGGTCCATGGCTGTGAAGAGGACCACTGCCCGCCACCCTTCTCGTGGTTGTGCACCCAACAAATGGAAAAAGAATACGGACCACTAAATTGTCCATGGAGCTCCACACGGGCCATGAATTGGACCGTGAGGGAGACACAAAACGACCATGGCTTCGGTGAAGTACCACAGACCACTAGATGGTCTGTGCAGTTTCACACGAGCTGTGAAGATACTCATGAAAGAGGCTTGATTGACTTTAAGTTTTGCGTCAAATTCAAATGATCACATCTTTCAAAAAAAAATGATTTAGGTGTCCCATAACCTATCAAATTAAAGGTATTTTAGTCCTCTTTCTAATTCCACAAAGTTTCCCTAATTCTGAGACATAAGTATGGCTGGCAACGGAACCGGTATGTCCCGGTTACCGGTCCGATTCCATTCCGGTATATCCCGGTAGGGACCGGTTTGGTCTGGTTCCAGGACAGGTAACGGGACGAAAACCGGGATTTACCTGTTTGTCCTGGTTCTAGAAAATCCCGGTCCGTTACCGGTCCGGTCTGGTCCAGTTAACTAATTTATTTTTTTAAAAAAAAATATATGTTCGTTTTATAGTCGTTGGGTAACGGCTAGTGGGCCCCCCAGTGGCTATATCCCCATTTTTACAGTCATTTACACCCCCTACCCCCTACCCCCCCTAGCTTTTTTAATAACCCAAAGTTTAAAAATTACACTTTAATCCTTTTTTTACCTATAAATACCCCTAAACTTTCATTCTTTTCAATCACAAAATCATCTTCTATTCTCTCAACTCTCTACTCTCTACTTCTCTAATATTTCTCTTAAAATTGTTAAAATTCCGGTTTTGCCTTATTTGGTCTTTGGAAATTGGATTTGGAACTTCAAAATTCAACTTTCAACTTTCCACTTTTGGCTTTCGGCTTTCGGCGGTCATAAACGTCTACTTTTTTAAGTAGACGTTCGGTACATTCGTTCCAACTTATAATTTATATTTTATTTATATTGAAATAATTATTTATTTATTTTGTGATTAATTATTTGTTTGCATTACACTTTTCGTTTTATATTTATATATAATCTCACGTTTAATAATTTAATATGGATTCCGGTAAAAATGTTGTTCAAAAAGGAAAAGGTAAAACAAGTGCAATTGAGCATGTTAAAAATATGTATAAATTTACATCCTCCGATAATTCAAAAAAGATGTAGTTCTTCTAGATCTAAAACTAAAAAATCTACTATAGTAAGAATGAATACGTATGATTATACACATGTCAATGATACTGTTTTTAATATTGATAGTAATTCAGGATTAGATCCTTATCATGAACATTTACAACGTCGATTTGGTAGTTTTAATGAGGAATTGCCTCGAGATTATGATAATGATAATGACATTGATGATTATACTGATACGCCTACTTTTGATGATGATGATGATGAAACTGAGCCAGCTACGACTACTTATACTCCTAGTCTCTCTCCCTTTCGTTGTCCTCCCCCTGTTCCCCCCGTACATCCTAGGCCTAAGGTAGAACGTGTTAAAAAATTGGTTGTGTGACACAAAATGAGGATAAAACACAAGCTATTTGTAATAAATATAAACATAGATTAAATCATAAAACTGTTGGTAAATCTGGTGGGACGGGACAATTGAGTAATCATTTAATGTCTTGTTGTAAAAATGAATTTTTGCATGCTAAAGCGGTAGCAGAAGCTAAAAAGAACGGTACCCCCTTTCCTGAAAATGTAGGAGTAGGCGGCTCTAACATGGTACAAACACAATTAAATTCTTCTAATATTTATGGCTCTAGTTTACCCCGTTCATATAGTAGAGAAAAAGATCTTGAAGAACTAGCTAAAATGATAGTTGTTATGGGTTTGTCATTTAGTTTTCCTGAAAATTCTGGTTTTATACGTTATATTCAAATTGTATATAATCCACATTTTAAAGATTTTGCTAGAAATACAATAAAAAAAGTTGTATTTGATTATCAAGCACAACATTTTCAATATCTTCGTTGTTTATTTTATTATAATACTTGTAAAATAGCTATTACTTCTGATATGAGTCTTAGTATAAACGGTAACGATTATTTGACTGTTACTGCATATTGAATTGATGAAAATTGAAATATGCAAAAAAGAATTTAGGTTATAAATGTTGTCAGATGCAAAAAACCGGTTGTTATATAGCTCAAACTATTTTAGATATTTTACAAAGCTATGAAATATGTGATAAAATAAGTAGTATAACCTTAGATAATGCTTCAAATAATAATGTTGTTGTTGAAGTGTTAAAACCTACTCTTTGTCCTATTTATGGTGATGCTTATCATATTAGGTGTACTGCACATATATATAATTTGATTGTTAGAGATTGTATACAAATTTATGATAACGGTTGCACTAAAGTTGAAAATGCATGTCATTTTATATTTAAATGTCAAGTTAAGTCTAGGCGTAGAGATTTTCAAAATCGTTATTTTGAATATAATCTTCCACCTAGAAAAATTCCAAAAATAGTTTCTACTAGATGGAATTCTTTATATGAAATGCTTGTAGTCGCTTATGAATATAGAATACCCTTACAAATGGTTTGGAATGCTCATAATTCAGAAATGTTGTACTCGATGATAGTGATTGGCGTGACATAAGTGAACTTATATATTTCCTAAAAGTTTTTTACTTAACTACCAAAAGAATATTTGTACTTTATAGTCCATCAATTTGTACTGTTTTGCCTGATATTTGTATGATTTCTTCTAAATTATACAAATTTAAAAATAACCAAGATTTCAACAAACTATTCAAAAAAATGACTGAAATTTTTTAAAAATATTATATTTCTATTCCTCAAATGTATTTAATCGCTTGTTTGTTAAACCCTCATTATAAAGATATAGGTGCATCAAAAATGGTTGATAAAATATATTTTAACTTAGATATTGATAGTGAATTAGATAAAATTGCTAGTTGTCAACAAGTTAAAGATAGCATAAAATTTTAAGCAAGAAAATTGTATGAATTATACAATTCTAATATAAATTTATCAAGTGAACAAGAACCTCAAAGTTCTAGGAGTAGACTTAATGAAAATAATATTGATGATTATTTAGATTCTTATCTGAACTTTCTCACAATAATAGAAATGATTTTGATGCATATGTTAATCAAAATACAGAACCTACTGAAGATGTTCTAGCATGGTGGAGAAATCGCGGCAAAGGATTTCCAAAACTACAACCGATGGCTCGAGATATATTAGCTATTCAAGCGTCCTCAGTAGCTTTGATAGGCGTTTTTAGTGCAGCAAGGTTTCAAATTGGAGATCATATGCATTCACTAACAGCAAATAGCTTGGAGATATCGGTATTATTTAGAGATTTAATTAATGTAGAGAGAAGAAATTTGGGTCGTGAACCACTACCGACCAAATTTCAAAATGACGTTGCTGAAATCATGCAAGATTATAGTGACGACGGGATTGAAGCAATGGAAGATTTATCTATTCAACCAATTCCCGATCATGTTACTATAGAAATGTTAAATGATTTAAGAAAGGATCTGTATGTGGCACCGACTATTAGTAAGAGTATGATAATTCTAGATTTAATTCAAACAGAACCCTTCCTAGAAGGTGGCTATGTAGATTAAATCTTTTAATACTCTACTAATATTTTTGTAGATGAAATTGTAATATCAAATAAATATTAATAAAAGTATAATTCGACTTAATTTTTTTATTATTGTTGAATTAAATTTAATTTTTAATATTGTGAATTTTAAATTTTATAACTTTTAAAGTTTGAAATTTAAATTTTAACTTTTAAGTTTGAAATTTAAATTTTATAATTTTAAAGTTTGAATTTTAGATTTTCTAACTTTTAAAGTTTGAATTTTAACTTTTAAAGTTTGAAATTTAAATTTTCAAACTTTTAAAGTTTGAAATTTAAATTTTCAAACTTTTAAAGTTTGAAATTTAAATTTCATAACTTTAAAGTTTGAATTTTAAATTTTAACTTTTAAAGTATGAATTTTAAATTTTCAAACTTTTAAAGTTTGAATTTTAAAACTTTTAAACTTTGAGATTTAAATTTTATAACTTTTAAACTTTGAAATTTAAGTTTTATAACTTTTAAACTTTGAATTTTAAATTTTATAAATTTTAAACTTTGAAATTTAAATTTTATAACTTTTAAACTTTGAATTTTAAATTTTATAAATTTTAAAGGTATATATTATTAATTTTAAATTTATAATTATTATAATATAAATTATATTCAATTAAAAAAAACTAATTTTTTGAGTTTTAATTAATTTTCATTAATTTTTTTAATAACCCGTCCCGTAAACTGGTCCGGTCCGGTCCGGTTTATTACCGGTTCCCTAGCGGACCGGGACGGCTCCACCCAGAAAATACCGGACCTACCGGTTCCGGAACAATTCTGACTGGACGATCCCAGTTCCGTGCCGGTTCCGGCAATTACCAATCCGGTCCGTCCAGTACCGGTTCCGTCGCCTCCCTTAAGACATAAGTAAGCAATTATACTTATTTTAGTGAAGCCCTGTCGGGCAGAGCATCTTCACGACCCACTTGGTGGGCCAAAGTGCTCATGACGGCCTGTGAAGCCTGTCTTGAAGTCAACTTATCGACTTTAAGTGACGATTCAACCCTAAAGTCATTGGTTAAGCACCACAGACATCTAAATGGTTTGTGGAGCTTCCACGGACAACAAAGTCATCCGTGAAGGAGACTTTTTAGACTTAGAATTTAAGATCAACTTCAAACAATCATATCTTTCAGCACAAAATGAATTATGTGGCCCATGACCAATCAAATTAAAAATCATTGAATCCTCTTTTTAATGCCACCGAGTTTGCCTAATTCCAAACTACGAGTAAACCTTATGCCCATTCAATTAATGATCATTGAGTCCTCTTAACATTATGTTTCTTTAATTAATGCCTGACATAAAAAAGCTACCAAACAACGTAAAGCTTATGCAACATTTTATACCTGAATAACTCAAGTCTTATCCAGTACCAAACAGGCCCTTAATTGTTAAAACTCTTGCTTGTAAATTTCTCATATAATGAAATGAGAGTTGAATCAGGAAAAAAAAAAAGTACAACACGTGTCTTTTCAGTTGGAACAAAATTTGTTGTGTACTTTATCTATTTCAGCTGCAACATTAGGTGCTTGAGCTTCCAACAGTCATCCCCAGTGTACATGTCTGAGAGCTTACTTGTCACGTATTTCTCTTTTTGGCAGTAAATCAGCACGTCTAAATCTGAAACTGAATCTTATTCCTATAAAATAATAAACAAGGCACCAACAAAAACACACACATCAGCATTAAAAGAATTACAAGCTCAATCCTCTTAGGGGAACATGTTGAATATTATTACCTGAATTTCGAGAGAAGAACTTCAGGATTTCATCAATTAATATCACCTAACAAGAAAAAGTAGCAGTAGTCATGGAAGGCAGAAATCCACTTCATGATAAATGGCAAGAATATTTGTGAAGTAGAACACAAGAACAAAAGCTACTGGCAAACATGAACGGGAAAGGTCAAACAAAATGTCAACATGAACACAAGCATAGAAATTCCTTCCATTATTTTAAGCTCGAGGAACTTGGCCATACTGCACAGTTTTTAAGGGTATATGTACAGAGAATCAGCAACCAAGATAATATATCTCCAGCATATTCTTTCTGATGCCTGACTTCTACTGTATCTATGACTATAATACCTGGAACTAAACAGAGAGACTCTATCTAGGCAGCAAGTGGGCACATACTCTAGCTGCGTTTATGATGGACGCGAGCTATCGAGATCAGCGAAAGGTCACACCTTTTTGTATTCTAGAACGACACATTTGCAACATGTGGCACCAATCTTAACAATACTTTATCCTCATTTGAACTACAGCATATCTCCAGTTATACAAATCACGCTTTCTTCCAAAAAATATGATAAACGAATTCTCCAGTAGGATACAGAAAAAAACGATTTTTGCAGTTCACAAACATAAATATGAAAGGGAGTCCACAGTTAAGGACTTTGATGGTTAAATCTCTTACAGGAAATGAAAGGTATAGCACCACTGTCCACTCTGCCCAGCTTAACGGTGTCACCTGCAATCTCACACATCAGGATCATTAACTTACATGTCCAGCATAAGTAGGCCATCACACAACTGAAAAAATTATGCTTTAAGTCAGAAGAAAAAGAGACTACTTACAGAGAATAGAGCGGATAATGGTTGCACATACAGAATGAGAATGTGAAGGATCATGGTGAAGATAATCGAAGCAACAAGCCATAGATTACTCCATGGAGGGATGACACTAAAGAACAAATTGAAATATAGTCAGTCCTGAAGGACTTACGATTACTTTGATGTAATTTCAATATACTGTCTCGGTAGAAGGCATTCTATACAGATATTGCAAGACAACAGAGTTTGGAAACACTATAGAGCTTCAGCAACAATGTCTCTAGAAGATTACAAAAGTTAAGTCAATTTTGGATAGCATATGAGTTATGACACGATGCAGAATGCAATCCACATCTTGAGAAGGAGAATATCTGGACCTTGTACATACATTACTTATTGAGGCCCAAAACGTGTACATTACAAGGTAATTGTTTATCTAATGAACAAAAATTATATTCATCACTAAGAAAAAATTGGCAGAAAAACCTAGACCCACCTTAAATAAAATCCTAACGTAATATTTTGTAATAAATAGATTTTTAGAGGGATTTTAGAATGTGGGAAGGGGTTATGGATCAGTGAAGAAATCTCTTAAAAATTACTGTATTTTCTACAATGGTCAAAAGGACTACTAAGTCGGTGAGGTAGCCAGGACTTTGAGTGGCTTTACAAGAACTTTCAGACCCAAGCTGTAAGCATCAACATAGGAACAAGGAATTTCTGATAAAATCTCAATCAAATAATTACTGTCGACAAAGTAATTTTGACAAAGAACAGAACTGGAAAGTTGGTAAGAACGGCTAAATATTCAGAAGCAGTAGGACAAATGCCATTAACTTCCCATGAGATGCATCAAGAATTTCAAGGTTCAGAAGAAGAAAGGCATATGTTAAATCTGTGTGGCTGCAAATAATTATACTACAATTCTATCTGAAAAAGTAATTGCATAAAAGTTTTTCTAAGCAACAGAGTTCACAATAAGTGGAAGGTGGAGGTATGCCTTTGAAGAAATTCTTTTAAGAACAGTTTTCCATTTCCTCAAAAAAAAGGATAAAAAAGTGTGGGGCTATACTTTTTAACAAAGCAAAAGTAACAAATCAGATAAACAACATTTTCAGTATCATGCTTACAGTAAAGATTGATTTTCACTGAGATTATTCAATGCATTGAACATCTCAACAACAACAAGCACCGTCATTGAAACAGTAGATGGGTGGCGATCACTGAATATACTGCAAGCATAATTTGTTTCCCTTGTTGAACAACTGTCAAAATGCATCTGAAAATAAACACAAACGAGTTAGTTTTAATCTAAGGCTATTCAAGGACATATACTTCCAAGTTTTCAAGATCGTAAGTCCCTGAATCTGAATATCCCCCCCAAACCACACATTAACACTATGAAACCAACTCTTCAATGCAGCCCTCTAGATGCACAAATGGGAAGAGAAAGAAGTGTGACTCAACCATAACTCATAATTTTTCCCTTCTATGCTCAAGAGATGTTAGAGGTAGATTCTTATTAACAAAGGTTTGAAGCTGAAGGAGCTTTTGCAGGTTCATAACGTACTAACTTCTGCGACCACAGAGGTACTTGTCAACACTCCAACCTAAGGGTGGCAAATGGGTGGCTCGAGTCAGATATGGGTAGGCCAAAACTAAGGAAAGTGAAAATGGATAAAATGGGTAAACTACCAGATATTATGGATATAAATATTATCCATGGCTTCTTATTATGTGAAGAAACAAATACCCTAGATTATGAGCATTTTTTCTTTTTAGATCGAGGCTATGAATTGATTGCAGTCGACATTGAAAGTTGCATCCCAATCGGGGCGAAGGTTGGGTCGGGGTCGTAGTCGGGAGTAGGGTCTTGGGTTGGAGCTGGAAGTAGGATCTCGTGTCATGAGTTGAAGTCGAAAGTCAGAAGTCCGGTCTAATTTAAGGGAAGCTTTGAAAAAAATTCCTTGCTTTATGTATGGAAGTCATTTTCCTTAAATTACAGGAAAATAAATCTATTTGAAAAATATTTTCCAAAACATTTAAGCCAGCCAAACATGAGAATTGGAAAAAAAAATTCTTCATACCAAACACAACCTAAATAATTGTACATTATAGAGGTTCCTACACCCTTGCATACTTTTAAGGGGAGTGCAATTGGTAGATATCCATGGTTTATCCATATTTTATGATGGATAACATGGGTAGTGAGATATATAGAAAAAGAATATTATTGAATTGTTGTTGTGTCTACATCATTACATTGAGACCCTATTTATAGACACTGGAATATAATCCTTTACAAAGTAGGATACTATTTATTATTCCTATTTATATTTGTATTCCTATTCCTATTCTAAACAGGATTGGATAACCTATTCCTATTCTAATAGGATTGTACAAACCTATTCGTATTCTAATAGGATTGTATAAACCTATTCATGTTCTAACATGGGTATCCCATATTTGAACTACTTTTAAATGATTGGATACCCGATCCTCGATCGTATAACCATTAATTTTACCCATTTTGCCACCCCTACTCCAACGCCATCAATATAAGGAATATCTTCGAGTGAACTTACCAATTCAGTATATGGGAGATTCGGTCCATTATCATAATAAACAAACCACCATATAAAACCTGCAACAGTGGCAAGTCCAACATATGCTGCACGAAAGAGAATTACAATCAACAAAAGTCAAGGAAAACAAATGCAGGACAGATATCATATTAACAACTAACAACTACAAGCAAATTTTATCTCCAAATTCTAGTGTTAACTGTATGCTACTAACATTCAAAATACTCACCCTAACTTCAGCGTGTAAGAAGTATTTTCGATATATTATTCGACTAAACAGAGGCCTTAAACTTCCAAATACTAGGTACGCAACAAAAGTAAATTAGGAATGTGTCTACCTCCAATAACTAGATAACGGAAAAACAGCCACCCACTAACCACTGCTTCATTGACCTGTCATAAACAAGTGAAAGGAGGTTGCAGATTTGACTTTTTTTCAACATCTAGCTTTCTAATTTTTGGAAAAGGTTAAAATATTAACGCATTTGCAAGGCAAGAAATTAAGATAATGAGCAAACAATTCATGGAAGATAAAAGAACAGAAAGATCACAGTTAACTTTAATATAGTAAGGGCACTTGACACTTCACTGTCACAGCCAGTAAAGTTGAACAATACCAAATTAAAAAAAAAAGAACATTTAATAAGTGCATTTCCACCTTCCATGTCGTGCTGACAAGCATGTGTCCCAAGCATTTAGGATGAACTTAATCAAATAATTAGATATGTCATCGAAGATATTTGTGAAAGGAAAAGCTACAAAAGCTTGTTTCAGAAAGATGGACATTGTTAACGAGGGCAAGAGAGAAGAAACTAGGAAAAGCAGAGTGATAATTCTATTCAAACTTCGCAAACTTGGGTGATTCATAAGTTCAACCAACGACCATGATTCTTTTCTAGCAAAACAATATATAAGAAACAATTTATATAAGTTAGTTAAGAAAGGTGAAGTACAAATGCTATCTGCACTATAACCAGTGTTGTCAAATGCAAGCTTATGCCTTGAAGAGAGGCTCAAAATGTGTTGATGGCTTCGTCTAGCTTAATGTGCTCTTCGTTTATTAAAACAACATCAGATTAACCCGTCTTAATTTTGTATCCTTTAATCCTGTTAGATAAATTGATTGTATAATCATGCAACAACACTGTATCCCTCTGAAGGGATTCTCCAATTATTTTATGCTTGATTGCATTTACATATCACAAAGAAATCAGTTCTCTCTTACTCTAAAGATAAAGTTGGAGAAACAATGTCGTCACTCAGGCCTAACTGCCAAGGTTTGTCTGGATTAACCCGACCCATCCGGCAAGCACACTCGCCTAAGAAAAGTTTCACAACAAAATTCCTTTTGCATTCAATTGCCAGCTGTTCCATAGGCTGCTCCACTTAATCAACACACACACTCTTTTAGGGACTCAGCGTACTCGCTATGATTTACCCCACCCTCGTACTAGCCACTACGGGAAGTACCGATTTTGATATCACCTGCCATGGCCTAGACCGAATTGCCAAGGTATTGTTTGTTTTGGACCCTGTAGGCCACCTCAAGACTTTGGCCTCACATTTTAGTATGAGCTTTAATGTAAAATGGGCCTTAAAAATTGAATCCTAAACACACCCTTATATAGACCCCAACGTCCCATCCCACTCCTATGTGAGATTTGTCAAAGGCAAGTTTCACCATGAATCCCCTTACTAGTTCAACCACTACAGATCCATAGGTTGTTATACTCACCATCCCTTATGGACTCGGTGTATTCACTGAGGCATGTCTCACCACCATGTTAGGGGTGGTACCAACTCTAATACAGCCCAGGCCTAACTGCCAAGGTATTGTCTAATTTGGTATGTACTCTTTGGGATACCAAAGGCTAGTGGGCCTCATGGTTGAATAATGAACTCACCTTATATAGCCCCCAACCTTTCCCTCCCATTCTGATATGAGATTTTACTACGACAAGTTGCACTGCAAATTCCCTTTCGAGTTCACCCACCATTGGTTCGTGGGCAATACGCTCAATCCCTTAATAAACTTGACATCCTTGCAGAGATGCCCTACCACCTACCACCTGAGAGATACCAAATCCAATACCACGCCAAACTACCAAGATATTGTAACGCTTTAATCCAATCCATTTAGGTCGCCTTAAGGCGCCTTTTGGGTTAAAATACAAGGGAACAAAACCGTGGGGCCCAAAATCCTTGAGCTGGCCCAAAATCCTTGAGCTGGCCCAAAGAGGTCGTGCCAAAGACGAAAATACCTTGACAATTGGGACTTATTCGTGAACGGGCAATTTGTTAAATGTGATCACCTTAAAGAAGAACATGCCATGCTTTATCATTTTTAACCAGAAATTTGACCCTAAGTTTTTCATGTAATATCTTTTCAAAGTGTTACAAACCCCTTATAATCAAATATAAGTTCGACCTAGGATAGAAGATCACATGAATTATGAACACTCATCCTATACAATCAAACCTTGTAATAACATTGCTTCACTATAACTGCATGATTTATTCCAAAAGCGATTTTTCATGTTATATTTTACTTCTCTATAACAACATTCTACCTATAACATTAGTATCATTCATTATAGCGGTACACACTTCGTAAAATTACCCCGCCATAATATTTTGCAAGAAATATTTTTTCTTTTGTATGACAATAAAATATTAATATATTTATGGTAATCATCATTAATATCACGCACATAGTAAATTTTAAGAGTGAATATCTAAAAGGAAAGAAATGGTATTTTTAAATGGTGTCCATCTGTCATTGTCATAATTTCATGAGGAAAGACTACATGTGTTGGCCTTTTTTACATTCATACTCTTTCAATATTTTTGGTTAAATGATTAACACATGCATTTCTTCTTCTTGGTACAAAATCATTAAACTAATCATTTGCATGTTTTATAACAGCTAAATGAGATTTAAATGTCAATTGTCAGTATACATATATAGCACCACTTCACTATAGCAACCATGAAATTTTGAGACAAACACTGCCATTATAATGAGGTTTGATTGTATCTGGATGCTCTGCTTCCAACATCTTTCCGATATATGATATCGATCATAAATTTGAACCAAAGAAATGAAAGTTGAGTAAGAAACTTGTAAAGCAATAGTACCTGAGCTTAACTTCCAGAATTAAATTATTCAGTCAAATAGCCTCTGTTTAGTTTTAAACCAGGAAGAACAGAAAGTTCCACATCAGTCCCCAGGGAGGCTGTCTCTGTTCATGACACCTTAAAATGTATGCTTCATGCCTTGGGTTAAATAATAGACCATTAAGATCTCCTTACTTAACAAGACTATCACATAGATGTTATATAAATAACAAGCCTGATTCGCCAGCAAGGTAGCATAAACAACAAAATAAATGCATGCGAAGTGGAGCTGGTAAGCTCAAAGCTAGTGTACCATCTAAGCCTTATAGTAAACAACTTTAAAACAACAAAAGAGCAGTAGTAAATGTAAACAAATGGATCATATTATATCAAACCACGACAGGAGAAAAAATAATACCTTCCGAGGTTTGGACTTCATAACATCTGAGTCTTGTTTATTAAACCCAATAGCTGTGGCAGGCAATCCATCAGTGACCAAATTTACCCATAGCAGTTGGACCTGCATATTAACAAAATTACCTAATAAATCTAAATTAAAAGTAAATTCACGAATAATTAGGGAATCACAAAGAAGGCAACCTAACACGCTTAGAAGAGAAACAAATAAAGCATCAAACTAGGTTCCCAGGCCTGGAAGAAATGTGAACAACGTAATAAAATGGATATGGATGATTGTGGAAAAAATCATATATTTAGGTATACGAGAAAGAAAAAGTGCTGCATCTGGCAAGGATCTACCGAGTTACAACTCAGTTGCTTTTGGTTCATACTAGTCAACCAGCACATGTAACTCTTTCTCATTTTTTTGCAGATTATAGACGCTAAAGTTTTTAATGTATACATACTCAAAAAGATTTGTTCTACTTTTTTAATAAATCACAATACCAAAAGATAGCACTCTCGCATAATTCTATCATTTCTCTAGTAGACAATGTGGAAAGTCTTATTCTTTAACAAGCTTTAGATTCTCTATATTGTTTAGAAAATCAAAAGTTAAGCAGCCCTTGATTCGGCCCACTAAGTATCTATAAATAATTTTTCTTTGAAAATAAAATCAAGAGTAAGCTGATAATTCTGTATATACAGACAGAGCATTGTCATGACACAAATTCAAGCAATAAAATGAAGAACACAAACTCTTTCCTTTAAGTTAAATAGCTAAACGTCAAAATAAAATGTTCTCATTAACTGAAAGTTTGTTATTGAGTTTTGGGTTCAAAATAGTCAAAAATGTTGACTTGGTGAAAGAAACAACACCCAAAAGTCTATATGCACATTGCAGCACCAAACTATAATTTATAAATATAGGAACATAAACTCCATTGACTAAATACCTATACCATGGAGATATAACAAAAACAAAATCCATTTTTCATTGAGCGTCATATCCAGAATATTAGTTTTTGTTTCTGTTTTAAGGTTTATGACTATTAGTATGGATACAAAGTGTTTTCTGTATAGGTATTCATGAATGTGTAGGTGTTGGTTTTTAAGGGACATTTAAGTTATTTAGAAGGGTATAACCACTGTCTAGAATATATAGGGTTCTTCAAATAAAACGATTTCATGTCATCTCAAAATTTGAAAGTAAACTTTCACGTTATCTTTGTGCATGTAACTATAATATTATATGATAAATAATTTTTCGATTAATTATGAAAATTTCACCTTTTAGTTTACTTATTACCATTATCCCCTATAAGTTTTACAAATTTCCAAAATCCCTCATTTTCGCGCATCACATTAATGTATCTCGCGCATCAAATTAGTGTATCTCACGCATCAGATTAGTGTATCATGTATAAAATGTACCACGCGCATCAGATTAGTGTATCTCGCGCATCATCAAATTAATGAATCAACTCTTATATTATTGTATCCGTTTTGAGGGATTTTTGTAATTGTAAACTTTTAAGGGATAGATTGTAATTTTGCCTTAAAAGTATGTGATTAAAAGTATGTGATTTCTGTAATTTGCCCATAATTTTTCCTTTTTTTGATGACTGTGGTGTTCAGACCATCTTTTGAACACCTAGACTGATTCCACGGGATACCTGCCACCTCCCACCGGCAACATGTACCATAACTCTGTCCACCAAGGCTAGGACATATAGGAAGAATCACATGGTGTTTTGTTGTCTCTGCCTCAGGATTTTCAACCAATATAATGGATCTCATTTTAGCAATGAAATAACAAAATAATCATAATATTAATTAACTAATATAATTCCTAAATGCAACACACATGCATGTCAAGATTATAAAAAGATATGTCATTTACCCTAACATGAATGAAAATAAGTTTCACGAAATTACAAAGGGTAAAGGAAGATGAAAAATGAACAAATAGAACTCGTTTGCAGCATTCTTCACTATTCACATATGTAGCTGGACACTTTTCCTAAGTATGAGTTGAGAGGATCAGAGGGATAAAAACCTATACTTACTCTCGGTAAAAGGCTTCTTTGGCCGGATCAAGGTCATGAGCATATTCCAGGATATAGAGACGATGATTGGGAAGGATCACCATCTAATAGACGTTCTACATCAAGATATTGTGTTTATTCGGAGGTAATTTAATACTGTGGAAGAATGTGGAAGAGTAAGAAAACAATCAGAATGTGCTTGCTCGATCTAGTGCAGAAGCAAAATATTGCGCAATAGTTGTGGCAACTTGTGAGCTAGTTTGGGTTGAACAATTGCCGAGAGAAATAAAATTTGGAGAAAATCAGTTAAATAGAGCTTGTGTCAGATAATCAAGCGAACCTTGGTATCGCATAAATCCAGTGTTTCATGAGAGAACTAAGCACATTAAAATCCAGTGTTTCATGAGAAAAGAAAAGTTACTCTCAGGAAATATTATTACAAAATTTGTGAAGTCAAGTGATCAACTTGGAGATATCTTCACCAAATCCCTCACCGATCCTCGTATTAATTACATTTGTAACAAGCCACCAGCTTGAGGGGGGTGTTAAAATAGGAATAGGTATATATAATCCTATTTATAGGAGTAAGAATAGGAATCGTAGGTAGTATCTGACTTGGTAAAGGATTGTATTATGGTGTCTATAAATAGGGTCTGTATGCAATGTAGATGCACAATTCAATTATATTTTTCTCCAATATGTTTCACACTTAAAACCTCTAAATCTGTATTAAGAAACCAGAGTGGACATAGAATGGAAAAGCTGTCCACCCACATATGAGAACACTATCCTTTATGTATATTTGAGTTCATAAGGAAAGAAAGGAAACATATACTCCAATAACACTTCTATTTTTTGCATTACGTGTAGTTTAGCGCTAACCTGCAGTTCTCATGGTGTTACTTCAAGCAGAACACTGATGTACTTCTTTTGTATACATTCTCAATCCCCTTCATATTTAACAGTACTAAGTCCTTTTTTGTGTACATATTCAGCTCTTTCTGGGTAGAAATCAATGAACTTGGAAAAAAGAAAGTTGCCATCATGCATAGATAGACACCAAAACTTGGCCTCAACTGGCAAATAAACATCTAGACACCTTAACTTGGTTTAAGTTGGCTCCATAAACACCCCAACTTGGAGGATGCACTCCCTTAAAGGTATCAAGAGATGCATTTTCAAAGTAAGATGTTTGCTAGACGCATCTATGTCAAGTTGAAGTGTCTAGATGGTCACACTGAAATTGCATCATTTGCCTTCAATCTCATGTAAGCGAAACAGGGAGTTTTACCCATCAAGAACTTCAAGGAAGCAAGCAATTTTGTTTTGAATATTTGTGGTTTCTAGACCGACTTTCGTACACCCCGACAAACTCTGTCCACCAAGGCTAGGACATATGGAGAGAAATCACCTAGTGTTTTTTTATCGCTACTGAGATTTGAACCTGAGACTTCATGGCTCTCAACCAACTTCATTGACTACTAGGCCACTTACTTGGATATGGAAGTAAGCAAAATATGACTGCTTAATTCAGATAAGAAAGGGAAAAATGTGTACTTGAGATGCTTAAAAACGGAGATGAACATGTTCTAGAAGTTATAGACTACCAACTCACAGGCACAAGAGTATCAGGAATCCCAAGCATAGCAGCCACAAATATACAGACCACTTCACCAATGTTTGAAGATATCATGTATCTAATAAATTGCTTCGTATTGTTATATATAGCCCTTCCCTCAGCAACTGCCTGCACAGAAAACATAATTCAATAACCAAAGGAATATAATTTTAAGGACAAAAAATTTAGTTCAATCAAAAAGAATATCAGCTTACTGCAACAACAGTGGCGAAGTTGTCATCTGCTAAAACCATATCTGAAGCACTCTGAAAGTTGAGACCACAGTAAAGGGATTCAAATGTCTGATTCAGGAGTCCAATATAAACAATTATGGAGGAACAGAAAAGTGAAAAACAAAATCCACTTTGTGATCAAACAGTGAAATTCTTGCTAAAACCATCTTGAACTGCAGAGAAATAACAAAAAGCTTGTTGCACCAATGTACAGTAGGATACAAATATTGTTTTACAAATTCACTAAATTGTTTCCAGCAGTGGCAACATTTTTCCAGTTCGGCAAATAAAATTGTGAAAACAAAATATAAGAAAAAATGTCACTTCACATGTTTCCAGAGATATTCATATCATGAAATGATACAAGTCTTCAATAAGAATCTATGACACACTAAAGCATCCTTGTTGAAGATCCTTTACACCAATATCTAGGGTTCTTTGAATTGAAAGATGTCAATAGAAATTCAATATTTTGCAACTACAACAATGTAAAACACAAGTGTCAGAAGGAATTGGTATTAAATTATTAAAGGAAATTTTAATAATGTATCTCTTTTTTTTGAATCTTAACTGCTCTTTCTCTTATTCCTTTTTTTTTTTTTTGAGAAAAGGTAATTTGTATTATAAACACAGGAATACTCAGGACGTATTCCAGTAATACATACAATCAGAAATACAGAAGTGTTGCTGTTTCCTATGTTTTCCTATGAACTCCTTAAGACCTTAATTTATCTATTTAGAAATTACGTAAAAAAATATTATAAATCATAATAATTATAATTAACGAATTAAAACATCTAAGCATACATTAAAAAATTTAATTGACTCTCGAAATTCCATCTGCACCACATAAATTGGAAAAAAGGGAGTAACATATGCTATGTGAAAAATACTTTAAAATTATTATATTAATAACTTAAATATCTAAAACCTTATAAAAAGAATTGGTTACTCTTGAACTCCATTCCTTGTGTACCACAAAAATTGGGACAAAGAGAGTAACATATATTATATGAAAATTATGTAAAAATTTACTATTAACCACAGTAATTAACATAAAATATCAAATATGTATATGTATATGTACATATGCATATATATTGCTCCTTATATATAAGGGAGAGTTGAGCTCCTTATTTACCCTGGATTAGGAGCATTTTAGGCATTTCCGTTATTATCTGTATTATTGTGTCTGTACATTTTAGATTTTAAAGTTGTACTCTTCTTTTAATGGTCAAAAAAACCTAAGCCTAATCAGCTGATTTAGGGGTGATATTGGTATTTCATATTTTCAGCTGCCTTTCGTACATCCTGAATAAAATCTTGAACTGCATCAATTGATTTATCTAATCATCCTCAATACTGCAGTACATTTCACATTTACTGTGTGGTTAGTTAATGTTTTAGACTGCTGCAACTTTTTGTTTTACCAAAGAGTTCTTTTTGGTCTGCTTCAATGGATATACTCAGAAAACTTTTTGTCTGTCCTAAGAGATTAACATGGAAAAAATTGGCTTCTCCTGTCATTTTTGGGTGCTGCAAATATCATATTCCCACAGGCTCATATTGTTCTCTAAGAAATCTGCTCTCAAAAGGTTCAGCTCTCCACTATTTCAGCATGAAGAAAGATTTGCTTTTTCGTCTTCTGGCCTCTTGGTTTCCATCGTTGAAGCTTTTGCATGTGAGTTCTTTCGCTTTGTCTTCTTCATCTTTGCTTATCGGAGTTTTTTTTGGTGTGATCTTGATAATTCTTCACAAGAATTTTGACAATAATATATTTCATTTTTTATCCCTATGCCATAATTTTTCACTCAGGTAGTTAACGTATGAAATAATTCAAA
The DNA here is from genome assembly GCA_022817965.1 of Solanum lycopersicoides. Lineage (NCBI taxonomy): Eukaryota > Viridiplantae > Streptophyta > Magnoliopsida > Solanales > Solanaceae > Solanum > Solanum lycopersicoides. Next base: position 31,302,943 of record CM040624.1, read on the forward strand.
AATTGGTAAGAGGGGTTTGTCCTTTTGAAATGAATGGTGGACTTGGATAAGAGGACAAATCTGTATGTATATATAGGTAAGAATATCGATACAGTATAGATATTGAACAGTGGGGGTATAGGGAGTGGGGTTAAAGAATGTAAGTTCGGGAAGAAAGGAAAGAAAACGTTGAGAGAGACGTAATTGTCGGAAAGTACCTCGATTTAATGATGATCGAAAGTTCTAACCAAGATACTACTGTGTTCGGATACGCTGCTTTCTTATCTTTTTCTGCTTTGTCTATCGAATTATTTTTTGGTGTGAGTTTGATATTAACATGTTTCGAGAATAGTATTGTGCTTATAAAGAATCCATTCATTTGGTTCTTGATTTGATGACTTCTATCGTAATTGATCATTCTAAGTGGGTGCCTCTTTGCCATGATAGTCAGCTAAGTGTTCCTCTCTACTTTTGAAAATATGTATGCTGGCGTTAAAGGAAGTCAGTTCTAAAGATAGACTGCACCATATGGTATGGTTCTGTTTGTTTGACATGAGAAGTGTAGAAAAGCTCTGTTCTTTATATGGTACTTTTAAGACATAGTTGAGTAGTGGTATGGAACTGTTTTAAATGGAGTATAAAGTAGATAGAGGATTTATATAAGCTGACCTGTTAGTTTGTGATTGAGCACTATTTTTGTTGGGTTTTTTTCATTGTATTACGCTTATCCTGTTCGATTTGTTGAATTGATTAGTAAACTTTGATGTTTCAGAGTACAAGAGTTACTGATTTTTTGGTGCGATTTGTTTAATTGGTTGGTGAACTTTGCAAATTTAGGAGTAGAAGTCTGTAAATAGAGAGGTTGGTTTTGATATACTTTGGCTTAAGAAAAAATGAGTTAAATTAGGTCTTAATCCTAACTCATACCCCAAAAGCTACCTCAAAGGGAGGAAGATTGCCCAAGCCTTACAAGGAGTCTACCCATCTCATTAATCACCGATGGACTTTTTGTCATTCTTTAACGGAAAAATTACATATATTGGTACATTTTAATAAATAATTACTGATTTTAGCAATACTTTTTATTTATTACCATTTATAGCAATACTATGTTAAATGTGCAATATGTATTAAAAGTGAATTATATATGCAATATATTTGAATTATATATGAATTATAATTGTTTTTTAAAATATATTAGGTTTGTTTGGTAAAAATTTGACATATTGTATTAAAAGTGTATTAAAATGTGTGATAAATGAATTATCTATCATTAAAATTTGTATTATATGTGAATAAAAAATTGTTCTTTGTAATATGAATTAAACTTGTATTATAAATGAATTAAAAGTGATCAAGTGAAAAAGAAATACTATTGCTATAAATGGTAAATATTTTTTTATTATAGTATATTTATGTAAGTTTCCCTTCTTTAACACCCCACCTTGCTTAGCATCTGGTGTGTGGACAATTTTGATTTTGGGGATCCAACATCGGGTGAGACGGCCCTGCTCTGATACCATGTTAAATTAGGTCTTAGGCCCAACTCATACCCCAAAAGCTAGCTCAAAGGGAGGAGGATTGCCCAAGCCTTATAAGGAGTCTATCCATCTCATTAATCACCGATGTGAGACTTTTTGTCATTCTTTAACAAGATAAAAAGGAGTCACAACAAGAAGATAATTAGATAAACGAAATGGAAGAAACAAACAAGTAGTACCATAGATAAAGTAATACTAACACCTAATTTCATGCAACTTAAGTATGGTACAAAACACAATAATTATTTATGAAGATAAAAGTTTGCATATGCAATATTAGGTATGTTAGACCCAAAAGGCTTTTTGCAGGTGACAGATCAAAGAAAATTAAGAAAGACAAAAGCTGGACATAATCGCAATAGGAAGATATAACTTTTTTGTAAATAAAGTTCACTGTTTCTGAACTACATTGGAAAGCTTACACATTCAACTTGATGACGCCACCAAAACGCACATTAAGCGAGACGAAGCGCTCAACACGTTTTGAGCCTCTCTTCAGGGCTTAAACGTACCTTTGACAACACTCGTTTGTGTCTATTTGAACTAAATTTATTAGCCCAAATAAATTACGATTTTTTACAGAAAATCAAATCAAAGAAAAATCAAATCAAAGAAGTCTAATAGAGAGAAAACACAAAAAAAAAATAGAGAAGGAAAAATATTCAAAAATAATACTCCTTTTTTCCATCTTTACTTGTCCACTATACTATTTTAGGATGTCTAACAATACTTATCCAATTTATAAAACCAATCAGTACTTTCCTAATTTGTGTCTATTTTACCCTTTCTATTAAATACTATTCATTTTAAATGTTTAGATGACTGATATTTAATAAGGGTAATTTGGTAAAATTACCCCTATCATTTTACAACTTCTTAATCTCGATGTCAAGTCAATAGTGGACAATTATGGTTGGACAAAGGGAGTTATAATAAACCAAGATGAAAGATTAAAAGTTTGAGCCCAATGAACTCCTCTATTTATAACAAACAAAGGTTAGTACCAACATGTGCTTATTGTGCATTATCATAAAAATCACAATTCTTTAAAGTGCAAAGATGTATGCCTTAAATATAATATAAATAAATCAATATAAATGTAAAACATAGCACATATACTAAAATGGGTGTATTATAGTGATTTAACATTCAAGTTAAGATTTTATAGTTTGGGGTACTATAATAATTAAATATTCAAGTTACCTATGTTTAAAAATAAGAGAAAACTTCTATATTTAAAGCCAGCAAAGGGTGGATGGTATAAACATGTGCTTATTGTGTCTTATCAGAAAAGTCACAACCCTCACAACCCTTTAATGTGAAAAGGTATCTGCTTTAAATATAATAAAATATAAATAAATAAATATAAATGTAAAACATAGCAGATATACTAAAATGGGTGTAATATAGTAATTTAATATTCAAGTTAGAATTTTTTTAGTTTGGGGTATTATTATTTTTTATCACAAGGAAACCCGCAGTCGTTAGCCTTTGGATGCTCACAAGGTAAAATCTCCGCTCCTATACAATAGCTCACAAACGACATAGGAGAAGTAACACGCACTAGGCAAGTCTGGTACGACGAGCTCGACCCAGAAGGCAAACCCCTTGCTTTCGGTGATAAGAGGTTTCGAACTTGAGACCTCCAACATGGAAGTCCCAAGTCCAAACCATTGGGCCACCCCGAAGGGTTAGTTTTTGAGGTATTATAATAATTAAACATTCAAGTTACCGATGTTTAAAAATAAGAGGAAACTTCAAAATTTATAGCTAGCAAAGGGTAGCATGAACATGTGCTTATTGTGTCTTATCAGAAAAGTCACAACCCTTCAGAAAAGTCACAACCTTACGGAAAAGTCACAACTTATCAAAAATGTCACAATACTTCGAAAAATTCACAATCCTTCAATGTAAAAAAGGTGTTTGCTTATTAAACATTCAAGTATGTATACTGTTCACAACAAATTTTCATAGCGCTGAAAATTAAATTCAATTGGCCTAAAGTGTCAATGTAAAAAGGTGCACCTAATTGGCCTTAAGTGTCTGAACTCCTTAGCTCCATTGTTTTTAGGGATGTAAGTCACATATGTAGGAACTTAAGCTTTTTACCAACATCTCCTAGGAATGAAACTTTTTGGTAGTTGTCATTATATTTGTCTTGACTACCTCCCAACATTTGATGAAAAAACACATGGCATACCAATCATGTCCAGAAGCTTTGACCACTGCAGATAGAGTTGAGCATTCAAGGACTTCCTATTCCTCAGTAGAAATTGAAGGGTAATTACTCATATTATAGCTAGGCCGCCATTCTCAATTACAGAATAAAGCTTCTAATAAAAGGTGATTTTTCCCTTTGATATCTTCTGGAACTTCCATAATCAAATAAGCTTTCTAGGACCTCCTATTTTGCATTAAAAATCGAAGAGTAATAGTTCATATTATAGTTAGGCCGCCATCCTCAGTTTCACAATAAAGCTTCTAATAAAACGTGATAATCTTCGTTGCGATATCTTCTGGCACTTCCATAATCCCTCCCTCCACCACCAGTTGATAAATAATATTGTTTTTCTTGTGTACATTGGCAACTCCTGAAGGGTACTCCGTCTTCCTGTCTTCCTGTTTAAGCGATAATGCCCTGGATCATTTCTACATGTTATTTCTTCCATAATGCCTTGGATCTTTTCTACATGTTATTTACTTCCTTTCTGGCATACTCCTAATATTCTAGACAAAGATTTGCTTTCCTGAAAATCTCCTCCTAATTCAGACATACCTTTAATGTTGTATAGTATCCAATTATGAGATTAGATTTAGAATAAAAAGTTTCATCACTTTCATATTACTATATGATTGTTTAAGCTCCATTCTTTCAATTTCTGTTTACGAATTTTGAGCTTACTTGCAAGAATGTTATCTGGCATTCCTTCTGTGACAATGGAAGTCTACTAAGTCTTAACTCTGTCATTGAATCTTTCGGTCTCCAATCGCTAATTTTATAACCTGAAATAGGAATTATTATATCCCCATCCCCATGAGTATGGTTTGAACTAACTCTTGCTAGGATTTCTTGCTTAATCGTGCAAAAGTTGTCATTCCATTCCATATAATAATTAGCCTATCAACTCTGGAGTCTGGAAGATACTTCCTCTTTATTTCCTTTGGTCCATGTGTAACTGCCCCTTCCAGCTCAGCTCAATATCTTCAATGAAATATGAGAACTATCTGGTATTTAGTTCGTCTTTTCATAGGGAAATCCAACTATGTTAAAGTGTCACCCTACCACTCAAGGCCCTGCGAATAAACCCCTTGCAGCCCCCCCCCTGTGCCCCAAACCCCCATCTCCACCAAACATCATGTCTCGCTCTGTTAGCAATTTGGAGCATAAACCCCTGTCATGTACCAACTGAACTTCTGAGTTTGGGACAAACATGTGCAATATATCTTCCCATAGTGATGCGTAAGGACATGAAAGCCACAACAAGATGTATCATATTCTCCCCCATATTGGATCTCCAGTAGTTATAAAATTAATCACTACTACATGATTAGAGAAAAAACTCAAAGGAGATGAGGGATAAGTGATAACTCAAGTCTATCACCGGAAAAGAAGTGGTCTTTTCTGGCCTCAATAAATGTATCTGGGAGCCTTCTTTATGGTTGATATAACATCTTTTTTCACCACTTCAGCTACCCAGGCAATTCTTTTATTTTCTTACAACTAGATTCAATCTCCTGAACCCTCAGAAAGAAAAAAGAATCCCAAACTCTTCCTTTCGGGAAGGAAGGGCTAGGGAAACCTATGGGTTGATACATAATAAATTGTCCATTGTTATTTTACAGACAAACAGAATAAGTTTGATAAATACCCCCCCCCCCTCTTCTCCATTGTACTTCCTCAAAACAGTGATTGGAAAATGTAACTCAATCCGTATTCTTATACCATGAGGTGAAGAAGGCAAGAAGACCTTCCCGGAACAATGACCAGAAATTCAATGTTGAGTGACTCAATATCAAAACTCTGATATTAAGAAGAAAAAAGAAGAGAAGATATTATTTTATAAAATGACCGAAAACTTATGTTTAGAAACCTTAATACCCAAATACTGATCCCCTAAAGACAGAAGAAGCTTTAGAAAATGTTTACTTGTAAATTCACCTGAAAAATGGTCGGGTCGAAGGAGAGATGATGCCACAAAAATAATCACCAAAAGCTGGCATGGTGTCATCAGAAATAAAACTAATGCCATTAGAATGGTAACTGAAAAAGTCAACTATATTATGGAAAAAGGAAAAACCTGGGCAATTATGCCTTCTGCCAGTAAGTGCAACCTACTTATGTTTACTTAGAGATTGTAGAGACTCTGATTCCATATAGTGAAAGAGAAACTCTTGCTGAATTGATTTTAGACAAAATATACATGAGTATCAATGACATAGGAGTTTAGACTACATAAAATAGAACAGTTTAAGCAAAGAAAACTTTCCTAATAACTGGATTCCTAATCATGGGCATCCATAAAGAATAACCATATTACTGAGCTAAAAAACATAACCTTAAATCTATTAATTATCTAAAGGGGAATCTTTAGAGTGCATCTGGGAACTCTGAAATTCAATTCTCAGTGGAAGTAATAATATAAATCAGTAAAGACTTCTAGCTAGCTTTTTTAATTCATCACCAGAAATAAGCTACACAGAAAAAGCAAGAACCTTTGCAACTGCAGTTCCAGATCCCATGGCAATTCCAATGTTTGCTTTCTTCAGTGCAGGTGCATCATTTACTCCATCTCCAGTCATTGCAACCTTTGAATTAAAATATACATAAAAAAAAAATCTATATGTAAAGAAAAGAAAAGAGAACGACCTAAGTTTGTTAACACAGGAATAATTCAGAAGAGAGAGATTTCATAAGCATGGAACTAAAAGCACGGATTGCTTCCTGCAATTTTATAGTGCATTTCAACAGAAGAATTTAAGCAAGATTAGGTAATTGAAACACTTAAGGACAAGGGAAAGAGACCCCTTTCCATTTAAATAAGGATGGAAGAAGTTTCACATGCAAAGGATTAAAAAGAAGTAATAACAGAGGTAACAACTCAACATGGTTATGGTTAATTTCAATGATAACAATGTTAAGCAAACTCAGGTAGTGAAATGCTTGAGAAGAAGGCTATAAGATCAGAACAGATTTACACAAGGACATGCGAATATTTATATAATAGGTTCAGAATCTTACATCATTAAATACTGAAGATGTAAGCTCAGAAAATTGGACATGAAAAGGCACAACATATCAGAGAAAAGCCAAGGAGCATTCGATATGCCAAACTACCCCTCATCATATAGATAAATAAGCACACAGTTAACGGGCAGAAGGAGAAGTCTCCCAAGCATATAGACAAAGTGGTAATGGTTTGAAAGCAAATGATTGTGTGTACAAGTGCAATTTCACCAGCCTTACTGCCATCACACTACCTATTCAAAACAGCTTATCATGATTCATACTTTACCGAAAACTATTGTACTCTTGACAATGTTACAAGCCACATTTTTATGTGGTTCCTTTCTAGTATAAACAAAAGAATAGGGCAAACTAACTTGAGGAAAGATCAAAAGCAACAACCAAAAGAGGGGAAAGGTACCACTTCATTTTGATTCTGTAATGCTTCAACCAGCATCCTTTTGTGGGATGGTTCGACCCTAAGAACATGTAAATCAACCATTATAAATGACAAAAAGATAAGTTGGAAACTGGGAGTCAACAAGTTTTATAGACATCAATTAAAGAATTTAAAGAGGATCCAGTAACAATAAGAAGCAATGTTATTACCTGGATAAAATTGTCATCCGTTGTAATGCCACTGATTTCTGCAATGCCGGGAGTTCTTCAAACTCAGAGGCAGTGTAAGAAAACCCAGTAAAATCTCCCAAGTGATCAAAGGCACCAATTTTTTGGCACAAGGATTCTGCAGTTGTCTAAAATTATGTACATATTAAATTGGGTCCAGAGCAGATCATTGCAGATTGAGATATTCATTATCACAGGACTACTCATTTTACCTTGTTATCCCCAGTAACAACGATTACACGTATGCCCGCATTCATACATGAAAGGATGGCATTTCTTACTTCATCCCTTGGTGGATCAAGCATCCCAACCTTTCATTAAGAAAATATAACAGTAGGTACATAATCATATGGTCAACATTAAAATGAGAACCACTTAAGTAGATAGGGGCAATTAAAGCGCTGCACAACAGAGCACGGAATTTTATGAAGGAAGCGCAAATGAAGAAAAAGATAGAAAGATCGATATATGTCTGACAAAGAGTAATCGATATTAACCCAAGCAGTGATAACTTAAATAAAATATAAACAACTACAATCAGGTAAAATATTTCTTGTCAGTGCTGCACTTCAAGACATAATCCATGGGTGATGAAGCACATGCCTTCGAGTCTTGATGCCTGCACCTAAGTGCAGCCCAAGCAAGGGACCTGGGAAGGGAACAACTTGTTTAGCACCTAACTTCAGGATTTAAGTGTGCCCCAAGCAATGCTTTCACAACACTATGTTTATATGCAAAAGTTATTATGCTTACAAACTGCAATTATGTGAAATATATGAGTGACAACAACATACCCCATGAACTCCCACAAAGTGGGGTCTGGGAGGGTAGAGAGGTTGTCTTTGAAAGACCCTCAGCTCAAGTGAAGCAAAACAAAGTGGTAATGAAAAAAGGGCAATGAAGACTTTATGACAACTAATATGAAAGCAGTGCACAGCATACAGGCTAGAAACAGTAACATCAACAAAATAGTGCAATCCCCTAAACATAATAAACAACAGATGGTAACATATAACAAAAGCAAGAAATTACATTAATAAGGATGTACTACGACAGACAAGGCACACCAGACTACCACAAAACCTAATACAATCGAAAAACAAGACAATGCTCAACTATCTACTAACCTTCTACCCTAATCTATGAACTCCATACCCTTCTATCTAAGGTCATGTCCTTAGTTAGCTGAATTTGCACCATGTCTTATCTAATCATCTCTCCCAATACTTCTCCAACCTAACACTACCTCTCCTCATACCCACTACATTCAACCTCACATGTCACACCTCCTCACTAAGACATTTTCATATCTTCTCTTCACATGACCAAATTATCTCAGTCTCCATTCATTCATCTTGTCCACCAGGGAAGCCACTCTTACCTTATAGCGGATATCATCATTCCTAATCTTCTTGTTTCTAGTACGCACACACATCCATCACAGCATCCTTATTTTCCCTACATGCATCTTCTGAATAGTTCTTGAGTGGCCAACATTCTGCCCCATACAACATAACCGGTCTAACCACCACTCTATAGATTTTACCTTTCAGCTTTGGTGGTACCTTTTTATCACACAAGACTTTGAAAGCAAGCCTTTGTTCATCAACATCACACCAATATAATGAGTGACATCATTGTAAACCTCATTTCCTTGGATCAAAGACCCAAGATACACGAAACTATCTCTTCGGAATGAATGTATCAAGTTTCACTTTCATGCTTGCCTCATGCGTTGCATCATTGAATTTACAATAGCGTCAACTTCTTAGTAAATCTCATCAATCAGGATTATGTCATTTAAAAATAACATACACCTGGCACCTCACCTTGAATATATTGTCAACAAATAGAAACAGGCTAAGTGTTGATCCTTGGTGCATATCTATCTCGACTTGGAAATGCTCCAAGTCTTCTTATGCTACCTTTACCCGAGTATTGGCTCCATCATACATGTCCTTCATAGCCCTAAGTATAAGCCACACGAACACCTCTAGCCTTTAGGCATCTCCATAGAACTTCCCCCCAGACTTTGTCATAGGCTTTTTCTAGGTAAATGAACATCATATGTAAGTCCATCTTCATTTCCTTGTATTTCTCCGTCAATCTCCTGACAAGATGAATGGCTTCTATTGTTGATCACCACTGCATGAATCCGAACCAGTTCTCAGATATGGACAAACTATTCCTCACCCTTATATTGACCACCTTTGTCCCAAACTTTTAATAGTATCCTTTAATAGCTTGATAACCCTGTAATTGTTGCAATTTTGGATATCACCCTCGTTCTTGTACGACAGAAGCATAATACTCCACCTCCATTCTTTGAGCATTTGTCATTTTAAAAGTGGCATTAAACAACCCAATCAACCACACCATGCCTTCCCTACCATACTCTTCCCAAATTCCACAAAAATCTCATCTGATCAAGTCGCACTTACCATGTTAATCGTATGAATAATACCCTTAAATATTTAACCTAAGATACCTACAATATCCAAAATCTTGACGTCTCTCTTAATGCTCCAAATTACCCAACACAATGTCTGTGCCTTTTCTTCGTTCTAGAATAAATGAAAGTATGCTTGTCATCTTCCTTTATCAGAAATCACAAATTACCTATCACCAACACAAAAGCTTTAGAAAAATCCATAAGTGACTCTATTTCTAACCCCAAAACAGAATTCTCCCAGCTTAATGACAAAATCAATAGAAGCTACCCTGAAGTGACCATTAAAATCTCCACCAATGAATAGCTTCTTGGTGTGTGGTATACCCCTCACAAGTTCATCCAAATTCTCCTAGAAGTGCTTGAACTCCTTCTCTTCTGACGTGTATGCACTAATAATGTTCAAAGTAAGCCCTCTACTGACTAGCTTAAGTGAAATATATGATTAAGAACTACCAAAATCATTTTGAATATTTTTATTTAGATGCAAAGTACAAATTTTAGGTTTTAAATCCTGGTTTAATGATTACTTCAAGCTAATACACACACATATGTATGTGTATGTGTGTATATATATATATATATATATATATATATATATGTATACATACATATATATATGTATATATATATATATGTATATATATATATATATATATATATATATATATGTATATATATATATGTATATATATATATGTATCTACATACATATATATGTATATATATATATATATATATGTATATATGTATATGTATATGTATATATGTATATGTATATATATATATATATATATGTATATGTATATATGTATATATATATATATGTATATATATATATATATATATATATATCAAGCATGCAAATACTCGCATGAATTATATTCTATATATGTATATATATATATATATATATGTATATATATATATATATCAAGCATGCAAATACTCGCATGAATTATATTCTACAGGAAATCTTAATGATGACAATTATTAAAGTGTACTTGAGATGGTCGATGGAAGCTTACTATATGGTCAATAGTTATGGCTTGAGGTAACATGTCCTCTAATTTGTATGTGATGCAAGATTCCATTTCAATCAACACAATAAATGTTGTTGAGTGATAACTTAATCAGTTTTATGAAATGGAAAGCGGAGTCATAAGAGTGAAAAGGGGGATTGATTGTTGGATATGAATTTCCTTTGGGAGTGAAACAAGAATTTGAAATGTTTTCATCGCTTAGTTGAGAAACAAAAGGTTTATTTTTAGAGTCATCCACCATTAAAAAAGTCTAATTCGCTAGACCTGGTACATTCCAATTTTGTGGTCTTTTTAAGGTAAAATGTAAAGGTGGCAAACTAAAGTTTGTGGCATTTGTAGGTAATCCTTCTTGCAACTTTGAGTATTTCCTCTGAAATTCAAGGATCAAGTACTTGATGTGTTTAAATAATCTCAAGTCTTGGCAGAGAGAAAAACGGGGACACTAAAATGCATTTGCATTGTAATGCCATTTGATAATTATTATAAAGCATTGGGCATTTAGCATGAAGAACTCCTCCAAAAGACTAATCAAGCAAATGGTTTGTCGAGACGATGAACAAAACCTTAATTGAGAGGGTCAAATTTCTTCTTGGTGGAAGCACTTAATATTGTTTCATATGTTAACAGTTTATCACTTATTGTTTCTTAGGAAGATAATGTTCCTACATAGTTTGATTTGATAAGAATGATTCTTATGATCACCAGGAATTTTCGAGTGTGATGTGTTTAAGCTAAAGATCAAAGGTCTAAATCGGATATTCTCATGTACCTTCATTGGTTATGATCCGGTTGATAAGGACGTTGTGCTATTTCAAGACCACACTATTGAAGATCTTGAAAAAAACTAAGAAACTAGATTCTCAAAGTAATGAGAGCTTAGTTGTTGTTTATCTAGTCCGTGTTACAGTTACACCTAAACGAAATCTTCAGAGAGACTCTAAGATGAAATGAAGATGATGATCATGTCTAGAATGATCAACAAGGTAGAAATGCCATTGATGCTCCTGGCATAGTGACATCGTTGACCTTCAACCAACAACTACAAATTCTCTCAAACTATTCTTAAATCCGTTGGAGAAAAGACCTCCATAATGTTAACTCTCTCAGTATGTACACTTAACAAACAGCATGGGGAGGGGGGAACTTAAATGTCTTGGAGAAGTCATGCATAGTGGGAAAAAAGTAGTTTGATGCTACGAAGGATGAGATGAAATTCTTGAATGATAATCATGCTTGTGATTTTCTTAAACTACCTAAAGACAGAAAAACTTGGGAGAAATAGGTGAATGTTCTGAGTGAAACACAAAAATGGCAACCTAGCCTACAGTACAAGGTTAGATTGGTTGTGAAGGGCTTAAAGTAGTAAAAGGGAGTTGATTTGACGAAATATTTTTTCCAATGGTGAAGATGTCCCTGTTAACACGTTTCTAGGCTTAGCTACCAACCTACACTTGAAGGTTGAGCAAATGAATATGAAGACCATGTTTCTCCAAAGTATAGATGAGGAGATCCATAGGGGGTAACCACAAAGTTTTGAAGTCAAAAGCGAAAGAGGATTGTACCTTGAAATTAAAGAAGAACAAGTATGGGTTGAGACAAGTTCCTAGGTGGTGAAATGTGAAGTTTGGCTCAGTTATGAAACAATAAGGGGTTGTTTATAAGATGGATAAGCCCAAAGTTAATACATGAATAACCAAGTTGTTCATGTTCTAATTTAAACCATGTTTGGTTTGCAATTAGGATAAAAGCTATCCATGTATTAATTTTATACAATGTTTCGTTGGTAGGTTTTCCAATATTGTATAAATTATACAATGTTTGGTTGTATAAATTATACAGTGTTTGGTTGCGTTTATTATAATGCATAATTAATATTTACAGAACTTATGAGGGATTTTATGTATAATTTTATGCAAGGCAAAATTTGAAATAAGTTACGTGGGTATTGGTTATACATGTATTAAGATAGTAAATTACACATCCACACCTATTAATTTACTTTTAAATGTATATTAATTTACCATATATCAAATAATTAATACATGTTAAATAAATTACTACCAAATTTCTTATTTGGGTTTTTTGCCTTGTTAGTTGCTTAATTACTTTAATTTCTTTGCTTAAATTCTTGTTAATTGTTCTCTTTGGTGGTACGGTCTATTAATTATAATTTATTTCCTTAGTTTCTCCACAGTGCACTGCCAATACAAGCTTCATATTTTCAGCTACTTGTTATTTATTTTAATTTAAATTACCTATTGCTCAATTGCATCATATTTAATACAAATTACTTAATTACTTTAGTTATTTGTTATTTGTTATTTACTTTATTGTTTTTAGCTATAGCTATTTATTTAATTGTAATTTGTTATATATAGTTGGCTATTTTAATGGTTATAATAAATATTAGCTCACTAATTACTTTTGGAATTAAGAAATAAAAATTAACTCGCTGATGTATTCTAATCTCGACATAACTAATACTTACATAACTAATATATTCATAATTATACCCTGCATAACTAATACCTACATAACTAATACATATATAACAAAACCCTGCATTACTTATACATGTATAACTAATAACCACATTATTAATACCTGCAAACGACCCATAAGGGTTCAAGAAGAAATCTTTGGAAATTATTTTCGTGCAGAAATTCTCTAATAATGAATTTATCATATTATTGATTTATGTTGATGATATATTTATTGTCATTCATAATGTTTGTGAGATTCAAAAGTTAAAGCCGAAATACCCTTCGGGGTGGCCCAGGGACATCAATGTTGGAGGTTTCACGACGTTTGAAACCCCTTGCCAGCGAAAGCAAGGGGTTTGCCTTCTTGATCGAAATCGTCGCATCGGGCTTGCCTAGTGCGGATTACCTCTCTTATGTGGTTTGCGAGTTATTGCATGGGAGCGGGGGTTTTACCTTGTGCACACTCAAAGGGTAGCGGTTGCGGATTTCCCTTGTCATTAAAAAAAAAAAGTTGAAGCAGGAATTGAACAAAATCTTTTAATATGAAGTCTTCGAACCAACGAGGCAGATTCTTATGATGCATATAGGTGTGATAGAGGGAGGCCAAGAAATTATGGTTATCACAAGAGAAGTATACTTAGATGGTAATTCATAGGTAGCTATGCACTTCAAGCCGAGCATGACGTAATGTTGGTGAAGGATAGTACTAAGAAAGTTCCTTATGCTTCATATGTCGGCAATTTGATGTACACAATGAGTTTTACAAAACCAGATTGTGCCATAGTCCAAGTCATTGGTATTGTTAGCCGCTTTATTTCTAATGTAAAAATACTATAGCGTTGTAGTGAAGTGGAATACAAGATATATATGTGACAGTTCTCCTTAGAGTTCGTATTCCGGACATGGAATCCATCTTTTTGTGGTTACATTGATTTAGGTACCATCAGATGTGGACAGCTCTAAATCTAATTTGGGGCTACTTGATTACTATTGCAGGAAAGCAGCATCTTGGCAAAAGGTCGCAAAAGTAATTTTTCTTCTCTACTACGGTTGTTGAGCTTATTGTCGTTGAAACGTGTAAAGAGTTACTCCAGATGAAAAGATTCTTGGTGGAAATTCAGGATTTGCTTAAACAAGATATGTTCTTTATTCCAACAGTCAAAGTGTCATTTTTGTTCCAAAGAATAAGAAGCCATAGGATCAATTACTTCAACATGAACAAATTCACACATATCACAAATGGTTGACATTTTGACCAAATCTTTTAAGTCGGTGTATATTAAATATACTCCAAAATAAGGACTGATTTTTCAGTGAGTGTTGTCATCAGTTTCTAGACTGTCCTTGTAAAACTCAATGGGTTGCAGTAGTATCTTTCCTTCGATGTATCAAATATACTCCAAAATAAGGACTACTTTATAAGAATCGAGGACATGAAAACATTGGTAGTACTTGATAGAGTAGTTTCTGTAAGTTCAATTTAGATAGTTTAACATCTTAGCACTTGATGAACTTAAAACTCTGATAATGAAGCTTTCTTACAAACTAGAACACGTACGTGCAAAAAGATCATGATTGGTATCGATTTCATGCATTAAGGATGAATAACTTCTAAAAAGATATTCCATACATATACACACACACACACCAGCATAAGATGATCTCCCCTATCGCATGGATTGGTGCCACATTCGCGAGGAAGGAACAGATCTCTACATGTTTGAACAGTGACAAATCCAAACCTAAACTTTGCCATTATTGGAGTGATATGTTCCCAATCATTCATGTAACTTCACCCTGACACCACCAGAGCTCTATAAGTGATTTTGGTTGAATTTAAATCATAGATTCGTGAGATTTGAATACCAAATTTGGAGGGTTTTGACCTAGTACCTTAAATAAGTTAAATAGGGGATCTGACCACGAAACTGGACATTAATGAGAAACCAATCATAAATTTGGACTCACAAGCTTATAGGTAATCAGATTTTGTATTTTGTTCCGAGATTTGACCAGGTAGACTGAGTATTAATTTTTAGGCTTGACTTTGACTTTGACTTTGATTATAGGCACCAATCAAATCAATCAAACGCCCCTACTCCAAATTATTTGGAGTAGCCTATTTCAATCCTTTGTACCTATTCGACTTTATTCAGGTCCATCTATTTCCAATATTAGGCATTGGACATAATTTTGTTGAAATTGGAAAAAAGGAAGTATTTGATGTTGAAAACTGAGAATTTGGTTGAAATACCCCTAAAATCTATCCTCCAAATTGCAAATTCTTTATTTCAAGTTCATAGTTGAAAGACTAAACTGATAAACACCTGTTTGAAATAATCTCCAAATATCATTTTATTTGATTGATTGTAAATAAACAAATCAAAAAAGTTGTAATGCTTTTTACATACAAAAGTAAGGCATATAGAAGAGAGAGCATACCAACCCAATAAACGTAAGGTCATTTTCATCATCAAAGGAGAGCGATTGTTGACCCATAGGCATTCTTTTCAAGGCTAGAGCTAAGCATCTAAGAGTTTCTTTTCCTGCAAAACTGGAGGGGGAAAATGTTATGCATCACCTAAATATCCTTAAATATGCATTAATACAGCATATTTTCAAATAACTACAAAAACACGTTGACACATCAGAAGCTTAAAGGTAGAAATATGCACATCCATGCATCTAGAGGACCTGCCAGATAAGTCTGATGATAACTACCATATTTATGTTTAGTACACTATCAAAAGTGGCACAAGTACAAGGTTATACAAAATACTCAAGTTGGTCTGAAACATCGATATCACCATATCTGATAGAGATTAGCAAATTCCATCTCAACATATAATATCTGCAACAACCATAGCAATGGCAATACCGAGAGTAGTAGAGCCTCTTTAACCTACTTAAGACACAATTTTACCTACTCAACCGTGAGAAGGAAATAGAGAAATCGATGAGGAGTCGGACACCGTAGCGAGGTGGATGAAATGGATGCTCACATCCATTGTCCTATATTTATTTATTTTTGAGAAGGTAACTTGTTTTCTATTCCAAAAAATCAGAAGCTGCCATAACATATTAAAGGTTCCTAATTACATTTGTGGAGAGTAGCTGGAAGATCTTCAATCCTATAGAAAAATTTACAAGGAACAACATATGTAACTGATTCTAGATCTTCCATGTACTCTTGTTTACACCAAAAAAGAAACAAAACTAAGCAGTTTGAACTTAATCTTCTAGATGGAATTACACTTGGCCCAGAAGCATCTGAGATTTCTTTCTTCCCATACAGACCACCGAATGCAAGCCGGAATGATTTTCCATCTCTCTTTATGCCAAGTAATGCTTGCATAACTGCTCCATATCCTCAAAGTCGGTAACTCTCCAAGGCATAACCAGTTCATGTCCTTCAGGTTGATGAAGACATTCCAGAAAATGTTGGTTATCCTACAGTGAAGGAAGAGATGGGTGACAATCTCTACATCTTCACCACATAGGAAGCACCTAGGACTCAGTTGAATATTTCTCTTAATAAGGTTTTCCTGGGTCTAAACTGTCTGCTTGGCAAGAAGCCAAGTAAAACAAGACACTTTGTAGGGAAATTTTAGTTTTCCGTATCAGCTTGCAAGGCCACACATTCCACGGACTGTTACAAGGGTTAAACTTTTTGTAGGCTCTTTTGACAATAAAATTGTCTTGATAGTGATCCTGCCATCCTAAAATATCCTATGCATCAGTAGTTCCTTTGAACTGCCCCGAGACCTTGTAAAACTCCACCAACCCGTGGATCTCCAAGTCATTTAGAGATCTTCTAAAACTCAAATTCCACCCTTGGTTTGACCATATCTCAGCCACGGTGACCCTTCGCTGCTGGTTTAGGGTGAAATATCTGAAAACAATGCTTTTAGAGATCCTTGTTCTAGCCATCTGTCTTTCCAAAAAGAGATCTTCCGACCATTACCCAATTCAATACAGCAGTTTCCTCTAAACTTTGGCCAATGGTTTCTGATAGCTCTCCAAAGGCTTGATCCATAAGTGCTAGTGACCATTGTAGTTATCCAGTGATCCTCCATTTCGTATTTGGCCTTTATTACTGCTTTCCACAGTGCTTGTTCAGTGGAGGCAAATCTCCACAACCACTTCATCATAAGGCATTAGTTCTGGATTTTTCCTTACCCCGAACCCCCTGCCCGTTTACTCTTAAACAGAGTATCCCACTTGACCAAGTTGAATTTCCTAGTTTCACTATTTCCTTCCCACATGAAGTTTCTTCTCACAGAATCTAGGCTATCAATGACACCATTGGAGATAGGTAAAAGAGACATTATATAGATAGGCATAAAGTCCAAAACATTGCTGATGAGTGTTAATCTTCCCTCTAAAGAATGGTATTGGCTCTTCCTATTCACCAACCTTTATTTACATTTTTCAATCACCCCATTCCAAATGCCTATGGATTTGCTTTTGGCTCCCAAAGACATCCCCAAGTATGTAGTTGGTAGGTCTCCTATCCTTCCACCCAAAATGCTAGCCAGAGAGAGTAAATCAGGGACCTAAACAAGAAAATCTTGTTCAAATTGATGTGAAGTCATGAGATAGCTTAAAATTGAACAAAGATTACCCTTAAAATCTTGAGTTGTTTCCTATTTACATCACAAAAGACAAGAGTGTCATCTGCATATTGAAGGCTAGTAATCTCCAAATCAACCCCCACTCTACTGGAGACCCTAAAACCTCTCAGCCACAACTTCTCTTAAGCAATTTTCAACATATTATTTAGCTCCTCCATAGCAATAATAAAAAGGAAAGAAGATAATGGGTCTCATTGTCCTAAACCTCTTTGTGAAGAGAAGAAACCTGTGCGAGAGACATTTATTATAACTGAGAATTGCACAGTGCTGATGCAAAACTTCATCCACTCTTAGCCATCACCTCCAAAACCCCTTTTAGAAAGAGTCTCCAGTAGGAACTTCCAATTGAGGTGGTCATATGCTTTTTGAATGTCCTGCTTACATAGGATGCCTGGGACACTACACCTAGTTCTAGCGTCAACACACTCATTTGCCATAAAAATGGCATCCATTATTTGTCTCCCTTTTATGAAGGCCAAATGTTGGGGTCCACCAATTTATGTATGACCATTTTTATTTTCTCAGTGAGTAATTTGGAGGTGATCTGGTACACATACCAATCAGGCTAATAAGTCTGAAGTCAGTGAGCTCCTAAGCACCTATTTTTCTTGGAATTAAAGACATATAAGTAGAATTGAAGCTTCTCTCAAACACATCTCTCGCTGATAAATTCTAGCCTTGGTAATAATGTATCAGCGAAACTTAAAGATAAGTTTTGTAGAGTGGTTATTAGACCGACTATGTTGTACGGAGTGGAGTGTTGGTCAGTCAAGAACTTGCATGATCAGAAGATGAAGATAGCAAAATGAGGATGCTTAGATGAATATGTTATATGTATGCATACTAGAAGAGACAAGATTAGAATGAAGATATACAGGGTACATAAGGAGAAGTTGTGGTGGTGGACAAGATTTGGGGAGCAAGACTAAGATGGTTTGAGCATAAGAATATGACGACCACAGACGCCCTCATGAGGATGTGCAAATGTTGGCAGTGATGGGTTTCAGAAGAGGTAGGGGTAGACCAAGGAAGAATTGGGGAGATTAAACTAGACATGACACATCTTCAGCTCACCAAGGAATAATCCTAGAGAGGAGATCATGAAAAGCGAGGATTAGGATAGATGGTTAGTTGGTTGTAGAATGGTTTCTCTCACAACACTTGTGGAGCAGGATTCTAGAGCATTTATCGGTTCCCTTACCAGTATTGCCACTATTATGCTAGCATTATCTTATTCTACAATTTTATTACTACCGTCATTTCTTTCATTTTGGTTGTTTTAAGTTTGTGTTGTCTGTGCTTTCTTGTCTCCAATATTTTCATCATAGCTTTACCCTTGCTTTTCTTTCAAACCATTTTCTGAAAACGATTTCCTTGAGTCAAGGATCTCTCGGAAACAATCTCCCTTTTATCTCACAAAGGTAGAGGTAAGGCTGGCATACATCCTTGTTGTAACAATAAGAAGATTGGAATGTCAGAGAAGCATAATTTTGCTAGAACTTATACAAAGTAATTGAACTCTAAAAACTAAAGCATCCCTTAATCAAAGAAATACATGTAAAAGGTTGTTTAATATCTATACTTTTTTTTTGAACAGGTAAAATTTTTGTGTATTAATAACAAACTACAGAAAGGGTGTGTAGTCTCCCATATTTACATTCAGATGAGCAAAAAAAAAAGTCCGTGTCCTTAATTTTCTCGTAAGGAATCGAGTACATCATAAACTGATTCTAACTCCTCAATTCAGCTATGTTTACACCAAAAAAAGAAAATCCCTAAACGTTCCAACTTTAGTTTCTGATTAGAGGGCTTGGTATCACTGTTGCAGCATCGTTTCTTTCTCCCCACACAATCCACCAAATGCAAGCTGGGACAATTTTACATCTCTCTTTCTGATTAGAGGGATTGGTATCACTGTTCCAGCATTTCAACACATCAGATACCCTTCCCGGCATATTCCAGTTAATGCCCCTCAAGTTAATGAAAATATTCCACAACTGGTCAGTCCAGCTTCAGTGAAGAAAGAGATGAGAGACTGTCTCTGCTTCCTTATCACAGAGAAAACACCTTGAGCAAAGATTGAAACCTCTCTTCACGAGTGTATCTTGTGTGAGTACAACTTCTCTGGCTAGCAACCAAGAGAAGCATGCAACTTTGTGAGGGATCTTACCCCTCCAGATCTTCCAAGGCCAGGTCCCACTCTAATTGTTTGAGGTTGTGAGTACTTAGTATGCTGCTTTCACTGTAAATTTGTTCTCCTTATTCCTTAACCATATCAAGTAATCTGCCTCAGTTGATCTACCTTTGAACTGTTCTAAAGTTCCGAAAAAGCTTGCTAGTCTGTCAATTTCCCAATCATTTAAAGCTCTTCTGAAACTCAACTAATTAAATATTACAAATCTCAAAGTTCTTGTAAAATGTCCTAAAAGAAACTTAACAATTAGAAGGGGCCAAAAGGCTTGAAATGGTCTGTCTATTAATTGGTGTCTTAGTACAACTCTGTTTAGATAGCACTGCCATTTCAGCCAACTTATGAGTTATGTGCACATGACTAATCCACCAGACACTTACTACCTAACACATGTACTAGATAATTTTATCCACCAAGACTTGGGTAGTCTAATTAGTCTTGAAAGAATTCACTTAGTATTGCCTCTGTTTGTATTAGAACTTTGGTGCCTTAGTATAAATTTCACATAGAAAGGAAACCATACATTTGAGTAGAGAATATCTAACATTCCACATCACAAGACAAAGAAAAACAACTACAATACATATGTCCTTCCATCTTGGATTTGTGCCTTATATAGTTATTACTTTACCCGCCCAAGGCTCAACACAATGCAACAAAACACAATATTTAACTCCTAGATACCTCTTATACCCTATCATCATTAAATTCAATTTTTAACACTTGCAGAGAGGTAAAATTATTTTTTCGCCGGTGGAATGATAGTCAACTTGCACACACCTCAACTATTCCATTAAGTGCCCATACCTCTCACCTACACAAGTACCGAGTAATTCAATCCACCAAGGTTTAGGCATATGGGAAGAAATCACTTAGGCATACCAATTATATATTTTGTGATGCTGAGTGATCAAGTTGGACTACCTTGGACAAGCTCTAACTTGATTGCAAGTGATTTCAAGGCTTAAATCAACCTTAGTAAATGTGAGATCATACTCGTTGTCGTAGTGGATAATATTGGCATGCTTGTCCATGTCTTCTAGTGTAGGGTAGGGCCTCTACCCACTACCTACCTAGGATTGCCTCTGGCGCGTCGAACAAGGATCTCACTGTTTGGAATCCTGTCATTCAGAGGGTAGAGAAGACATAGCTAGGTGGCAGAAAGATACTCATCCAAAGGAGGCAAAGAAGTGCATATAAGGAGCACGTTATTGAGTATCCCTAAATATTGCATGTCCCTGTTCAATGCACCTTGCTATGTTATAGGTAAGATGGAGAGGTTGCAAAGAGATTTTCTTTGGGATGCGAGGACGGAGCAAAGAAGTTTCACTTAGTTTGATGGGAATCTATGACATGTCCTAAACAATGGGGAGGATTTGGGAATCAAAACTTGAAGACTTTCAATAAAGCTCTTCTATTTAAAGGGGTGGGATGCTTTGAATGATAACATTACTTTTAGGGTTGGCAGGAGAGTAGAGTTAGTTTTTTTTGGGCAACAGTGGTGTGGAAGTTTGGTGCTTAAGGATAAATTCCCCTACTGTATATATGGTTTCATGCCAAAGGGAGTTATTTGTTCAGCAAGTTAGGAGGACACAAAGGGATGGAACTTTTAGAGATTTGAGGTTGAAAAGGAATTCCAGGATTGGGAGGTGACAGAACTTCAGAGATTGCTAAATTACTCCAAAAGAAATGTGAGAAGTTGACAGACCCAATGATTTGAGTAGAGAGAAGTTGGGGAATAACAAAGTGTCTTCTGTCAAGTCCTTCTATAAGAAGCTTCTGGTAAGGGTGGAGGATATTTTTCCATAAGGTGCGGTATAAATAACGAAGGTGTCAATGATGTTAGCATGATGGAAATCTAAATAATTGTATATATTAATGTAATTCGATAGTAATATAAATTAGCATGATCATATAGATTTGTTGTAGAATCAAAGGAATAAATATTGTTATAGAATAGCGGATTTGGAGGGATTGAATAGCAGATTTGTAGAGATAGAATAGCTGATCTTTAGGGATAGGAATGACGGATTTTTAGGGATTTGTAATATTTATTCTCTCTATATAATGGAAAGACTCTCACTTTGAGAGGCATTCAGCAAAACTGACATGGTATCAGAGTCTTTTTAAGTGCTTTGATTCTTAGTGTCCTTCATATGTGGTTGGTTCCTTCCAGAATTTTTTTTTTTTGGAAGTTTTGATTCTGCTTACTGTTAGTCAACAGTTAGTCCTAAGTATCTTGGAAGTTAAGGCATCTTGGAATCTTAGTCTCTTTTCATTCTGGTTATTTTGTATCATTGCATTTCTATTTTCCTTAGCTTGTCAAAAACATGTCGTCATATCAGTTTGAGTCTTTCCATGTTCGTTTCACGGGAAAAAATTACTCCGCCTGGGAATTTCAATTCCAACTATTTGTCACCGAAAAAGAATTATGGGGACATATAGATGAAAGCGATCCTACTCCTACCGATCCTAAAAAGCTCGGTCAATGGAAGGCTTTAGATGCTCGGGTGATGACATGGATTTTAGGGTCAATTGACCCTCTTATTGTTCTTAATCTCAAGCCATACAAGACAGCAAAGGCCATGTGGGATTATTTACGAAAGGTTTACAACCAAGACCATAGCGCAAGGCGCTTTCAGTTAGAGCATGAAATTGCTATGTATTCACAAAGAGGTCTCTCTATTCAAGATTATTTCTCTAGATTTCAGAACTTATGGGCTGAATTTACCGATATGGTTTATGCTAAAATACCTTCTGAATCTCTCTCCATCATTCAAGGAGTTCATGAACAAAGCAAGCGAGATCAATTTTTGATGAAATTACGATCTGACTTTGAAAGTGTTCGCTCCAACTTGATGAGTCGTGATCCATCTCCCTCGTTGGATGTCTGTTTTAGGGAATTACTTCGTGAGGAGCAGCGTCTCGTCACACAAGATGCTTTTCATCAAGGAAATGTTGTCACTGTTGCATTTGCAGCTCAAGGGAAAGGAAAGTGCGTGGATATGGCTAGAACTCAATGCTACAGTTGCAAGAAATATGGTCATATTGCTCGCAATTGTGGTAAGAAGTTCTGTAATTATTGTAAACAACAAGGACACATTATCAAAGAGTGTCCCACACGTCCTCAAAACCGTAGGACAAAGGCTTTCCAAGTTGGGATAAATGATTCCACTACAGATAGTTCATCTTCGGTAGGACAAGTTATTACTCCTCAAATGGTACAACAAATGATCTTGTCAGCATTTTCAACTTTGGGACTACAAGGTAATGAGGTAATATCTAAATTTTGGCTTGTTGATTCTGGCGCTTCCAATCATATGACCAACTCAACTGATATACTCAAAAACATCCGTGAGTATAATGGTCCAACACAAATTCAGGTTGCCAATGGTAGTAATTTACCCATTACCAAGATTGGGGATATAACTGAAACTTCAAGAATGTTTTTGTATCACCAAAGCTCTCAACTAGTCTTATTTCGATTGGCCAATTGGTAGATAAAAATTGTAATGTGAACTTTTCTCGTAATGGTTGCCTTGTGCAGGATCAGGTGTCGGGGACAATAATCGCGAAGGGGCCTAAAGTTGAAAGATTGTTTCTTATACACTTTTCTATTCCTCCTGTTCTGGCTTTTGCTTCCACCACTACTAAGAATGAAGTTTTGCATAAACGTCTAGGACATCCAAATTCTATTATGTTGTCTCATTTGTCCAATTCTGGTTTATTGAGAAATAAAAAACAATTTTTAGTTGCTTCCTTTGATTGTTCTACTTGTAAATTAGGCAAAAGTAAAACTCTTCCTTTTCCTAATTTTGGTAGTCGTGCTGCAAAGTGTTTCGATGTCATTCATAGTGATGTTTGGGGAATTTCACCAGTAATTTCTCATGCTCATTTCAAGTATTTTGTGACATTTATAGATGACCATTGTCGATTTACATGGGTGTATTTTCTTCGATCTAAATCTGAAGTGTTTTCCATATTCAAGAGGTTTTTGACTTACGTTGAGACTCAATTTTCCACATGCATCAAAATATTAAGATCTGATTCTGGTGGAGAATATATGTCTCATGAATTCAATAATTTGTTCCTTGAGAAAGGAACTGTATCACAACGCTCTTGCCCATACACGCCACAACAAAATGGGGTTGCTGAGCGTAAAAACCGTCATCTTTTGGATGTCACTCGTACTTTATTGATTGAGTCCTCTGTTCCATCTAAATATTGGGTTGAAGTTGTGTCTACTGTTGTCTATTTGATTAATAGACTTCCATCTAAAGTGTTAAACCTTGAGTCTCCATATTATCGTCTTTTTCACAAGCATCCTAGCTATCATAGTTTTCATACATTTGGTTGTGTTTGTTTTGTGCACCTCCCTCCTTCTCAACGCAATAAACTCTCTGTTAAGTCTATTAAATGTGTTTTTATGGGCTATAGTACTTCGCAGAAAGAATTTATTTGTTATGATCCAAGTTCTAACAAATTTCGTGTTTCTAGGAATGTTATTTTCTTTGAGAATCAGTATTTCTTTCCTACTTATATTGAGTCATCTTCTGTTTCTCCTCTTCTTCCTACTTTTGAGGATTTGTCATTGTCTTCTAAGCGTTTCAAACCAGAATTTGTGTATGAACGACGTCGTCCAACTTTACCCCATCCTGAAATAGATCCGCACCTGAGACTGCTCTACAAACAGAATATGAGATTTTTTCAACGCCTGCTCCTCTTGAGCCTCCTCGGCAATCTACTAGAGTGTCTCAAACTCCTAAACGGTATGGTTTTTCTTCTACTTTATCCACCATCTCTATTCCAACAGGTTACTCACAAGCCTCCAAGCTTGAATGTTGGCAAAAAGCAATGGAGGAGAAACTTTTGGCTCTTAAAGAAAATGACACATGGGACATTGTTTCATGTCCTTCAAATGTCCGCCCTATTGGATGTAAATGGGTTTATTCAATTAAACTTCATTCTGATGGAACTCTTGATCGGTACAAAGCTCGATTGGTTGTTCTTGGTAACAGACAATAGTATGGGGTGGACTATGAGGAGACTTTTGCACCAGTAGCAAAAAAGACTACGGTGCGAACTATTATTGTCATTGCTGCTTCACAAAACTGGTCTCTTTATCAAATGGATGTCAAAAATGCTTTTCTCCATGGTGATTTCAAAGAAGAGATTTATATGAAACCTCCACCTGGTTTGTTCTCATCACCTACATCAGATGTGTGCAAGTTGAAGCGGTTTTTGTATGGATTAAAACAAGCTCCAAGAGCTTGGTTTGATAAGTTCCGGTCTACTTTGCTACAATTTTCTTTTGAGCAGAGCAAATATGACTCGTCTTTGTTTCTTCGGAAAACATCTACAGGTTGTGTTCTTCTTTTGGTGTATGCATGACATTATCATCACAGGAACTGATTCTTCACTAATTACTAGGCTCCAACAGCAGCTTAAAGATTCTTTTCATATGAAAGATCTTGGTACTCTTACATATTTTTTGGGTTTGGAAGTTCATAATGTTGCTTCAGATGTGTTTCTAAACCAACACAAATATACTCAGGATCTGATTTCTTTAGCTGGTCTTCAAGATTCCTCTTCTGTAGATACTCCATTGGAATTGAATGTGAAGTATCGTCGTGAGAAAGACGATCTTCTTCCTGATCCAACTATGTTTCGACAATTAGTTGGGAGTCTAAATTACCTTACTATTACTCGACCTGATATCTCTTTTGCAGTGCAACAAGTTAGCCAATTTATGCAAGCTCCCCGTCATCTCCACTTGGTGGCTGTTCGTCGCATCATTCGGTATCTTCTAGGAACATCTACTCGTGGATTGTTCTTTCCAAGTGGTTCTCTTATTCGTCTTAATGCTTTTAGTGATTCTGACTGGGCGGGATGTCCTGATACTCATCGTTCAGTCACTGGTTGGTGCATGTTTCTTGGAGAGTCATTGATATCGTCGAAGAGTAAAAAGCAAGATCGTGTGTCAAAATCTTCAACAGAGGCTGAATATCGATCCATGTCTACTGCTTGCTCCGAGGTTGTATGGCTTCGTGGATTACTTGCTGAGATTGGATTTCCTCAATCTCATCCTACTCCTCTCCATGCTGATAATACAAGTGTTATTCAGATTGCTACTAATCCAGTTTTTCATGAGAGGACCAAACACATCGAAGTAGATTGTCATTATATACGAGAAGTTGTAGATAAATGAGTCATTACTCTTCTACATGTGTCCAGTGATCTTCAAATAGCTGATGCGTTTACAAAATCTATGGCACGACAACGCCATCAGTTTCTAGTAGGCAAATTGATGCTTCTTGATCCACCGGCATCAATTTGAGGGGGGATGTTAGCATGATGGAAATCTAAATAATTGTATATATTAATGTAATTCGATAGTAATATAAATTAGCATGATCATATAGATTTGTTGTAGAATCAAAGGAATAAATATTGTGATAGAATAGCGGATTTGGAGGGACTGAATAACAGATTTGTAGAGATAGAATAGCTGATCTTTAGGGATAGGAATGACGGATCTTTAGGGATTTGTAATATTTATTCTCTCTATATAATGGAAAGACTCTCACTTTGAGAGGCATTCAGCAAAACTGACAAATGAAAGGTGTGCTTCTTCACGTGGCAAGCTAGTGGAGGGGTGATTTTTACATCAGAGAACCTTAGGAAGCAATAGGTTGTCGACATGAGTTGGTGTTTCCTATGAAAGGAGACTGGTGATGATGCGGATCATATTTTATTATATTGCAAATTAGCCACGATGTTATGAGAGGATATGATTACGTGGCTTGGTATCACTCAGGTAATGCCAATATCAATGAAGGAGTTGATGATTAGTTGGAAAAATGGAGCTAGGAGAAGAAGCCACAATGCATGGAATGTTACTTCTCTAGCTTCGTCATTTCAAAAGAGACAATAGGTGAGCTTTTGAAGGGCAGGAGATGAGCTTTGCTCAATTAAGAAGTAGTTTTTG
The DNA here is from genome assembly GCA_022817965.1 of Solanum lycopersicoides. Classification (NCBI taxonomy): domain Eukaryota; kingdom Viridiplantae; phylum Streptophyta; class Magnoliopsida; order Solanales; family Solanaceae; genus Solanum; species Solanum lycopersicoides. The sequence goes on from CM040624.1 coordinate 31,330,102, forward strand.
ATCCCTTATTTTCTTTTGGTGCACAAATGTCTAAAACATCAATTATAGAGACGGTATTATTTGAGTATAACTGATTACACCAAAAACATAATAGCAAAACGCAGTTGAGCTTCACTTTCTGCACACTGTTTTCTATGCTCTCAAAACACCTAAAGTTTCTCTCTTTCCATATTGCCCACCATATTGAAGGAGGAATAGGTCTCCATCTGCCTTTGACTTTTGCCAGCCTCGTCTTTTGCCCGTACTCCTGCTTCCCTCGGCTCTTTAAAGACTCAAAAACTTACGTAGGCATAGTCCAGGAGATGCCTTTGAGACTAAAAAAAAAATTCTCCATTATTGTTGAGTGTACTTGCAGTGTTTTTAACAGATCATTCACATTCTCTAAAGTCTCTCCACAAAGAAAGCATCTAGAGCATAAGGTTATCCCTCTCTTCATGACATCTTGAGTAAGAGCTGCTTCCTTGGCCAACAACCAAACAAAGCAAGATACTTTGTAGGGCATTCTGCTTTTCCATATTTGTTTCCATGGCCAATTTGCAATTTGTTGGTTTGTCCAATCCATTAGCTTATAAGTTCTATTAACTTTGTATCCTCCTCTATTGTTTCCTGTTCACCATAGAACATACTTCCCTGTTTGAAGTCCATTGAAAGCTTCGACTGTGTTAAGAAACTCAGCTACTCTTTGAACATCCCAGTGTAGTGTCCATAAATCTGCTATAAACCCTTGCTGAAATGTATTTAAGTTGTAAACATCAGGAAATAACTCTTCCAAGTTGCCTTTCTCATGCCAATTATCCTTCCAAAACATGGTCTTTCTCCCATCAAAAACTTTCACCTTTGAGTTGTTCTTCACTTCATCCCATAGATTCCTAATGGACCTCTAAAGGTTGACCCCATAAGGAGGAGTCACCTCTTTGGTCATCCATTTGTCTTCTAGTATATATTTAACCTCAATCACCCTTTCCCACAACAGTTGGTTACCATTTGCATACTTCCATAACCATTTCATTTGAAGAGCTTTACTTTGCAAGTTTAGGTTCTTAATCCCCAGACCATCATTCTTCTTCCAAGTTATCACTGATTTCCACTTTACCAAGTGAAATCCTTTCTTTTCCTTATTGCCCTGCCACAAAAAATTTCTCCTAATATTGTTTAGCCTCTTGGTGACCCCTGGTGGGATAGGGAAAAGGGACATCATGTAAGTTAGAAGAGCACCAAGTACTAAATTGATTAGTGTTGATCTTCCACCCATAGACAAGTATTGTGTTTTCACTTTTCCACGTAGCAGTTTTTTTCACACTTCTCGATCACACTGTTCCATATATCTATGGACATAGATTTGGCTCCTAAAGGTAATCCCAAGTTTGTAGTTCGCAGAGTGCAAACTTCAACTCCAAGGATTGTTGCTAGCCAACTCATGTTGTTGACTACATTAATAGGGTACATAAACTCTTTCTATGGTTAATATGTAGACCAGAGACCCCTTCAAACAAAACAAAATCAGTCTTAAGTGCTTTAGTTAATCTTCCTAAGCATCACAAAAAATAAGTGTGTCATCTACATATTGTAGATGTGTCACTTCCAGACTGTCAATCCCTTCTCTAGCCACTTCAAAACCCTCTATCCAACCTCTTAATTTGGATGTCTTGATCATGTTATTAAGTCCTTCCATAGCAATTAGGAACAGAAAAGGTGACAGAGGGTCACCTGGGTCCTCCGTATGATTGGAAGAATCCTGCCGGAGAACCATTATCTAGAACAGAAAAGCACACTGTTGAAATACATTGCTCCATCCACTTCAACCACTTTTGCCCAAAACCCATCATTTCTAATACCTTCATAAGGTATCTCCAATTAACATGGTCATAAGCTCTCTATGTCCAACTTAGAGAGAATGTCTGGCTTCTTCTTAACTCCGGATTCAACAGCTTCATTGGCAATCAAGACAGCATCCATATTTTGTCTCCCTTTGATAAATGTCATTTGTTGAGAATCTACCAACTTGCCAATAACACCTTTCAGTCTCTTACTCAATACTTCAGGGAGCTACTTGTGGATAATGCCAATTAGACTGAAGTCCCTCAACTCCTTGGCACCCTTCTTTTTAGGAATAAGTGTTATGAATGTTGCATTAAAACTCTTCTCAAACACTCCTTGATCATAAAAGTTTTGGTAAGTGTCCAGGATGTCCTGCTTCACCACCTAACAACACTTGATAAAGAAACCCATAGTAAAACCATCTGGCCCTGGCACCCTATCTTCCTCTGTTAGGACTGGAAACTGAGTATTTTGGAAGGTAGGTCTCCACTGGATGGTTTCTGAGTACAACCTTTTGTAATACCCCACAATTTCCCCTTCGATTCTACTTAGTCTTTGGTAATTTCTCCATGTATCACTAGCTGGTCTATATTGTTGTATCTTATGAATGTTGCATTAAAACTCTTCTCAAACACTCCTTGATCATAAAAGTTTTGGGAAGTGTCCAGGATGTCCTGCTTCACCACCTAACAACACTTGATAAAGAAACCCATAGTAAAACCATCTGGCCCTGGCACCCTATCTTCCTCTGTTAGGACTGGAAACTGAGTATTTTGGAAGGTAGGTCTCCACTGGATGGTTTCTGAGTACAACCTTTTGTAATACCCCACAATTTCCCCTTCGATTCTACTTAGTCTTTGGTAATTTCTCCATGTATCACTAGCTGGTCTATATTGTTGTATCTTTTATGAGCATTTGCCATTTTGTGAAAGAATTTGGTATTCTTATCACCTTCCTTCAACTAAAGAACTCTTGACTTTTGTCTCCCTGAAATCTCCTCCTTCATCAACAACTCATATTTTAGAAGTAATTAATACGTTTTAGCTATCTCTTCATCAGTGAATACTTTATCTTCCCTCTCTGTATTCAAGTCTGCCATTTGTTCAAGCAATTTCTTCCTTTGTATTCCTTAGTTCCCAGTCTCCTCATTCCTCCATTCTTTGAGTTTGTGCTTCAGAGCTTTGAGCTTGCAGGCCTAGATAAGAAGTTGAAAGAGGACCACCAACTTTTGACTCTATCAATAAAACCTTCTGTCTCCAACCACCAATTTTCAAATTTAAAATAATTCTTGTTCTTTTTCCAAGACCCTCTAAGTAGTGCTATAGGGATATGGTCAGAGCTCAAATCTAAAACGGAAGTTGTTTCAAATTTCCGAAATTGTCATCCCACTCATTTGAAATTAGGATTTGAGGTTGTTTTCTCTTGATCTCCTTTGAACCAAGTGTAATTAGCATTCTCTAGTTGCAAGTCAACTAAATTAATATCTTCAGTAAAGTCTGGAAATTCCCTCATGCCTCTAGTTTTTATTGAACAATTCTTCTTCTCGGAGATGTACCTAGTGACATTGAAGTCCCCGCAAACGGCCTAAGGCCCTTCTATCAGTCCCAAACCATTCTTCTTTCTTTGTAACAATTGGGAGCATATACTCCCGTGATGTGGCACTTAGAAGTCTAAAGTTGGGATTCAAACTTACAAGTTATAGAGTACATTCCTATTTCCAAGACTTCCGCCTTCCAAACCCTCTCATCCAGTGTTGTCAAAGGCGAAAAGCACAAAAAAGCTCTAAGTTTGTGGGGGCTTTAAGCGCAAAACGCAAATAAAGTGTGGGCTTTTAACAAAAAAAGGCGCAAAGGGATAAAAGAATAAAATAAATATGTTTAGTCCAAGACTAATAATTATAAACATGATTGACAAATATAGGACCAAAGAAATTGAAAAAACTTATGATAAAGTGAAATACCAATTATTTAGCTTCACTTCTTCATAAGAGGCTCATTGGAAAGGAAATGTTTTCCATAGAACTTTGATGAAAGACATTAAAGCGCACATAAAGAGAGGCGAAGCGCTCAACACGTTTTGAGCATCGCTTTAGGGGTTAAGTGCGCTTAAAGCGCGCCTTTGATAACACTGCTCTCATCCCACATAAATAAAATACCCCCCCCCAACGTTCCACTTGCTTCCAGATATGCTTGTCCAACCCATCTCTCACGCCCCAAATTTGTTTTGCTATTTCTGAGGCATTCCCTTCTAATTTCGTCTCTTGAAGACAAATAATGTCAGCCTTCGAACCCCAAACCAAAATGTTTACTAGCCTCTTTTTCTCACTATTATTCAACCCTCATACATCCAAGACACTAACTTGAACTTCATCGAGAACTAGAGCTAATATTTCTCCCCTTGTTCCTGTCACCCGTGTTTTTATACTTAACATCACAGGATACTAAGCTTTTCATTTCTTGTGCACCCTTGATCCTTGTTTTTTTTACTTCAATATCATGTTCCATATATCATGTTCCATTCTTCTTGCTTCGAGCACCCATCTATCTGCATTAAGAGTTTTATGGCCTCCTCCTCGAGTCCTTGAAAGTCAATCCCAAATATTTTCCCCAGTTTTATCAAGTTCTGTTGCACCCAGACCGATGTTTCTTTTTCTCCCCCTTGCAGACTGTGTTGTTGTTGCATCATTATTGGTTCAACTTCCTCTACTTCCCAGTTGACAATATTTGTGTTGTCACTCAAAAGAATTATCCCGTAATTTTCACTTTCTGCACTTCTACTGTCGCAGTCTCTTACCTTATGCCAATCTGCCTCCTTGTTTGGTGTTGGTGAACCATCCCCATTCACAAACTCAGTTGTCGTCATCACCATCTTCGCATAAGACTTCCATTGTTCTAATTCTAGAGAGGATACATGCAGAGAAATATGTGTTGCTATGTCTTCCGCGAGACTAAAGGCATTGTGGGCTTCTATGGGACTCTATTTCTCCTCTTGTAGATTGTTGAAAATAACCTTAGCAGCTGAGTCTGGGCCTTGAAATAGATTTTATGGTATTTTAAAAACAAAGGGCCTAAAATACACTCGAAGTATTGAAAATTGTACAAAATTACCCTCCATCCACGTATTGGCTCCAAAATACCCTTCCTACCAACCTATTGGCTCCAAAATACCCTTGTCAGCAACCTTTGGGTTCAAAATTGACCACTTATTTAACGGTTTTAAATTTAAATTATTTAAATATTTTTTTTAAATATGTGACGCTCAACTGTTTGTTATAATTTAAACTTATTAGTATAATTTATAAATCAATCCACTACCCACCCATTACTAATTAAATCCCACCAAATTAATAAACCCGTCACATTGCTAATGCAACAACAAGAAAGCTACTTCCAATGAGAGTTTTTAAAAATTTGAGGCGAAAATATCTATAGAAGTAAATTATCATACATTCAAATGTCTAAATAAAAATTAACTATAAACTTAGAAGTCTGACTATGTTCATCTTAATTATTCTTTCGTCTCAATTATGTGATGTTACTTCATAGATAAATTTTTTTTTAAATATTATATTAAAGGTTTTAAAACAAACCATAAATATTTATAAAATTATATTAAAAAAAAGGTGCATGAATTAATTCGGGATGTACTACTTCTTTACCTTTAATCATAAATTTCGAATTCAAGCTTGAAATAGAATCCTATTGAAAGTGTCCTCCTAAATAAGGGGCTCAACCTAAATTTAATTGGGGCTTTGATTCGGAATCGAACAATTTTGGATGTCATTTTCAGGAATCTATAATTTCGTCGTGTTTTAGTAGTGTTTATGACAATTTTGATATTATAATTGGTTTATTAATTGGGTGGGGTTTAGTTAATAATGAGTGGGTAGTGGGTTGGTTTATAAATTCTGTTATTAAATTAAATTATAACCAATAGTTGAACGCAAAGTATTTTAAAAAATATTTAAATAGTTTAATTCTAAAATAGTTAAATAAGTGGTCAATTTTGAACCCAAAGGTGGATGACAAGGGTATTTTGAAGCCAATAGGTAGATGAGAAGGGCATTTTGGAGCCAAGAAGTGGATGGAGGGTAATTTTGTACCATTTCCAATACTTCGAGGGTATTTAAGGCCCTTTTCCGTTTTAAAAATGGGCTTATGTGAACAGCCCACTACAGAGGTCTCATTTAAATGAGACATGTGCCTCCATGTGCTCTTGGTGATACACTTTTTCCAGCTGTTCCCACATGCTGCCCTCCCTCTAACAGAATCCCTGATTTGTACTTCTTCACAGAAGCTTTCCTCCCTTACCCATTGGGTTAAGCCTTTCTCTGGGTAATGTGTTTCATCTCCTCCATTTGGTTTTTCCGGCATGATCTCATACGTTGTTTACATTCTGCCCAAATTGGAAAGTGGTATTTCACACCATTTTGGGATATCACCACCTCCCTTGGGATGCTGTTACCATCATTTGAAACCAAGCTTCTGGCCCATTTCATATGATTCTTAAGCTCAGTTTCCTCCTCCATAGCAACCCATCCCCCACAAATTTCACCTATTTCCTTAAAAACCTTTTTTGGACCAAAGGTTCAGGGGAATTCCCACTGCTCTAACCTAGATTTTCTCTTGGCTTCCACCATTTGAGATGAAATATCTGTAATTTTTCCATCTCCATTGACCATAAATGGTCTGCTCTGCCATGTATCTATTTGGGAACTCGAAGAGGAACATCTCACCATACAACTTATAGATGTTCAATCCGAAGACTTTCTTCCATGTTGTTGTGCACCATCTTTGAATATCTGCTAAAGTTGGCCCTTCTCCTCTCTACAGTACCCAACTAGACATCTCCCTAGTAGGCCATCCTCATGTGCATCCATTTGGCCTAGTACTTCTACGGTTCCTTTCTTGCTATTGATCTCGTTTGTGCGTAGGCTTCTGGTTTGCCATTTACTTTCTTGTAAAGCACTTGCATAGGGATAATCAGCATCCGTCATCCTTGTGCTGGGTGTCATCTCTTTCTTCCTCTAGTATTTAATGAACCCGGTGATCTTTGAAGAAATGTCCAACCATCCAGCATTATCTGCTATTTTTGGAATGATTAGGCCTGATCTCCCCCCTCTATTTCATGTTATAATGCTTATAATCTCCCATGTTCATTATGCTTTTTTGTACAGAAATGTTCTGCTTCCATCTCCTAGTTTCCTTCTTTTTTTCCTTTGATGCTTCTTTGAGGCAAACACATATCCACTCCATCACCTTCCTATTCATTGAAGATATGTGCATCATCTTCCTACTCTTTTCCACCCATTCTTACCACTCAACCTTATCAGTCTCCCATCTAGTAATATTAAAGGATTTGAACCCTGCATTGAAGTAGATTCTGGTTTCCTCCATCCTTGATCTAAAAGATACTAAGTAGTTTCTCAATAATCACACTGGGTGATTATTTGTGGCTGGAAAGAAGGTCTGGTTTCAGTGAAAGCTGTCGGAATAGTGAGATTCTCCCTCCTAGAAAGTAGGAGAGAGAAGGACCATTGGGAATCGTGCCTGGGAGCTTTTTTTCAATTTTTCGTGTTTTGTTCTTTCATGTTCTTATATAAAATTTCATTAGTGTGATGGTTTTTTTTCCTTGTTTTGCAAGGTTCTCCATAAAGATTTTTATGGTGGAAGGTGGAGTAAGTGGTAGGGATAAAAAGTACAAAAGAAGAATGAAAAAAAAATACAAAAAGAAAAAGATACTCCTCAAACGCTAAGAATGGGTGCATCACACAATGTGCTACGCCAACAAAAAGTGTCAAAATGATGGAGCGGGGTCTTATTTGAGGTGTTTAAAATACACAAGGCCTACATGAGGTGCCTTAAGTAATAGTTGGTGCCAACTTTAAGTGGTTGCCTATGGGTTCCACCTTTTCGTAATGAAGGATCCCTAACTCATATTATGCCTTGCCACATCTGACTGCTAGGTTGCTCTAATTTTAATATAATATTAACTTACCTATTCAAAAAGCAAACAGAATACAGGTTTCCAATCTGAACTATCTGGATTAAAATATCCCAGTCACGCACGTACCAGACTTGTAGAAAAATACAACCATCACACAAAAAAAAAAAGGCCTAACCTATTATACTTTGCTTCCAACTGAGCTCTAATATGTGCAGAAAGAGGGACAGTAGAACCATCATCATTACACAGTATATTGGCACATCTTGAAAGTATGCTTTCTGGAGCTCCTTTTGAGAACATTATCTCCATCTGCTTCCGGTTACAAAGCACACTCATCATTTTGCGATCACGTGAAAATTCCAATAAAGAAACCTGCGAGTTATGGAATAAGTAAAGACGAATATAATGACATGCATAGCAGTAAATCTGGAGTTTAAATGCTTTTCATGTGTCAAAATCATATAATCAAATAAATTAATAAAGCAACTTGATTTCCAGGAGAAGGAAAATGAAAGGTATTGATTCTAAAAACTCTAAATAGCCTTTCATGATTTCTTCAAGTGCAGATAAACAATGCATTTGTCAGCATTGTAGAGCAGCAAGTGTTAGGAGCAAAGAGAAAGGGGAAAAGGGTGAGAAATTTAAGAAAATCGAAGGATAAATAGTTTATAGAACCCTGGCATGCTACTATAAACAGCAAAGATCGCACAGACACAGTAGCCAAGCCCAAAAAGGAACAAGTTCTGACTCATTCATGTAATAGTTACTTGCAATCTTCCTTGGCAACAAATCCTAATTATGTACCAAACTTGGCAGTCACACACCTTCAATATGCAGATGACACTTTAATCTTTTGTGATGCTGAGGAACAGCAATTGCTGATCTTGAGGTCAATTTTGGTGCTATTTGAAGGTGTCTCTGGGTTGCATATAAATTGGAGGAAGAGTATGTTGTTCCCTATAAATGAGGTTACCAACATATAGGAGTTGTCTAGAATTCTAAGAGGGGAAGTAGGAGCTTTACCTACCACCTACCTTGGAATGCCTTTGGGAGCCAAATCAAATTCCATGAACATTTGGAGCTCGGTGATGGAGAAGTGTGAAAAGAAGTTGTCCAGATGGAAGTACATTATTTATCTTTAGGAGGCAGAGTTACCCTTATGAATTCACTGTTGGATGCTCTTCCCACCTACATGATGTCCATCTTCCCAGTCCCAGATGGTATCATACATTGGACAAGGTTAGGAGAGATTTTCTCTGGAAAGGGAATAAGGAAACTAATTCAACAATCCTTCATTTGGTCAAATGGGAAAAAGTGCTTTGGGGGAAAAAACAAGGGGGTCTTGGCATTAGAAATGTCAAGCTACAGAGTAAGGCTCTCATATTGAAATGGCTTTGGAGATATTCACAAGAACCTCAAGCATATTGGAGTAAGGTTATTAAAATCAAATATGGTGAAGAGGATAGGTGGATGACAAAGGAAGTCAATACACCATATGGGATTAGTGTGTGGAAATCAATTAGAGTACTCTGGCCTTTCATGAAGAAACACATCAATGTTAAAGTTGGAAATGGGCTCAAGACTTCTTTTTGGAAGGACAATTGGTTGAATCAGATAGCTTAAAGCGTTTGTTCCCTGACTTAGCTGTGATGGCAGTACAACCGGAGGTGAGTGTGGCTGACACATGGACACAACAAGGTAGGAACATTCATTTCAGGAGGAACTCAATGACTGGGAAATTGATTCAGTCATTGAGTTCTTCAGAATGTTGGAGGAATTTAAAGGTACTAGTGAAGAAAAAGACAGACTTTGGTGAAAATTGGATAGCAAAGGTAGTTTCAAGGTGAACTCTGCATACAAGTTTTTGAACCAAGGAAATCTACAAAGACAACATTAGCCGTGAAAGCATATATGGAAGATCAGAATCCCCTTGGAAGTTGTCTGTTTTACTTGGTTATTGACAAGAGAGGCTGGTTTTGACACAAGAGAACCTCAAGAAGAGGAAATTCTCCTTGTGTTCCAGATGTTACCTTTGTGGTGAACAGGTTGAGACAGTTAGCCATCTGTTTCTACAGCGCAAGAGAACTACTCAGTTGTGGAGAATCTTTGTTAGCCTTGGGGGTATTAGTTGGGTCATGCCTAACAAAATAACTCATTTGCTATATAGTTGGGAGGAAGCAGGAGTAGGAGGAGTAGGAGCTGCTGCTGACCAAGACAGATGGAGGATTGTCCCGACTTGTATCTGGTGGACAATATGGAAGGGAAGAAATTCAAGATGTTTTGAGAGAAAAAATTGTGATCTACAGATGATCAAACTAAATTGCGTTAAGACTTTTTTGTTTCTGGTGTACACAAATATAAGGACACTGACTCAATTATAGACATCCTAGGATTCTTTTTGATTTTGCTGTAAATATGGTTTCAGTGCAACCCATGTACTACCCATGTACTGACTTGTCCATAAACACAACTGTTACCTTCTCAAAAAAAAATGTTCTATACTGAACTAAGAGGGCATTTGGATTGGCTTTTTTAAAATATGTTATAAGCTAGTAAAAGCTAAAAGTCGCAAGTTGGGAATACCCAACTTTTAGCTTTTAGCTTATTTTTGTACTTTTTTGGCGTACATTAAGTGCTAAAAAGCACATTTTTCTTTTCGAAACACCACAAAAAGTAGAAAAAGATCTTAAAGACAAAAGAACTTAAGCTAAGCCAATCCAAACAGCCTTTACTGATTAAACAAAACAAATTTACAATCTAGACTTAATTAGCTAACAAATCTAAGGGTAGCCCACACAGGTCGTTCAAGATCTTTCACGTTTTGGGACCCTAATATTGCGGACTACTTAGAATTTGCAATACTTGCAATGATTTTTTTTCTCTTTAGGTCGTCAAGCTTTTCTCCAGACCCGCGTAGCGGAAGTTGGTGCTCTGTAATGCTCTTTTAGATTTCTTTTTACTTGCAAGAATCTTTACCTAGAATTCCTCTTAGCTTTTTGTTTTCATTAGATATTCTGAAGGCATATGCAAACAAGAAACAACAGTTGATGCATGATGTCTTTAACGAATGTGAGGATCCAAATGGTGAAAATAATTACATTCGCCGTATTTCCCAAGAAAAAATTATTGCAAACATTTGACTGCTGTAGTAAGCATTTTATAAAAGGGAGTTACTATCATCTCAATGGGAAGCAACATTTTACTACAAACCAATTGGCAAAATCATTTGGAACACTTTTGTAAGACAAACAAGATCCTAATGTGTTCGGCAACATGAAAAACACTCCAATACGGAGAGCTCAAACATGACTGTTTTCATGTTTCAGCAAAAGCAAGTTAGTTTGAAATTCCATAAGATTGTGAATGCAAGTCTTAAGATTTTCATTATCTCCAGCACAAAATAAATAAAGTGGAAACATACTCACCTTTTTAAATTGGCTTTCCCAATACCGATTACAGTAAGAGGCCCGTTCATGCTTGCTTAGCATATTTAAAGCAGAGGGCATTGTATCAAAACCAGGAAGACCAATCTGACAATAATTGATAAGAGAATAAGCATAGAGTTACACCTAATTATCAGCCACATAATCAATTTATGTGCTGTAATATGTACATATACTAAACAAATACTTCCTCCGTCCCTTTTCAATAGACCTATCGGAATTTGAAATGTTAATTTGACTTACTATACAAGAAATGGTGAAATGAAATAATAAAAAAAATGGTTGCATAGCCAGATCGATAGGAATAATCAAATTATTTAAACTTTGAAGAATTAGATAAACTATAAAGCTTGAAAATTGTATGGCCTTATGAAATAATGTTATCAGTAAAACAATGTTAAACATTTGGGATTCTACAAAATGAAAAGAAAATGCCATATAAATTGGAGAAAAGGAAGAAATAAAGAAGCAACACGCAAGCCAAAGTCCAGACTAACTTTTTCTGCCAGCAAACGGAGGGCAACTTCAGTTGATTCACCAATCTTCTCATAAATCCTCTTATCTGGGTTGTATTGTATAACAGACTCATTGCATAGAGCTGAGCACATTGCTATATGAAGTAGACAAGGATACTGAGCAGGAATATCTAGCTGCACAGAACACCAAAATTAAATAAACTACTAAATAAATATAATATGGAGAACAGAAGCAAGTAGCAAACAAATAATTTTATCCTATAACTCTTCTAGATTATTTAACACATATAGTGTCCTACATGGAAAAGGATTATAATGTACTTTGTATTAATAGGGCTTAGTTAATAATGTAGTTAACGCATCTTATTATTATTTCTCGTGTTTTTATTTTTCACGTGGTATTAGAGCGACCGTCAGAAATCTCAGGAATAGGATAGTCAATCACCATGCCTTCTTTCCTGTGACTTTTAGATTTTCCCTGTGCCATCTCCTTTTCTCCCAGTAGTCAAGGTCCAGCAAGATCTGACAACCAAACCCCAGACAACTGCTTCAGCAGAACCCCCAATGATGCACCTTCACGTGCTTGACAAAGCTCCGATGCCTGTGGCGTGTCCAACACATGCTTCAGCACGTGAGGCAATTTGCGGCCAATCTTCAGAGCAGTTCTTTCTTTTGGTTGGGATCATACAATGATTTCGAGCCCAGCATAATATTTTCTTCAAGTTCCGATCACTTTTCATTTTCCAGTGAATTTTCTAACGTGTTTGTGCAGTGTTAAAGCCTTCCAATAACTTTTTTAGTGAAGTATGTAATTCTCTGCATGGTAGACCACCTAAAATGCTCATGTTGCTTATACTGCACCGGGTGTAATTAGGGGTTTTCTTTAGAGAAATTTACAGCCCAATACCTTTAGGCCATCTAGTTCACAAAATATGTACACAGTGTATAAGTAATGTATACTTTATACTAACACACATATAATATACATAGATTTGCATATAATATACATACTTATACATATAATAAACACACATATATGCATAATACATACGTATACACACCATATACAACTGAGTGTATATGTAGTGTATACTTCAGCTATGCTTGGTAAACTACATGGCTAAATGGTTCCTTTATCTTTTTTGAGGCTGTAAGGTTCCTTATCTGATGGTAATTCATTTGCTTGCGTTTAACATTCTTATACCCTTGGACTGTAGACTTCTGATCATATTTCTGGTAATAAATTCTTTAGCTTATGTTTCACTTTCTCCACAATCTTATTAGAATAGGAATAGATTTAAACAATCTTATTTAATTAAGAATAGGGATAGTAAATAGTATTCTACTTGGTAAGGATTGTATTCTAGTGTCTATAAATAGGGTTTCAATGTAATAATGTAGACAACTAAAAAAAAATATTATTTTTTTTTTGACAAAGGTAACAAGTTTTTGTATAAATCTTCAGCACTAAAGGCTGGGGTCCCAAAAATTTACATCGCAGAGCTACTTACAACTGAGTAGGCTCAGCAACCCAAAAAAAAAAGAAAATCTATCTCTAGATCCTATCTCATCTTACAAGAATCCTAAGATGTCTACAATCGCTACAGGATCATCTATATATTCCGAACTACACCAATAACAAAAAGTGATAATGCAGTTCGTTTTAATCCTATGCAGAGGACTGCTAACACTTTCAAAACATCTCGAATTTCTCTCCTTCCAAATGGTCCACCATATCACTGTTGGGACAATTTTCCATCTGTTTTTGTCCATGCTACCACTCCCCTCATAGTTCCAGCTTACTAGAGCCTGACCTGCCCTTTTAGGCATAGTCCACCTTATGCCTCTGAAATTAGTAAACAAGTTCCACAGTTGGCTAACCACTTTACAGTGTAAAAACAGATTGTTGATTGTCTCTGCCTTTTGCTCACAAAAAAAAAACATCTTGGACACATTTGTATGCCCTTCTTCATGAGGTTTTCTTGCGTTAAAGCAGCCTTTTTCACTACCAACCAAGTATTTATACTGCCACTTTGTAGGGAATTTTTACTTTCCATATAAGCTTCCAGGGCAAGAAACTGATTTGAGACCCTATTTGATTCAAACTCTTATAAGCAGAGCTGACTGTGAATAAACCGTTGTTATGGCACTTCCATTTGAGAGTATCATCTCCTTCCTTTGGTCCTATATACTGATCTAAGGTGCCATAAAATTCAGCCAGTCTTTCGACTTCCCAATCTTGTATATGTCAGGTTCCACCCTTGAGGAGTCCATACTTCTTGTAGAGCAGACTCCTGTTGCTGATTTTGTAGGTAAATATCTGGAAAAAGTTGCTTGAGACTGTCATTTCCTAACCAATCATCATCCCAAAACTTGATCTTCCTTCCACTCTTTACATTGAAGCTTGCTCTTTTAAAGAAAACATACCCCAAGTTTCTGATTGACCTCCACAAACTGATTGCCATAAGCAGAGAAAACTTCTTTGGTCTTCCAGAAATCTTCCTTCTCATATTTTTCTTGGATCACCCTCACCCACATTGTCTGCTCTTCTTTAGGGGATCTCCACAGCCATTTCATAAGCAAGCTTTTGTTATGTTTTCTTAAATTTCTAATGCCTAAACCGTCCTGCTTTTTTGATAGGATTACAGTCTTCCATTCAACTAAATGAAAACTTTTGTACTCCTTTTCTCCATTCCACAAAAAATTCCTCTTTATGGCATCAATTCTTTTCTCTACTTTGGTTGGAATAGGGAAAATTGTCATCAAATAAGTTGGCAAGGCATCTAACACTGAGTTGATCAAAACTAATCTCCCTCCTCTTGACAAGTATTGTGCTTTCCATCTGGACAATCTCTTCTCACATCTCTCCACCACTCCATTTCAAATCTCTTTGACTTTGCTTTTTGCTCCTAGAGGCATCCCCAAATAGATAATTGGCAACTGCCCTATCTCCCAGGACTTCTATAAGTTGTTGGATTCTATTCACCTCATTGATTGGGAAAATGTGACTTTTCCTCCAATTGATGTGCAGACCAGAAGTTGCTTCAAAAAGGATGAGTATTACCCAATAATATTTTTCTCCTATGTTGCCATGGTTCAATGATGAAGCAAGGTTAGCAATGGTGTTCATCTTGGCGGGGTGTAGTTCTAGCCGCAGCCTTTTTGACAGTGATGAAGATTTTTGTTGGAGAAATTGTTTCAGTGTCAAGACGTAAATTTAATGGAGAAGAGGTGCAAGATCCTAAAGATTATATGAAGAAGGTGGACAATTTTATTTTGTCAGAAATTCAGGCCAAAAAGGGGAGATTTGTTGGGTTTTATTTCCCCCGACTTTCTTACCATAAATACGTTTTTCTTTTAGAAAAATGTTTAAATATTTGACTAGTCCTTTTCTTGTAGGAAAAGGTTTGGACTCTATAAATATAGGTTTGTTCCTTCTAACTTAATTAACATTCACAATGTAGTCCTAGTGTTTTGAGAGTTTTGGTTATGGGGGAGAATTTGTGAACCTCCTTGTATTCCACCCGTTTGGGGAACAATTATGTTAGCAAAAGTTGGGTCACCGTGTATCCTTTCGGTGAGTATTTTATCATATTTGATTTATGTAAGCATCGTGCCATCATTCCGGTGAGTGTTATTTTCATATTTAATTTGTGTAGCACTGTGCCATGTGTCATCATTCTAGTGACTGCTTTTTCATATATAATTTGTGTAGCACTGTGCCATCTTTCCGGTGACTAACTTTTTTTTGGTACATCTGATTTGCGTAGCACCGTGCATCTCTCTGGACTACTTATCATAGTTTATTTGTGTTGTACCGTGAATTTCTCTGAACTATTTTCTCATATCGGCATCACGTGTCTATGTCGTGACTCCTCTGTTTTGATTTGCATATTTCCATTCGTCTTTTCGGTGATTCCTCGAATCTAACTTGTGTAGGGTTGTATCATCCATCATTCCAACCCTACCCGTATAATTTTTCTTTTTTAGTAAGGTCGTGCCATCATTCCGACCCTACCCATATTATGTCTCTTTTTTCAATGGGGTCGTTTAATCAATTCAAACTATCCTATATAATTTCTATTTTCTAGTTGGCCGAGACATCATTCCAACCCTACCCATATAATTTTATTTCTTAGATTGTGACCACTTTAAGCCATCAAATCTAATACTCCGGGATATGAGCATGTTCCGGCTAGTTTTTCGGTGACTTGTCTAATATCGACTCATCTATTGATTCCAATCCATATACTTTACACAAGATCTTGAGCACTTCGTTGCTCAAGGGGAGTTTAGCCGCCTTGTATGACGATTATGTGAGTTACTCTACGGTCTAAGTCTGAAACAGTCTTTGCACGTTTGGTTTGCGAAGTTCCAACACTGTAATTTTATCACTCTGTGTTTTATCGGCATTATGCATCAAATTCAATTTTTCATGAGAAGATTAAGCACATTGAGATTGACTGTCAATTTTATGATGCCAATTGATCAACTTGCAGATATCTTACAAGCCCCATCATTGGCCTCGTATTAATTACATATGTAACAAGCTAGGTACATGAATTGTATGCACTAGCTTGAGGGGGGCGTTAGAATAGGAATAGGTTTATACAATCCGATTAGAAAAGAAATAGGTTTACACAATCCTATTAGAATAGGAATAGGTTTATACAATCTTATTTATGTAGGAATAGAAAGAGTAAATAGTATCCTACTTGGTAAAGAATTGTATTCTAGTGTCTATAAATAGGATCTCAATGTAATAATGTAGACACAACTACAATTCAATACTCCCTCCATTTCAAAAAGAATGTCCCTATTTCCTTTTTAGTTTGTTTCAAAAAGAATGACCCCTTTCCTTTTTAGGCAACACTTTAATTTTAACTTTCCACGTGGTATGTTTTAGACCACCAGATTAAAGGGCATTTTTTTACATTTGACATAACTTTAATTTAGAACCACAAGATTAAAAAGTCTTCTTTCTTTTTTTAAACTCCGTTCCAAGTCAAACTAGGTCATCCTTTTTGAAACGGAGGGAGTAATATTTTTCTCCTATATTTCTAATCGTTATTGTTGACAATATCAATATCACCAGCAATAATCAGGATGGTATTACCAAATGAAACATCTCTTTCAGCACTTTCAGACTAAAGACTTCGAAAGACTGAAGTACTTTTTAGGTATTGAGGTTGCTCAGTCAAGATCAAGTTCTTTCGCAACTAAAGTATGTCCCAGAAATTCTACCAAAAGGAAATGTACACGATCTCATCAAGAAGCCACCCACTTCCCAGCTTTTACATGTGCAAAGGCTGTGTAAATCAATAAGACTTCATACATAGGAAAATGTATTTCTTTTCCAAGAATCTCGGAGAGTGTAGCAAACTCATCATAGAGAGTGTAGTAAACTTATCACAGAGGGTCCTTAGTAGTGTTGTCAAAGGCATGCTTTAGCCCTAAAGTGAGGCTCAAAACATGTTGAGCGCTTCGCCTCTCTTAATGTTAGCTTTTGCGTCTTCATCAAGTTTCTAAGGCATGCTTTTCCTTGCGAATGGACGTCTTTTTAAAGGCGACACTAAACAATTGATATTTCACTTGTCCTAATTATTTTTTAATTTCTTTCTTCATATATTTGACATTCATGAGGGAGGAGCTGAGAAGATAGGAAAAATATTTAGCAGGGAGAAATGACAATATTGAGGGGGCTTTTAAAATTCTCAATGCAAAAGGAAAATTCACAACTTTTGAGGGTCCAAAAGCCTCCTCCAGCGTCACACCAGCACAAGGCCACACATTGTCTTTAAGAGACCATCTGCTTTCCCTTGCATGTTGCATATCCAAATGACAAAAAAAATATTTGGGAAAAAAATTCTGATTTTTTTTTGGGCAAAATCCTTCACTTATGATGATAATAGAGATGCAAGGAAATACTTATCAGGTCTTAAAATGTCTAAGAGATAGGTTACAATCATTGCCCTCCTAATACAACAGCAGTAATGCTTGCAATCAAAACAAACGAAGTACTTGTGCTTCAAAATTGAACTCTGGAAATCTGTCTACAAGAACAAGAATAACAAGGAATACCTGGGCTCCCAAGCTGTCAAATATAAAACCTTCTGGTGCGTAAGTTGTTCCACTAACAACGTATTCAGAGTTCATTGGACCATTATTTAATGACTGAAGCACACAAATCTGAACAGAAAAAAGTATTACCGAAAATTCATTAGCCAGTGAACGGTTTTTTTTGTTTTTGACAAAG
The DNA here is from genome assembly GCA_022817965.1 of Solanum lycopersicoides. NCBI lineage: Eukaryota > Viridiplantae > Streptophyta > Magnoliopsida > Solanales > Solanaceae > Solanum > Solanum lycopersicoides. The sequence continues at coordinate 31,348,041 of CM040624.1, forward strand.
GTAACTGGTTTTGTACATATTTCATCAGAGCACTAAGGCTGGTATCCAAAAATTTACATCAAAAAAAACTACATCCAAAAGAGTAAGATCAGAAACTATCTCTAGGACCTATTTCATCTTATAAGGATCCTAAGATGTCTACTACACCAATAACAAAAAGTAATAATGCACTAATGCAGTTCATTTTAATCCTACGCATGGGGCTGTTGTTACCCTGAAAACACCTAGAATTCCTCTCCTTCCATATGGCCCACCATATCACTGCTGGGTCAATTCTTCATCTGTCATTGTTTGTGCTGCCACTACCCTTTATTCCAGCTTACTAGAGACTGACCTAGTCTTTCAGGCATAGTCCACCCTATACCTCTGAATCTCTAAGCAGATTCCATAACTGACCTACCACTCTAGTCTCTACAATGAAGAAACAGATGGTTAATTGTCTCTGCATATTGTTCACAAAAATAGAATCTTTGATACATATGTATGCCCCTCTTCATGAGATTCTCCTGAGTTAGAACAGCCTCTTTCACCACGAACCAAGTGAACAGTACTTTTCAAAGAAACATACAGACTATTGAGCAATCCCTGACATTGCAGGTACCGGAAGTTGGAAGAGGATATTGTGTGCTCTTCAAATCTAGAATTCATAATTTTCTTGTGCTGATGACTTTTTAAAGCATTGGCAAAACATCTGCATTATATTCATTTCACTCCTTTGAACCTATTGCATTCCAATTTATAATAATTTAGATTCTCTAACACTAAAAGTTCTCTACATTTTTGACTGGCATACAAAAGGACATATGATCAGAAAGAATCCTAGCAGAGCTTGCACCCAAAATAACCTTACTAACATGACTAAGTATGAATTTCAACTACTTAGTTACACCTATATGGATCTTTTTCTTCAATTGCATAATATACGTCGCCAAATTTGTATGTATCCAAGAAATTAGAGTCTCACCTGTTTTAACACCTTCATTTATCATCTTCACACATGAACCATGACACCTGGGGTCTATGTCAAACATGTCAAAACCATCGCAAGCTGCAGTTTCTCAACTTATCCTCTATGTATGCTGCTTGTACTTACGGTCAATAGTGTATTATCTCTATGATCGTCAAACCTAGTATAAATGCACTTCCATCTTAACATTTGTATTCCTGCAACACTCATCTTAGATTAGTTGATCTTAGAGGCCCATACCTCAATGCAATATGTTATCCCTGCTCTTATAACAGTTTTATTTGATCTTACATAACAATCCATTAGGCCGTTTTGAGTATTATAGCTTCTTATTTCATAAAGGACTCTTCCGATAGATTCTAAATGGGTATTTTGGACTATTCATTAACTACAGTTATTTAGTTGATGGATATTTATTAAATAATTATTTTTTATTAATTCGTGGTTAATGAGGCAAGCCATAATTTATTTAATACACTATACCACTTGACCCATGAGAAAGAACTGAATTAATAGCAATTAGGGCCTACTTTGAGATATTAACTCAAAAACGACAACACAATAGCAGAGGAGGTAGATGGTGGCTCCAGGTGACTTTTTCTATTAGAACTCATCTTATTTTCATTAAATATAATGGAATAGACAGACATGTATCCTAATAAAATTATAATATTATGGTTGCATATGAATTGGAAGTGGGTCGTATTTGGTTGGAAGTTTGGGGGACAAGAATTTCATTAGTTGTTTTTGGACAATATTGATAATGGTTGGTTTAATCACTAGATATTATTTATGTTAGATATAGGATGGATGTACAGGGAAGTTAGGGTGTTGTATCATGTATGTGGATCGTGGTTTAATTAGTTGACCCGTAATTTGGGTTACGAGAACTTGTTAATGCTATCACATTATTATGAATTAAGTTTTAATATATTTTTATATATATAACTAAATATTACGAGTATTATATTATATTAATTCCATAAAATTATAATAATATGACGTATTGAGATTTAACCCTTGGCTTGAGATTTAAGAAATATGAGACTTATCAAGTTAGTTGGCATCAAGATTAGGAGCTTGGTTATAGAATTGAGTTTGTTTACTTACAAATTTCCATACTTGATAGATTGGGAATGAAGTGAGGCATTGAAGAAAGGAAAAGAATTGACGAATTAGCTTACGTGACTTCAGTTCTTCGGTGGAGGTCGGTTATGGTTTATTCTATGTGTTAAGACTTTTTTTTTTTAGAAAGTAACGATTTGTATGTGTTAGATAAACTCTTAATAGTGATTGATAGTCATGAAGTGATATTATGAATCTCTCTATGTACTTGGTTGTTGTGGTTTCGATAATTCATGTGTTGTTGTGATTGGCCTGAAATCCCAAGACTGCGAATTCCATAATCTTGAACTTGTTCTATTAAAAAGATGCCTTGAATAAATAAGGTTTAATGAAATATTATTAAGGAAGTGGAAAGAGATGATAAAGAATGACAAATAAATTAACTATATATTTGGTCGGGTTCCACGAGCCGGCACGATATATTATTGGATCGGGTGTCACATTAAGACATAGTATTATTGGATCGGGTGACACGTTCCGACACGATATTATTAGATCGGGTGTCACGTTCCGACACGGTAACATTAAAGGAAAATATATCAAAGTAACTGAATGTACTCAATCTCAAAGAACCTAATTCCCAAAAGAGAGTGGTGTGGAGGCATGAGACATCATGTGTGTTCTCGATATTGTGGACTGCTTTGTACTTGTTTCAGTGTTGTTGTCACTTGTTCATGGTTTGTCACCTGCTAAGTGTTATAGTTGATTTCATGTTATTACTTTATGTATATTGATTTCTATTTTGAGTCGGCCGATGATATCTAGTCAGTACATGTTGCCCTATACTGACCACCAACTTGTATTTTCTTCATTTTCCTTTTGTGGAGTGCAGCGAATGTACCAGCGACTAGACTCGCCCTCAACTTTAGCCAATCTCCAGCATATTAGGTTCAGGGTGAGCTATTCATTCAATCTTGTGTTGGATTTTCTTGGTCATGGCATGATGTCCTTAGTTTTCAGACACAAACTATTTTATTCATTTATTTTGGTGTCTTGATACTCTTAGTCATAGTATTTGGAGATTAGATGTCCTTGATGTAATGACTTGGAAACAATATATAATAAGATTTAAGCTTCCGCATTATGTAAGTATTTCGTAAGATGAACGATAAATATAAGTTGGGGTTGAATTCGTTGGTTCGCCCACCTAGGAGGTCAAGTGTGGATGCCACTCATGACTTGATTTGGGTTGTGACATCTTAGAGGCCCATACCTCAATTGTATATGTTATCCCTGCTCTTATAACAGTTTTACATAATTATTCAACAGAACTTGCAATTTAACTTTGACTGGTATCCTCCTAATGCTTAACATTTCAATAGACTTCTCAATTTGAACCATCTTATCTTAATAGTATGTGTTACATCTTCATCTAAGTCATGCCATTCTCATGGAACTTCGAGCCAAAACATATGAATTGACTGCATTTACACACCACAACCCCTTCTAATGTCACATAACCTTCACCTTCTTGTGGTTGCTTGTATCGCAGTGCATATATTCTGTTGCACTTCTACTTATGCTAACATCCTCACTTTCTAGATTGCTCCTGCCTAGCATTTTCAAGTGCTTACAGTAACCCCTTCCCCCAAAATGTAATAATTCTGTAGGATAGGCCATTTGGGAAGAAAGGGAATGTGGAAAAGGTTCAAAACTACAGAAATAGTGTATATAGTTTACAATGTACCTTTGACACAGACATCATATTTGTTGTGAGAGTGCCAGTCTTGTCACTGCAGATTACTGTCGTGCAGCCCAAGGTTTCTACGGACGGCAAGGATCTCACAATAGCATTTAAACGAGCCATTCGCTTTGTCCCAAGGGCCAAACACCTGTCATAATCAGATAAAAGTACATAGGATCCTCTACCTTTCTTTTCTTTTTCTCATTTTTTCTTGAGGAGTGAGGGGATAGAGGAGATTGAAAAACGAGCATAAAATAAACGTCAAAAAACAAAAATGTATCTTTGAGCAACATACCTAAACAATAACAAAGCATGATAAAAGATATAGTAGTATGTATGTTGGGAAGTCTTATACACCATGGTAGAGGACAACTCTTGTGTATAATATTTTTCTTCAATTATGACCAAAAATCGAGCATAAGAAGCATATTATTCAGTGACTATCTCTGTTTTTATCGTACATGGGATTTTTTTAGGTCGAACTTGGTTTATTGACTGCCACAAGTACTACTAAGGAGAGAAAATATTCTTCTACCCATGCCACTAGCAATAAGACCAGAGACTCATGCACTAGATACATGAAACAGGAGAGCAGATGTAAGCAGATGTATGGGATACAAGTCACACTTCGTCGATTTCCTGACATACAAACCATTTGTCCAGAAGTATTGATGGAACAACATTTTACATCTATAAATCTCTAATACTTATAAAAGCTTCAATCTGTGTTAGTACGTAAGCATGTGTTTTTAAGTTTTCCAACTACCACACTGCAGCTATACTTGATGAACTATTTCAAACATACAGAAGGAAGGATAGTCTTTTGCATTTTAGCAAAACTTGAACAGACTTCATGATTACATTTTACAATAAGTTCTCATCAAAACTAACATATGTTTGTCTTACTTTGAAGTGAAGATAACTGCATATAAAACAGAACAAAAGGAGAAAATTAAATATAAAAATAAGTACATAGATGGAGAACTATGTTTTTTGGATAAAGTAAAAAATTCTATTAACAGCAGGGCATAAAGAGACGTCCATATACAAGAAGTATACAAAGAAAAATAAGAAACCTACAAAAAGATATGATTTTCTACGAACACCCAATTATCGATATATAAAGAGATCTCACGGGTATAAATGGAGAGCTAACTAAAACCACTATGGTGCTACTATTACGAAAACAGATGAACTGTAAAAACATTTACTTTTAGCTTTACTAATATACAAAGCTAAAAGAGAATAGTGTTTAATCAAATGTTCAATACATACTCTAAGCACATACATTAGCAGGTTCAAGATATGCAGAACAAAGTACACAACCGCAAAAGGATTCTTCCACCACAGAAAATAAGATAGGAAGTGAAATATGACACGTGAGATAGCAAAACAACTGAGAGGAGCAAGTCTTGCAGTCTTTTCCCCATCAGCATCTACCTAAAATTAAAAGTTAGCCTAATCTTACTGTCCTTTTTTATTTAAACTGGGGCTTCACTACATATAGGAAAAGATGAAAACACCTTATCAGCACATAAAATGTTTTAAAGCGACAACTTTCTGGCAGCATATCAGAATGGACAGAGAACTTAAACAAAGAGCATTATGGCTACATGTAATATGCAAAGAACTAACTCAACATATAAACGAACAAACTTTGAACAAGCATGGAGTATCTTTGGAACCAATAACAAAAAATACACAGTTCAATTGACAAAACTCATTTTATGGCATACTAATCAGAATATAAATCTTAAGCCACGAGACACCTGTTAAAAAAAATTCAATGTTTATTCTCTATGCAGAGGACTGTGAAGTCACTCTTTTTGCTGAAACACACAATGACTTTTGCATCTGGCTCCAGCAGTAACATTTTGGTGGCATATTTCTTGGTTCTTCTACCCTCTTAAGTTTGCTTTTTTTTGTTTGAAAGCATTATGTGAAGATAATGACATCCATGCAAGTATCCCAACTGGTAAATACCCAGATATCTTATACCAGGCACCAATTAAGAATTCAAAGAACATGGTTAGACACACTCACGTTGTAACAACAGCAGGAAGCCCTTCAGGGATTGCTGCAACAGCCAGTGCAACTGCAATCTAAACAAGGAAGAGAGAAGTATGTGTCATCAGTTGTATAGTCAGAACCAAAATCAGCCCATGTAAAGAATTCGAATGAAGCAAGGACAAAAAAGGACAAACCACAGAAGGATAACAGACATAATATGCTCAACTAAACAACAACTAATCCCACGAAAATATCACCCATGAGGAAAATAACTGTTAAATACTTGTGATAATACAAATAAAATAGTTTTTAAATAAAGTCTCTAGAACAGCTTCTAAACAAGAGCAATGCCAAAGGAACTCCAAAACCAAAAACTGACTTGAAAAGAATTATAAGAGAGAAAGAACTTAAAAAAATGAAGCACGAAGAAAGAGCCCCCTCAAATGAGAAGTGTGGAAGCGAAGCAAACATTGAAGTACTGCAGTAACTAAAACAACATGATAACAATTTAAAATGCAAATCATCCTAAGCTTAAGCAACTTAATTTAACTAAAAATTACTACAATAAAGAAAGTAAATTTCACCGCTCCTTCTTTCCTTTAATTACTGCAATTTAAAAACTGTTCCTCCTCAATATTTGCTTTGGTGTTAGGTGCTGAATTCTTTTAATTGTTTTTAAACTTACAAATTTTCTTCTTCTTTCTTTTTCTTTTTTTGGTTTTGTGGTTAAAACACACCCTCAATAATCTGGTATTGCTTGGAAGCTCTTCTAAAAGTGTTTTTTCTAGACAATGATAAGATTTGCCAGAAATTCTTGCAAGGATTTTTCTTCCATCACAACATCCCAGAAAACATAGGTTTCAAAATATCGTTTCATTCTCACAGACCAAATTTGATAGCTTATGTTGGTGAAAATTTGTGGGATATTGAAAGAGAGACTGTTGGTTTCCATGGTTGAAAACTGAAAAGTGGGATGAAAATAGCCCTGACGGGTTAAACATAATTGAAAGTAGCCTTTACGGGTTAAAATTGGGTTGTAAATAGCCCTTGCAGGTTGAAAATAGTTTTTAGAAGAACTCACAGATCCCGTAACATCAATGAGGCTCTTGATACCTTGTTTGGTTTTTCAGAAAGATGGGACAGCAAAAAGGATTGGAAATGTCTTTCAATAATTTTATCAATCACAAGAGAGTTTTAAATAGTCAACTTTAAACACAAAATCTGCATAATTTAAAATTTAAAAAACTAAAATATCTCAACTATCTAGGACAACCTGATAACAATTCAAAATTCGAATCATCCTAACACTAGCGACTTAATTATCCTAAAAAATATTGCAGTAACTAACTAGAGTAAATTTCGACAAATAGTACCGATAATTAGAGATATCATATCTCTCCCACGTGTGATTCTTCCTAACAACTATCAATTAGGTTAAAAAAGTGCCTCTACACATGAAAAAAAAATAATTAAAAGGGCAAAAGAGACGAAGGCGTCCTACATAGATTAAACATGCCAAGATTCTGGTAAATGTACATTATCTAATGAAAATAAAATCTGTTAGGTAATACCTAGCATTTCATTTTTATTTTGAGAAGGTAACAACTCAGGTAATACCTAGCATTGAAACAAAATCAATCATATAATAAAACATAACATCATTTAAGTGCTCAGTAATAAAAAAATAAGCAAGGGAAAGGTCTATTATCAGACACTTAAAAACTTCAGTGTAGCTGTACTTTAACATTTAAACCCACGTGTGAACTTGCATAATACAGGCAAAATTGATTAGTAATGCTTTTAATGAGATTCCTATACCTTAAAGTAATGTATTGCACCTCGCAAGAAGCCACCATGGGCAGGATCACTAAAATGCCCAATGTTTACCACCCAAACTAGCACACATATACCTGCAATGATCTAAAAGAACGAAAGAAAAGCTTCACAAGCAAATAACATAACAAAGATTGATGAGCAATATGGATGAACAAATAAGTTTCTAGGTCGCATTAGGTGGTAAGTGAAATCCCATGAACTGTTAGACAGATAAGAAGTATCAGCTCCTAATTAAATGTTTCAATTCACCCCATTTAGCAATACAGCATACCCATGTTTCTTGGACAAGATATTATGAAATAAGAGAAATAGGGCACATTTACTTCCTTAAAGAACTTTTGTAGCTTCCTTCATTATCTCAAATGCTATTCTTCTTTTTATTATGCTCTCCTCCCCCCCCCCCAGTGTTATCAAAGGCATGCTTTAAGCGCGCTTAAGCCTTGAAGCGAGGCTCAAAACGTGTTGAGCGCTTCGACTCGCTTTATGTACGCTTCAATGTCGTCATCAAGGTTCTAAGGCAAACGTTTACTTGCCAATGAGCCTCGTATGAAGAAGTGACACTAAATAATTGATATTTCACTTTATTATAAATTTTTTTCTATTTCTTTGGTCATATATTTGTCATTCATGTTTATAATATTGGTAGACAACTGTACGACACAGTAAGAAAGCTGGTGGGTTGGGTGTTAAGAATTTAGGGCTGCAAACATGTCTTTTATCAAAATGGTTGTGGAGGTTTGGTAAAGAGGATCATGTTCTTTGGAAGGATGTTATCATTAACAAATACGGACACACTGAGCAATGGACAACTAACACTGTGACTAAAACTTATGGGGTCTCTATTTGGAGAACATTGTCCGGGTGCATAGGTTATAAGGTGGGTGAAGGGACTAGAATTCTATTCTGGAAAGACAAATGGATCGGCCAGAACTCACTCATGGAGGATTTTCCAGATTTATTCTGTCTGACAATCCTGAAGCATCCATTGCTGAGACCTGGACTAACCAAGGATGGAATATCATCTTTAGGAGGCTTCTAAATGACGGGGAGATTGAGAGTGTGGCCAGCTTACTGCAAAGGTTGAATGATTTCTCTGGTTTAAATACCAGCCCTGATACAACCAGATGGAGACATGATAGGGATGGAAAAATTTTAGTACAGAAGAAATTTGTTCTCACAACCTTGGAACATCCTTGGACCTTGGAAACAAATATGGAAATCTAATATCCCTACCAAGATTAAGGGTTTCACATGGAAGGTATGTAGAAGACCATGTCTCACTCAGGAGAAACTGAAAAAGAGAGGTTTTGAGATTGTCTCAAGGTGCTTCTTCTGCAAAGGAAACAAATAGCCATTTGTTTCTCCATTGTAGAGTGACATCTCAGGTGAGGTGTGGCATATGTTTCTTAATCTCATCCAAAAACCATGGGTGATGCCTGAGCATACAGAAGATCTTCTAACCTGCTGGATGAGAAGAGGTGGGACTATAAAACAGAAAAAATAGTGGAGCCAAGCCCCTTCTTGCAGGTCAGTCTGGAAGGAAAGAAACAATAGATGTTTTGAGAATATTACTAATCCAATGCAGAAAGTAAAAGGAAACTGCATTAATACTTTATATCTTTGGTGTAAAGAAGAGGGTATAGATGAGGTAGAACAGCTAGTAGACTTCTTAGGCTCTCTGTAATTATGATTACTTGCACTGTAATTTTTTTGATGGTTGACAGCATAGCAAAATATAAATTTACCTTACTCAAAAAAATATATATTGGTCTTGGACAAAACATATATATTTGTATTCTTTTCTCCCTTTGCGCATTTTTTCATTAAATCCCACGCTTTATTTGCGCTTAAAGCCCTCACAGACGTTAGAGCTGTTTTGCGCTTTTCGACTTTGATAACTCTGCTCCCCCCCCCCCCCCCGGAGTCATACCTCTTGTTCTCAAGCAGCTCAAGTTTTTTTAGGAGCTTAAGTTGAGTATTACTTGGAATAAACAGCTTTTAGAATCATCACAATATTAAATGAAATAAAAACACTGTAGTTGAAGTTAAGCTTTTGCATGTCTTCTAACTATAGTCTGTATAGAAAAGGTAATACCCTTAAAAGTATGATTAAACATGGATACCTACGAATACCTTTACCTCATCATCTTCTGCATTTTCTATCCCACTGTAGTTAAGATACAGAAAAAATGCATAAAGTAGATAACTATACTAAAGAGGGTTCATTTCAGCAGTGTGATTTTGCACCCTCTATACAATTGCTTCAATCTGCTCAACCTCTGTGCAAACTTCTGAATTACAGGTGGCCAAAATTTTATATCTCTAATCTTGGGCTCAAGTGGCATCCCAATTATCTCATCGGTCAAACTTGCACCCACAAAAATCTGCCAACTTCTAGAGGTCATGTATCGCCAACTAGTAATAGTATGGCTCTTTCGCATGTTAATGCGCAGCTTCCAACTGCCTTGGACCAAACAAATGTTCTAGAATGATGTCAGATCTGTCTAACCTATGGCAAGGAGGTTTAATTTAGTGGTAGAACACCCCAAATACAACAAAGAAATTAGGGATTCAAGTCACAAAGGGAAAGACAAGTGAGGAACCAAAATCCTCTTGAAGAGAGGGAGAGTGGGTGGTTTAGGAGTGGGGAGATGGAGTGTGGGTGGGAGGATAGGGTAGTGAAAAGAATTATCTCGCTTGTGGATCATGTAATTTATATGCCACCTACAAACCATAGGCATAATAGACGTGCACTCTCACAAATTGTCATCGAATTATATGCACAGAATTTAGAAGCTTAATCTATTAGAAAAGAGAATTTTATTCATTTATGTATACAACAAATTTTGCTATTCTGATTCTTTTTTCTTGGGTCAAGTAATAAGAAAAATTGTGTTGATGGTAGGTGGTGAAACTTGACTTCAGAACCTCTACCTACTCTTGTACTATATTAAATTAGATAAAAGTTAAGTTATTCGCATGAAGAGGTATAAAGACTTAAACAAAGTAAATATCAAATGTTGAGGAATGGAGGAGAATGATAATTGGATTATCAAAATTTCCAAGCTTTAATAATTTTTGGGAGTCTCTTGAAAGGTAATGAAAATAGGTCAGAGTTATTGATAAACATAGAACAAGAGGAAGGATATGAAAACAGATGACTCCCATATCATCATTAAAGATAAAAAAGCTCTCAGACACATCTCCCAAGGCAAACTTTCAGAAGTCCCTTCTGGGCTTTTGAATTCCTCTCCGGTGGTCTTCTACATCGGAGACTCCACTTTTCCTTCTAACACTTATACTAATCTCTTCCTTCTCTTCCATAAATGGATAACCGACTTTTTTTCAGAATGGGGGTAAAGTCTTTTGATATCACACCTTCCTTCTCAGACACAGATACCTGGTTTGATTGGGTAGAGAGATCGAGACCCCCATTGAGGAGGATGTCAATTAGCAGGGGAGTTCTTTTATGGCTGTGCAAAAGGATGCAAGAAGCCTCGGGCAATGAGGGGAAAATCTTTAAATCATGGAGATGCAGAGATATGGCAACCTACATTTACTGCACTAAAAAGTTCAACAAATATGGTCGCTACATCTCAATAATAGTTGTTAAGGGCCAGAACAGGACAGTCATTCATCATTCTTCCAGTCATTCATCATTCTTCCAGAGAATCAATTTAATGAGAGGTGGGGGAGACTGGTCCACAAAATTGAAGATTTTATTAATAAAGTGTCAAATACACATGGCACTTTTATTACAGAAGGGGATACAAGGTGGAACACTATAGTGTGTGTGTGTGTGGGGGGGGGGGGGGGGCTAATTACAAAGAAGCCATTACAAAGCTTAAATGGGAGCAGCGAAGGCTTGAAGTTAGGAAAGAACCCATGAACGTGGCAAAATTTGTCGGTACGGAGGATAATGCTCAGCTACGAAGATGTTTGGTTGGGAGATTCATTGGAGAAGAGGCCCCAACACGCAACGATGTTAGAAAATGGGCAGTTCAAACCTGGAAAGGAGTACCAAACATCCAGGTGTATGACATGAATGGGTTCAGTTTCCTTTTTGAGTTTCAGTCAAGAAGAGCACCAGAACATATTCTGATTGGAGAATGGAAGAGACAACCAAATTCTCAAACTAAACTGGTGGCATCCAACAAAGGGAGTTTTTCCTAATACAACAAAATTCGATTGGTATTGGATCAGGGTCTTGGGACTTCCTCCGCATCATGCCAGCTTATATAAAATCCTAAAACTAACACAACAAATCCTAGTATCATTAATGCACATAGAACACATGAGGGTTTCTATTTAAAACTTCCTAGAGTTGGGTGAAGGTGAAATCTAGGAATAACAAAAAATTATCTCAGAAATTGTTACAGGGGAAGGAAATAAAGGTACATACAGTCATACCTTTGCCAAAAAAGTGCCAAATTCATCCAACTTTTTCTTCAATGGTGTCACCTCCTGCACCAATAAGAAGCAAATCACTGTTACACCAAAATAAAGGGTGTTGTTAGTATGGGTCAACATTAAAAGCTCACATCTTCAGTCATTAACATAGAATCACGGATACTGCCCATTGCAGTATTAGATCCAACCCCAATAACAACAGCTCTTGCCCTTCCAGCGACTACTGTAGTGCCCTGGCAATCGAAACAGAAATTTGACTTATGGACATTGTTTGAAGACTGTTGTATGTAGCTATGACAAAAATAACAAACTCAAAACAACTTTCTGGTGAATATAAGAAATTTGAATATAACCAAAGAAATGCCTTTGAAACTATAACCAGAAGATAATTTAGTCATCTTTATTCAGTTCTGCAGGTGCTAGAACCTGACATCTATTATTGGTTAACTTTATTTTATACCAAATAGTAGTTCTTTACGAGGGACAAAGGGAGTGAAGGTTAACTGATCAATTCTCAATCTATCATCCAGATCTTTTTTTAATGGAACAGTTACAACAACATACCCAGGGTCCACAAGTGGGGTCTAGAGAAGGACCGGAAGGTAGAGACGGTGTTTCCAATATACCCTCGGCTTACGTGAAACATTTTAAAGCAAGTATGAAAAGGGAATACATAAGTGCAGAAGCCACGATTGAAATAATGGAGAAAAAACACTAGCAACAGCAAATAGGACGATAATCGAAGCAAACACAATAACTATTGATAAAAAGAGAAGATTACAGCCCAATACCTTTTAGCCACTTTACAGAATATGTACACAGTGTATAGATTATATTTAATACTAATATACATATACATGTAATGTATATACCTACACATTCACATATAGATACACATACACATACAATCTATACATACCTATACATATAATAAACAAATTTGTACATGTAATATACATATGTATACACAGCATATGCACACCATATACAACCGAGTGTATGTGTAGTGTACACTTCGGCTATGTTTGGTAAACTAGATGGCGGAATGGTATATATTGATAACTATCCTAATATGAAAACAAATTATAAGATAACAGGACAGTAATAGTAAAAATTCTAATAAGAAAAACTAGACAATGCTCGACTACCTACTAGCATTCTACCCTAATTCTCGACCTCTATTTCCTCCTATCTCGGGTCATGACCTCAATTAGCTAGAGGAGTGTCATGCCTTGCCTAATAATCTCATATCAAATACTTCTATGTCCTACTTCTAACTCTCCTCAAACCCACCATGGTCAATCTCTTACACCTCTTCAGTGGAGCAGCTGAGCATCTCCTCCCCATATGTCTGAACTATCTCAGACTCGCTTCCATATTTTGTCCACCAAGGAGGTCACTCCCACCTTGCCCTGAATATTCTCATTGTTAATCATATCTCTCCTGGTATCCCCACATATCCATCTCAACGTCCTCATTTCCGTTACTTTCATCTTTTCAACGTGCAAATTCTTGAATAAGCAACACTTCATCCCATACAACATAATTGATCTGACAACTTCTACATAAAATTACATTTAAGTCGTGATGCACAGTCTCGTCACACAAAACACGGGATGTAAGCCTCAATTTCACCCATCCCGCTCCAATACAATATATAACATAATTGACAATCTTCCTAATTCCTTAGATTATTGACCCAAGGTGCTTGAAGTTTTCTCCCTTACAGATGGATTTTTTATTGATTTCCACTTCCACACCTACCTCTTGAGTCATGTCACTAAACTTGCACTCTATGTACTATGTCTTAGTTTGTCTCAACCTAACCCCCTTTAAACTCCAAGATGTGTCTCCAAACCTCCACCTTATCATTCACTTCGCTACAAGTCTCATCAATTAATATTGTCATCTTGTATATAACATACACTATGGCACCTCCCCATAGATAAGTCGTGGCAATCATCTAAATAGTTCAGATACTAGACCATCAAGTGCATTTAACATTAAGATTTAGGGCACCTAATGGGTCTGAATAGATCTTAATCATTTAGATCTAGAACAGAGTCTTCACACCATTAAAGGTATTCTTGTGTGGATAATATTAACCATCACTCTATTCACAATCCCCAACTGCCACCACTAACAACCTCTGTCATCACAACCACGGTCACCACCACCACTAGGACTGAAAATGAGCCCAAATATAGGTAATCCGCCCAACCCACCCAAAATTTTATGGGTTAGACTTAGAATAATTTAAGTTGGATCAATCTCAACTCATTAAAGTCTTCGCCCATTTTAAAAGGATCTTCAATTTAGCCCAAGTTTATCTCTAATTCAACCATTTTAACACTTTTTATTTGCATTGAATGAGTCATCTTAATATATGTGTCTTTGGTTGGTATAATGTTTTGTGACTTTCCACTTCAAAATTAAGAACTTATTTTGTTTTTCTTGGGTTGGAATTCAGATCATATCATATATTTATATAAAAGAGAACCCTAGGCCCGCCTATGTGGCGCCACCACAAGCTAGAATTTCCTTTTAAATTTATTTATTTCCAAAAATAGTCTTCCCCTTTCATGAAGAGATGTAACTTTTATGAAAAGTTATGAATTTTATAAAAAGTTAGACTTTTATGAAGAGTGACCCAAAAATAATCAAAAAGATCTGACTTTTATGAAAAGTTGCGATTTTTATGAACAGTTGCGACTTTTATGAAGAGTTACAACTTTTATGAAAAATTGTGACTTTTATGAAAGGTTCTGACCTTTCCGAAGAGTTGTAACTTTTCAATGAGTTGTGACCTTTCCGATAAGGCACAATAAGCATTCCTTTACACTATCCTTTGTTGTCTATACATAGAGGGATTTTCTCTTATTTTAAACCAACGAAAATTCTCAACTACTTCTTCTTCTTCTGCACAATTAAATATTCAAGTACTTTGCTCCTGTTGAATGACTCACTTACACCATTATTTTTGTATCAATATACTTGTGAATAAAATTGTTCCATCCTGTGAGGATCTATTCCATTAAACCTCGGGTAATAGAGAGGAATAATTTCCTTAAGGGGACACTATGCATTCAGTGGGTACTTTTCTCGGGTACTTTGCTCATGTTGTTTATGTTTCTGCAAAGTTATTGTTATAAGTATTTGTAAGTACATATAAATATTATATATTTATTAGAAAAATTTATTATCTCATGTTGATGTTCATCTAATTTCCCAAAAATATCAAATAGTAATACTTCCTAGAGGGAAAAGGATAAATTATAAAAACAAATTAAATATGATTGATTGAAGGATAAATGATAAGATGATATAATTAATAATTTCCTTTACATCATTAATGTTCGTTACTACGTAATAGTGTATCTAAGATAATATAGTGTTTTAGTTTTAATGACGGATAGATTGTAAGTATTATATTATAAATTAGGTGATATTAAACTTCTACGCGAAGCGCGGATAATTTTAGTAGTTGTGGTAATAAAATGTAAATAGAAAATTTTAAAATCGATGAGATTAAGAGGGTCAAATTGAGCGGGTCATGACCTAAACCGATTTTTAGCCCATTTGAACCCAGCCCTTTTAAACCCAGAGTAAATTCTAATTCAGTCCACTTTAACTTCTCCAATTTCAGCTCAATTCGCCCATTTGACACCCTAACCACCACCATTACCGTCGTCACTCACCAACCACATCTACGGTCTACCATCACAACCACCATCATTGCTAACCACTATTGTCAGCTGCTACCACACTTTACCTCCTTCATCCTTATAATTATATCCATTATTGTCGCCGCCACCCCCGTCTCTATAGCCGCCACTACCTCCACCACCACCATCAACCACCTCCACCACTAGAGTCAATTCCTACTACCTACAAACTTCGCCATCACAAAGCACCATTGCCAACTATCACCATACAATCTTCGTTAACCACCACCGCCGCCATCACCTCCACCACTACTATTAGCCACTACCCCTTTATGGTCGAACTTTACTACCAACCACCTCCATCATCATAACTAGCACCACATCATCAACCACCACACATTTACAGCCACCACCAACTACTAACATTAACCAACTTCAGCATTACAACCACTAACACCACAATCACCACAACACCAACCACCTCCATCGTCACAACTATCACCACCATCATTACTAGAAGATTCAGAACTACTATTACCATCACCACGTACACTTCAAAATATCTCCCCCATCTCTAGCAAACATAAGTGTTTTATTTCTTTTATCAAATAATGATTATATTTATTAATTTTCATTTGAATTATATAATTATTATGTACACATAAATAAATTATGTATATTCAGATATTGAAAAACAAATTTTCTTAACCATTCCGTGTTCAAATCTAGAGACAACATCTTAATCATTCAAATGTGCTTTCAGATCAGACGTCTAAATCTTAATGAAAACAAAAAATGCCTAAGCCCCTCTTGCTGACCTTATACTGCTCCACCAATCTCCTTAAGAAATGAATGGCTTCCATAGTTGATCGCCCTGACATGAAACTAAATTAGTTCTAGGAAAGACACACCCTTCCCCATCCTCATATCCACCACCCTCTCCCAAACTCTCACAATGTGGCTTGATACCCCTCTAGTTGAAGCAATTCTGAAATCACCCTTGTTCTTGTATAACAGGATCACTTCATTCTTCAGGCATTTTTGTTGTCTTAAAAATGACATTGAACAACCTAGTTATCACTCCATACTTGCTTGCGACCTTTCAAAGTTCCACTGGGATCTCGTCTAATTTGGTCTCCCTCCCCCCTTCTCATCTTATGAATAGCGTCCTTAACCACCTCAATATTTAAACCTCTACTGTATCCAAAATCTCGACCACTCGCAAAGTTCTGTAAAACACTTGGACCATATTTTTTGTTCCCCTCTTCATTCAAGAGTTTATGTAAGTATGCCTGCCAACTTCGTATAGTGTATACATTTTCCACCAATACTTTTCCTTCCTCATCTTTGATGCGCTTCACTTGGTCATCCAATCTATTTTTTGTTCCCCTCTTCATTCAAGAGTTTATGTAAGTATGCCTGCCAACTTCGTATAGTGTATACCTTTTCCGCCAATACTTTTCCTTCCTCGTCTTTGATGCGCTTCACTTGGCCATCCAGTCTATCATCCAGACTTGAGCTTCTTCTTTTTTTAAAATAAATATTACAGATTTAGAATTTACTCCATTTGAAATTAACAATGATTTAGAAAAAATAATAATAATTACAAATACTAAAGGAAAAAAAGAAGTCACAAGTGGGAAGAAGAGAGTAGTTAATACCACAAAACCTATAAATGGTGAGACGTGGAAGAGCTTGTGACAAGTAAAGAAGATGCAAAAATATCATGCACAAGCAAGTTATCAATAATACCATTACGTCCTAGAAAAAGACGTCATCAGAATGCTAAACTCATCGTATATAAGCATATTTTCAGGGTCTCTATATCGACAAGAGTTTTTGTCCTTTTGACATGTATCGTATGTAAAAAGGTAAATCTCAGCATCCCACAAATTCAAGGATGTACTTAAACCTAGAGAATGTTCAGTCTCAAATGCCCATTTTTTAATTTTTATATAATTAGGTTAACATTTATCAAGGCTACTGAATAAACCAAGCGACAGTATTATCATCTCCCATACTACATTGTCAAACAGATCAGCATGATGGACCTTTTATTTGTAAATTCATGCTCCAAGCTCCGTTTATATAGTATTCTCCACAGAACTGGTTTTAATAACTTACAGAAAACAGGATGCTTGTCTTATCCTGGTATACTGCATTTGTAGCAGTCGTTGCATCAAGCTCTTTTTCCACAGAGCAGCTCTCACCTGTCATCAGAACAAAAAGAAGATGGCATAAAATAGGAACGAAAGGCAGCAAAAGCAACTAAAGAGCCTACAATGAATTCTATATACACAATCAAAAGCAGCAAATGAAAAAAGGTACACTGATTGGCAGAACTGATTCATTTTACTTTTCATGCAATCTCATTGTATCAGTGAAACATTGTAGTTGGAGCATATAAAACTTGAAGCGCCATATAATAGGCAGATACAAGTATAACACCTGCTAAGAACTCCGAATATTTCAAGAAAAGGTTTGCATATTGGCATTATAATAGTTTCTGTATTAGTAATTACTATCCCAAAGTTAGTAACCCATCCATCATTTGTAAAGTAACGCAAATCTAATCTCATGTCCCGTAATTAGTATTTCTATTTTTCTAACACCTAATAATTGATAACTTATCAAATTGATAACTTACAAGAAACATCGTGTACAGCTTTCATTCTTTAGTTATAATTTCCTTTAATTTGATGTTAACAGCTATTAACTTACTTAAGATTTAAGATTGTTATTTCATCAAACAAGGATTTATGACTGTTATTGTCAAATAACATCAAATGATTACTTATTTTGCTCACTTCAATGTTAATTTTTTTAGCATAAGGTCTTAGATACATACTACTCCCTCTAAAATATAAGTTGTTTGTGATGAAAATATCATGGATCATCTACTTTTATTTAAGATGGTACATTTGGAAATATTATAATAGACAATTAAACACAACTCTAACCTCCCAACATTATTGTTGTTAAAGAGTTCACTGCATTCACATTATTTATGATTCTTTTAACTCATGATGTGCATTCTCAAAAAAACAAATGGCAATGGAAGGTCAAATGCATAATCTGTTAGGCAATTAAAGGACATTATTATCTGTAAGGACAAGCGCACCTGTTAAAATTGCCTGATCAACACGTAAGTGATCGCTCAATATCTCGATCATTCTCATATCAGCTGGAATTTTACACCCAACTTCACATTTCATGGAAAGGTCACAAAGAAAAGATTAGTGCAAAATTAAAAGAGGATGAGTATGAAAATCTTATACAATTTCCAGTTGATATAATTAAAAGACTCAACATACCACTCACTTCTACAATATCTCCAGGGACAAGGTCTGCTGCAGGTAATATCGAGAAACAACCTGATAGATCAAATTTCACATGATAGTTGAGCACGATATGTTGAAATGTTAATCAACCAAGCACAAGAAAAAGAAATGACTGAAAGTGATATGTAAAAGCTCTCAAGATTTTGTTTAGCAGCAGGTAAAGGAATTTCACAATTCCATGCCTCAATGTACTGGATTGAAGGATGATGTGCAGATTTCATATGGAGATCAGAAGTCCAGCTAATGACAAACCAAGTCTGGCTAGGCCAACATGGAGTTGCAAAGCAAGGCTACAGTGTAGTCATAATGACATAGAGCTGGTGCTGATTTTTCATTTTCCTTTTCTCTTTTCTTTTTTTTCTTTTTGGCAATGACGTCATTTTCCCTTAAGATCTTCTGTTCTATGTCTAATATACTTCGACTCGGAACACCCACCAATGACAGGCCGTTTATCTAAAATTATCTTCTCCATTTCTCCAAAGAAGAACAGTTATTTGAGCTTGCAGCCTCGTCCTTGACATACATATACACACTAAAGAGACTGTACAGAGCTTTGGATAGCCTACACAAGTAACGCAATATCACATCTCTATACTGTTACCCACAATGAGGTCAAAATGTGGATTTTCACCTAATTAAGAGATACACAATCATGACTATTTATATGCAACAAAAAAAGGACTTCGTCAAACATGCTTCAATAAAACAAAGATCATAACACCAAAATATGAAGCACACTAAGGATGCTTGTAATCAAGCACCATTTGAATTGTTTTAAACAATACAATCTTGTCTTACGTAAATGAGGTTTACACAAACATAGACTAAAAAATATATAAGCCAGAAGAAAGAGACACAATGGACATGATCAGAATCATATTAGGAGCTTAAAAGACTACCCATAAGCACTAACGGAAAAAAAACAGCTTTCAACAACTGAAGAGGGGATTCAAAAGTAGGAAGAACTCAAATCACCATTGCGCAGGACAGTAGCAACGTCAGCTTGGTATGCACGTAGCTCCTACAATTAGGAAACAACTCTGTGAGTCAAAATTTTCAAGCGTAGGTGATGAACACGACAGATCATAACTACAAAATTGATTCACCTTATGAATATCAACATTGTCCTCCAAGTAACATAGATAGTCACAATGGCAAATTCTAACGGAGAAAGATATACCATGACAGTAGAGGTGGAAAAAACCCATCCGAACTAAAATAGGCTGGCTATCAATAAAAGATCTCGTAGATCAGAATGGGCTGACCCAAAATGACCAGTCAAATAGATTTGATCATGATTGGGTTCAGACTTCAGACCATGTAACCAGGCAGATTGAAATTCAACCCAACCCATGAGTCATTTTCTGCTGTGTCATTCCTCTTCCAGATTTCTCAACCAGACTCTTCTGTTTCGCTCTTCCTATTTATTTCTGCTGTTCCAGGAAACTTGTGCATTATGTTCTATCTTTATCTATCTTTTTTTAACACTTTATATCTATTGTTCCATTTTCTCATTCTTATTTTTGTCTAACCCAATCTTCTAATATTTGAAAATATTTCATCTATTATAAAAAAGAATGGTGTTTGATATTATAACTTAACAGAATATTCCAAATTTTCAATCAACAAATTATATTATCAAGAACTATTGAGGTGAAGCTAAACTAATATCATTGTTTTGTTTCAAATTATGTTTTGTTTCAAATTATCTGCTATCGTAAATACGGCTCATTCTTTTTTTTGAACATTGGTAAAGTGTAAATACGGCTCATTCTTCTTTGCTAAGAAATAAACATGTGTGGTCTAACTTCATCATATGAAGATCAAGCCGCCATCAATGGAATAATCACAAATTACAACAACATAATTTACGAACTGAATGACCCTGGGATCATCTTACCAGCTCTTACAAATATGAACCTTAACCTGGTTGACAAAGAAACTGCAAAGAATTTGACTTCTGCAGCCTGAGCAGCCTAAGAATGGTGTTAGAAATATTTGAGAAGAATATTATTGAATTGTGTCTCTACATTATTACATTGAGACTCTATTAATAGACACTACATAAGACTCCTTTTACAACTAGGACACTACAATACAATCTTTTTCTAAGTAGGATTCTATATACTATTTTGATTCATATTCCTATTCTAAGTAGAACTGTATATATCAATCTTGTTCCTATTCTCATTCTAACACTCCCCATTAAGCTGGTGCATACAAGTCGTATGTACCTAGCTTGTTACAAATGTAATTAATACGAGGACCGAGCAGGGCTTAGTGAGATATATGCAAGTTGATCACTCGAATTAACAAAAATTGACAGTCAATCTCAATGTGCTTAGTCACAAAATTGGCAGTCAATCTCAATATGTTTAGTCTGAAATACTGGATTTAATGCATAATGTCGATAAAACACAAAGTGATAAATTCCTGAATTACAAAGTTAAACTTCCGAAACCAAGCTTGAAGAAACCAAGCTTGAAAAAATTGTTTTAGACCATAGTGACTTACAAAATGGACATACAAGGCTACTAAACTCCCCCTAGCAACAAAATTAGGTGCTTGCTCCATATAGACTTATTCACAATGCAGCGGACGCTGGAAAGTGCTCAAAAATCTGGTATAAAATATATGGATCATCTTGGAATCAATGGATAAGTTGATATTAAACAAGAAAGTCCTTGAAAACTGGCTGAAACATGAACACGTGTCACAGTATTTGATTTGATGGCTAAATGAGAAATAAAATTACATAGGTAGGGTCGGAATGATGGCATGACCCTAGTGAGAAAGAAAATTATGTGGGTAGGTCCATACCAACGACACGACCCTATTTAAAAAAATGTTATATGGATAGGGTCGGAATGATGCACAATCCTATGCAAATCAGATTTGAGTAGTCATCGAAAGAAGCATGGAACTACACAAATCAAATCTAAGGAGTCACCAAACAGACACAACTCAGATATGAGAAAGTAGCTTGGAAAAAATCATGATACTACGCAAACTAAATATGAGAAGTAGTCAAAGAGATGCACAATGCTACGCAAATCAGAAATGAAGTAGTCACCGGAAAGGTGGCAAGGTACTAGCCTGCTACATATAAAAGATATGAGAAAGTAGTCAGCGGAAGGATGGCACGGTGCTACACAAATACGATATGAAAAAGTAGTCACCGGAAAGAATGCACAATGCTACACAAACACTGACGGATATGGGGTGACACAAAGCAGCCCTAGAAAGTCATCGAAAATTGACGCACTATGACCTGTCTAACTGAATTTTCTTCCCTTGAATATAGGGTTCATGCATATAACATTGGCCCTACTTTTGTTAACATAATCATTGGACAAACGGGTGGCATATATGGGTAAAGCCACATGCTGGCAACGAAAGCTCTTTGATTCTCTACCTAGTACCGAGATAGTAGAGGCTCTGATACTATGTGAAAAATATTTGTGAAGAATATTATTGAATTGCGTCTATTATTACATTGAGACCCTGTTTATATTATTACATTGAGACTCTATTTATAGCCACTATATTAGACTCGTTTTCTAACTAGGACACTACAATACAATACTTTTCTAAGTAGGATTCTATATACTATTTCTACTCCTATTCCTATTCTTATTCCTATTCTAAGTAGGATTGTATATATTATCATGTATCTATTCTTATTCTAATCAATGGCAGAGCAATAATAGTGTAAAATAATAGGAAAGAAAAAGTTGGGGTCATGTTGGGTGGGTTGGGTTAACCCGATAAATTACACATTTTGACCCAAGTAAATTTTGGGTTTTGGTTATGAAACATTTATTAGTTTGACCCATTTTGACCCGCCCAAAATTAAACCATCCCGTTCATTTGCACATCAACGTGATAGCATAAGAAATTACTAAAGCTTAGGTTGCACCTTTTTTTTCTTTTTTCTTCTTTGTTTAAATTAGGTGATCTCTAGTCAAGCAGCTCCAACTCAAAGTCAGTCTTAGATGAAACATCTTCTAGTAAAGCAGCTCCAACTCAGAGTCGATCTTAGTTTGGAGCTCCATTGGTGTTTTTTGGTGGTTTAACTGCATAGTTTCGCCAACAAGTGGAGGTGATAATAATGGCCCATTGATAATGTTTAAATCAAGAAGAGACTCTGGTACGTTGAAATGAAGAAGAAAGAACAAAAAATGAATAAAAGAAGAAACAAAAACAAAAAGTAGAAAGGTAAACAATAAAAGATTGTATTATGGCATATGTGTAATTAGTGTATGATGTCCAATCTGAAAGGGACCTGTTAATTAGATTTATTTTAAGCATTTTTTTGCCCTCACGATCTTCCAGAAAATTAAATATACTTGGTCTTCAATGTCATCGCCATAAAGTTGAGTGTAAATGACTTTTGCAACAAGTCTAAGGGAAACTTATGTATTTTTTCCATTATAATACGATGTTAGGCACATGGAATAAAACAACATACCCAGTGAAATCCCACAAAGTGAGATTAAGCACATAGAAGAAGAGTTTCTAAATTCATTTATGCATCCTCTAGTGAAAATGACCCGAAGAAGAAAATAAAGCCAGGATATACAAGAAAGGGGACACATGTGATCAAGAAGATAAGAACTCAACCTACTAAACAGAGACAGAAATCGAAAGAATAACCTGAAAATTAGGACGCTAGCACAGCAATGTCACTATTTCTACGCTCAACTGAATATCATACCTCAAGAGCCTTTTCAGCATTTGTTTCTGTGATCACCCCGACCGCTGCATTTGCAGCCAATATCATCAAGATAACCTGTGTGATTATGGTAAAACAAGGAGGAATACATAAATGATATGAATTTTGTTCTTCAGCAGTACCACCAGAAGACTTATCTTGGCACTTTGTAGCATCCTTTCTTTCAATAAATATGAGATCATGTTCACTTTATTATAATGAATTATTACTTTAGAATTATTTTTGCCAAGCCGGCTCTTCCTATTCATATTTTCCGTGCTGCTATTATACAATCAAAACATGACCGATTCATACTAAAAGAAAAAAAGTACATCAAGCGCTTAAATCACGAAGGAAACAATGATGAAAAAGTTTAGATTACAATGTTCATAAGTAGCTTATGTTTTATAATAGAGTAAGGGGTCAAAAATACCCCTCTAACCAACCCTCATTAAATACTCTGGCACTATAATAACTGTTCTGGATTGCCCTGTGACGGCAATAACTGAAATAAAGTGATAAAAGATGTAGAATTTCATGGAACAGAAAAGAGATGTAGACTTGTCTCTGCTTTTCCATGTCTGGTAGACTCTCCCCTAAACAATGGAAGCCTTTCTGATTCTCCGAGATACCCAGAAAAGAGCCTCAATGTGCAACCATGAGCTCTCAACCCATTTGAACCATATTTCTCTTTTGGACAACGTCTCTGTGATGCCAAAAAACTACCCCCCCCCCCCGGATCTAAAATAATTATGATTATTCATGGTAGATAAAAGGCTTTAAAGAAAAAAAAATGAAAATGGCTGCTCCTGCAATCAAATACCACCAGAGAGGGGTAGCCAGAAGTCCTTACTCCTCAAGGGACCCTAGCTGATCTCCTTGAGAAAACAAGGCCTGGGAGCAGAACTGGAAGTATTTTTTAGTAAGAGAGATATGTGGGTCATATTGTTATTTAATCATTAGACATTTATGTTTGGTAAAAGAAAAATTCCCCCGAATTATACTCCCACTCCATCCCCTAATGGCAGTAAGGAAGAGAAGTCAAGTTAGCCTAATGGCAGTAAGAAAGAGAAGTCAAGTTTGCTTACCGAAGGTTCAATGAAAGCTGATATTACCGTCTCTCCATTAGCAAGTGCCAAAAAAAAGGAAATAAAAGCAGCTGCAATTAGAATCTTAACAAGCAAATCATTAAATTGCTTCAGCACCAACTTCCAGAAAGGAGTGCCTGCAATAGATAATAATAATAATAATATTAATAACTAGACAGAACTAAGCAACAATGTACCAATTATTACGTATCAAAAGATAATTGTCCCAATTAATAAGCACAATGCTTAAAATTTATTCAACTGAATTGTTGAAACCAGCAATAGCTTGGTTCAGTCATAAGTAATGGTGTGGGTCATCAAACACCAGGATTCAGCTGAGACTATATCATAGGTACACACTCGACGAATAATAATTCATATTTCCGAACACTGCAAATTCCCCTATTACTGAAAGCAATGGAAATACTGTTAGAAGATATGGGAATCAGAGAGATTATTGGAATGTCACTTTTGTGAAGAAGAGGCGGAGAAAAGCCCCTGGACCTAACAGATTTAGATAGGTATTCATATTTTACACATATGCTGGAAAATGGAGAGAGGTTTGGCAACAATGTAAGGAGATGAAGTTTGAAGAAGTCTAGGCGCTTCTTTTATTTCCCTGATGTCAAAGAAAAGTGGGACTTTGGAATTACAGGTCTTTACTGTTTAGACCAATCAGCTTGTTAGTATGTATAAGAGACTGAAACGGATTAATTATGCCCAGCTTCCTTATTCACAGAATGCTTTATCTAAGGAAAGAAAATCTCCAATTAGGTTCCCATTGCAAATGAATCCCTAGACTAAACAAAGAGAAGGAAATTGAGGGATCATTTAGCAAACAGGACATTAATAAAGCCCTTTTCTACCGAGCTCCATCATTCAAAAAAATAATTTTATCAGGAGAGGCGAATCTCAAGTAAGTCCTCATTGCTAATTTGTGCCTAGATTGAACACAAAGAGGAGAAAATAGGTGAATCATTTAAAACAAGACATAGAAAATCCCTACGACCCGATTAAGTTGGAATTTCCTCATCTCAGTTCTAGAGAAAATGAAGTGTGGAAGTAGAGAAAGAGGACTTAATGCACAAATGAAGTCCTCAGTCTTGTTACATGGCCAGGGTGGAGGCTTCTTTCAATCTTCTTGAGGCCTTGGACAAGATGATCCATTTACCCTTATTATAATTGTGATGGATAGTCTTAGTCCTCATTTGTTTGCACTTAATGAAGGTCGAAATTTGAATAGTTCGGACATTAGATTATTAACTGCGATTGTTTTTTCTACTTAAGAATCACTTTATGGGTTAGAAAGGGTCAGAATGAATCAGATCTACGACAGAGTCTTAATCTCATTCAGATTCTTTTATAGATTCTTTTATATACAGACTTCTTTCAAAGTTCGTCCCATATATTTTCTTTTGCAAAAAAATCATGCCTCTCCCTTTCTCCAACCATCAACTATCCAAGCTCTTTCCCCTTTTAATTTTAACAACATTTAATTCTTGATCGTATTGCTTGGTCATCAATAATTGATAAAAATTATTTGCAAAAATTAGTAAAAGATGATGAGAATTTTCTTTTAATAACTTCTAAGAATTATTTTTGTTAATATAATTTTGTTATGTACAGAAGATAGTTTCACTTTATTTTTAAAAAATTTAAGATATATATTTATATTTTCGAAAATTTTAACTATTATTAAATAATAATTTTATTTTTTCTCAACTAATGTTTTTTTAATATTTTGTCGATATAATGTTTAACTACAACTTTATTTCAAGTAAAGTATTTATTGTGTTTACATATTGATAAACTATTTATATTCAGAAGTTTAAAACAAACGGTCTTAATCATTCAGTGTTCAGATCGAAAAACAGGATCTTGATCATTTAGATGTGCATTTAGCTTCAAATGAGGTCTTAGTAGAACTAAGGATGAAAGAATGGGGTAGATAACTAGCTTCACGGTAAGAAGGATCCATGACTGTAAGTGAGATTTCCAGCATCCACTTTGCAGATGACACATTGTTTTCGCGTGAATACAAGGGGATGATCAGATAAAAGATATTAGAGTAGTCTTATAGGCCTTTAAAGTAGCATGTTGATTGCATGTCAATTTTTGAAAAAAGTAGCTATTCTTCTAGGAGGAACATCACAATATGGTGTGCTGTCAAGGCTCTTTTGAGGCTTGCTTAAGCCTTTTAGCTCAGAAAAGCTCACCAAGGGTGCTTTGTGTCGCTCAAGATGCACTTCAGTGTAGGCAGGGCAAACTAAGGCATTGCCTCATTGCCCATTGTTAAAGAATGACAAAAGTCCACATCGGTGGTTAATGAGATGGGTGGACTCCTTATAAGGCTTGGGCAATCATCCTCCCTTTGAGTTAGCTTTTGGGGTGTGAGTTAGGCCTAAGACCTAATTTCACATGGTATCATAGTAGGGCCCGTCTCACCCGATGTTGGGACCCCCAAAATCAAAAATCGCCCACGCACCAGATGCTAAGCATTGGGCGTGAGGTGGGGTGTTAAAGAATGACAAAAGTCCCACATCGGTGGTTAATGAGATGGGTGGACTCCTTATAAGGCTTGGGCAATCCTCCTCCCTTTAAGCTAGCTTTTGAGGTGTGAGTTAGGCCTAAGACCTAATTTCACACCCATGAGTTCTATTTTGAATAAAGAGGCACTAACCGTTAAAGATTGGTACATTATCAACATCAAGCATACCACTAGGAGCAAAGCATAAAAGTGAAGTGTAGGGTGTAGCGTGGTACAACTTTTGAAAGAATCTTAACCACCTGAAAGATGTGTTACCTATCCTCTAAGAATGACTGACTTAGATAAACATGGAGTTGAGTACCATCTCGGACCTGTTTATTTCTCACATAATTAGACGGGACATTTTCTGGAATAGAAAGAAAATAAAAGAGGAAAAGTGAGTCATGCAAAGTGGAAAAATCTGTGACCACGATAGGAAGGGGGAAGGGCATCAGATACCTAATCCACAACATAAAGTTGTCTTGGGAAGTGGATATGGGGATTTTGCAATGGCAAAAGAAAAGCTTAATTGAAACTAAATGATCAGAATGAAAGGGAGTTGCCCCCTAAACCAGCACGGCAATAACCACATTTTGAGGAGTGAACCTATGGAAACACATGAATCAAAGATGGATTTAAAAAAAAAAAATTAAGCATAGGATGGGAGAAACTTTCCAAAATACATCTTTAAAGTAGGGGTGGCAACTTGCAAGAGAGATGGATTTTGATCTGATGTTTAGATCTTGGACACTTGTCACTCAAGAGAGATTTCTAGATCTATACAGATTTCAAGAGAATCCTGAGGCCATGATGGCTCAGAATTGTAAAAACAACCGAGCTCAGTGTAGCAACGTTAAGTTTAGAGGGAAATGCAATTATTAGGACTGGACGAGAAAAATAAATGCTTACTTTACTGCAAATCATTCTGCATTTTATCATCACCAAAATGAAATTATATAAAAGAGAAAGGCATGCATTCTATCATCACCAAATAAAATAATATTGTTATTTATTTGTCTTTCTTGAATATTTGGGGTGCATACAACATATAACATAATTGTGTAGACTGTAGAGTAATGACGAATATGGTTAATTCATATCTTATGTACCATATGCTCATCTAGAAAAAGCTCTTGCAATACAATATCAGTCGAGCAAGAGATTTCACTGTTTTCCTATCTTTGTAACAAATGCTAATAAAACGTGACTCCATCAGAAGTCCAGGCTTTTTACTATAGCAGTAAAATAAAACACAAGAATAAAATCTCCTTAACTAAAGCGAAGCTGGCTTGCTGATTATGCATGTCTATTTCTACCCTATTTTAGATGCAACCTAATTATATGTGTCTGATAGAGTGGGAGAGGGAAAGGAAAGAGAACTTACTTTTTTCTTGAGGCAACACTGAGAAAATCCATGAAACATGCAACCAAAGAGAAAATTGGTTAGAGAAGACAGAATCAGGCAAATGACAAGCATATAGAGTAACACATAACAAAACACATGCATAATTATTTAAAAATTATGACATACTAATCTGATTCCAGTACTACTTTGTGTTGAAGATAAATCTTACCACAACAGATACCAATTAGAAAGAAAAAACATTTTTATTAGTATGAAATTTAAAAAAAAAAATTATGGCGGCAGAGACAGAGAATAAAATTGAGTGATTCTTTAGGCGTATCACAGTGGCCTCTCCTCAAATAAACAACGCATCATCCTGGCCATTAGAACATTATTCTGTTCATGACAATCCAGTATCATAAGGCCGTGCAAAACATGCCCTCACAGTCTCAAAGAATACTGCTTAGTGGTCAACGAATTAGACACAAAACATGGAACACCACTGTTCAAATCCAACACAGACAACAACACTCAAAGCAATTACTTCCAATCTAACTAAAGTTTAATAACAGAATTATCCATACGATTGCAGGTAGGATTGCAGGAACCAGATGGAATAGTTGAGATGTAAGTTGATGCAGACACCATTGTTATCATACCAATTATAGTTGAGATGCAAGCTAGTAGTATAACATTAACATTCTGTAGCTTCATAACTCATGGGTCCACAAACTTGATTATATTCTCACAACCATACCGGTTATGCAACCAACATTTACTAGTTGCTCAATCAAATCATCAACTTCTATCCATTGTTAGCTAAAATCACAACACAATTGGAAGATAGCAGCTATCTAAGCATCATAACAACATTTGGAACCGAAATCTCTTGGACATAGGATATCTCATAATCTTGCAAGAATTTTGGTAAAATTAACTAAACTAGAAGATCCTGACTCTATGAATCTTTTGTTCTTCTCAAAATAACCTTGCCAAAAGAAAACTCACCAACCTTAGGGACCAAAGATAGGAATGTCAACTCCCACTAGCCCAATGTACAGTGAAATTAAATTGTGGACATGCCTAAATTGTTCCGCTTACTGAATTTAAGGGCACAAAGTAGTCAACTTGCATGCATGAACTTGTCAAAATTCATAAACAAATAGAAATACAAGATGGCAATACAACATGGAGCCTAGGCAATTAAGTTTGTGATATTATAGGTACTACAACTTATATTTTTTTATAGTAAAATAAGCAAATATTCTCAAGATGCAGACATGCACATGAGCTATGTTGTTCAGTCATTTGAAAATGCCACCGTCGTAAGAACATAACACATGAGAAGTAAGGGAAACAATGATTACCATTTTTGCCATATGAGTGTGCATGTTGTGTAACCTGGGAAACAAAAGAAAAAAAAGAATTAGGGGTATTGAATTGGATCCTTCCCAAGTAGTTTGGCCACTGAAATTGCACCTGTAAATCTGTAAGACCTTTAGTTGGATCCACCGCGAAGAATTCAAGAACCTGGAAATGGAATTGCAGCATTTAACTAGAAGGTATATTCTTGTTTAACTAGAAACAGGAGAACTTAGGATACCTCTGAAACAGATCGGGCGTAAGCGTCCTCCATTGAAGGAGGTCAGGTCAGGTCAGTTTCTTCTGAAATTGAACAGTGTCTTTTGACTCTCAGTTGATGATCTTGTGCAACTGGTGCCTGCTGGGATGATCTTCGGCAACTCTAGTAAAGCGAGATCTGATAAAAGTTACTGCTTTCTTCCGTCTCTCACACACACAACGTTATTATTATTTTTTATCTTTATAATTAGGAGAGTTCTTACACATATCACTTATCTAGTCTAGGGTTTATATTGATGGGTGCATGTCATAAAAATTGATTAATTTTGCTTCATAATTTTATTCCCTATTTATATTTTTCATGTAGAGGCTATTTGATAACAATAATTATTATTATTATATAACCTTTTATGTATTTATAAATAAGTTCCTCTCTAAAAAAAAATTAGGTTTAAATATTTCAACCTTTTTTTCAAAATAAATCTTTTCAAAGAAACTTTTCATGATTCTGGAATCTTTTCATATTAACCTCCTTCTTATTTAAGTTTTTCACGTGGGAAAAAAATTGTACAAGGTGGCACTTATGTGACGTGTTGACACAGTGTGTCATCACACTCTCTCCCACTTGATGTTGTGGCGATCACGACGCATTACTGTTTTGTGAACTTTTAAATCTTATCTTTTTATAGAGTTAGTGTCCTCAAGTGTTTAATCAGTGCTATAAACTAATATTTAACCCTTGATTTTCAAGTATATAGATTGAGAAATAAAGTTAGGACACTAACAGGCAAAAAGGAACAAAATAAGCTGAAGAAATGAAGAAGGGTGAGTCTGAGGATCGCCAAGAGCACTCGGCGTGTCCTCACCTGACCGCCTAAAGTTCCAGTGTGTCAAGCCCTGAAGGAAGAAACAAAATTGGCAATAAAAAGGAGCAGACGGCGAATCATCGAGCAGTTCCGTGAATCAAAGACAGATCGTCCGAAGTTGCAAACCTCGAGGATGCTAAATGTTAACGCAATTAGGCAATTGAAGAGGTCAAAGGGTGTTTCAATGAGTGGTTCGGCCGGCCCAACTTACTTCACCTAGTGGTCCTTCGTAGCTTATTTTTGGCGACTATAAATTACATTTTGAACATTAATTTAGTATCGAGTTTTATCGAATTTTAGAGGATTATTAGTCCATTTTTAGTCTAAAATAGTTTTCTCTAAAGTTTCCAAGTAGACTTTGAAGGTTTTAGTCTCAATTTGGAGATTTTTTCAAGTGGGCTACGAATTTTCTTCAAATTGGATTGGTTTAGTCAAATAAGTCTTGATTTGATTTTTGGTGACACATTGACCAAGGGCTGGTCAAAATTCTCTTTAAAATGTAATTAAATAAATCTGAGACCAAATTAACATTTTTCAGAACTTTCTAATCTTTCATAAAATACAAAAAAAAAAAACTTCATTTTTGAATTTTTATAATTCAATCCAAACCATTTTAAAAAATCTCTTTCTTCTTCTACTTCTCCCAACGTTCTCTCTTTTGTTCTTCTTCTTCCTTAGAAATTTTATAATCCGACTATCTCCATTATCTTCCTCTCCGACTATCTCCATTATCTTCCTCCTCATCTCCAGTCGTGACTCTCTCCTCTTCTCAGGTAATATTTAATTAGGTTTTGCAATGCTTACTTGTTTGCCCTATTTTTAGTGGTTTTATCAGTTTTTGATCGGATAGTTATTCTTTTTTGAAATATTTTCTGATTTCAAAAAGCTTCATTTGTAGTTCGTTGGATAGGGTTTAGAAAGGGTTTTGTGGTTTGTTTGTTGATACTTGTGTGGCATTGAATCGTATTTGTTGTTTGTGTTGTTGTGTATTGTGTTGTGTATTTCAAAAAGCTTCATTTGTATCTCATGTGTGGCATTCAAATATTTTATTTTTGTGGTTGCGGATACAAGGGGTACAAATATAATGGCTATTGTCAAAAACAAATTTGATACAACTGACACAACAAAGATCTAGAAGAAGTCTGGGTCTACAATTTCTAGGAAAAGGAATGAAAATAACACTCTTTTAGAAGAACTTGCATATGAAGCAGTTTCTTCTTCTCAAGTAGAACTAGAATTTTCTAAAAAAGAATATGAAGAAAAAGAAAAAGAAAAAAATGAAGTTGTTGATGATGGAGAAAGAGCAGAAATAGTTGAGGAAGAAGAGAGAAAACAAAAAGAAGTTGACGAAGAACAAGGAAAATATATAGAAGTAGTTGACGAAGAGAAGGAAAAATAGAGAAGTAGTTGAGCAAGAAGAAAAAATAAATAAAGTTGATGAAGAAGAACAAGAACTTCATGAAGTTTGCAATGCTACTGGTGATGATGAGATTAAAATTATCAATGCAGACACTTTCCTTGTGCATCTACAACCTAATGCTAATGGTGATAGCATTATGAGGTCAGGTTTGGGAAAACGTTTCAACAACTTCAGGATTTGGAAGATTTTTTTAGGAATAGTTGTTTCGATCATTTTTTTGATTTACCCGAGAATAATAATACACGTTGTCAAATGACCATGGTCTATAAACTTCTGAAAAGAAGGTTCATTTTTCAAAATCCCAAAAAGCAAGATGAGATTTTAATTAATTATTGTGGCATGCCAATCTTCTTTGGCAGAAGAGAGTTTGCCATAGTTTCAGGATTAAAATGTCATCCTCCTCTTGATCCCGTCCCTGAAAACATTGTCAAAAAAGAACCACATAGAAGAAAGAAAAGAAAAGAGTAAAAGAAGAAGCAATAGAACATTCATAGTCAACTTGGAAGCAGGACTTGATGTCCCTTGTTGGCACAAGTTTCAAAAATTCTAACTTAATATATTTGTTGGAATAGGAGGATACACCAAGGAAGCACATAGAGTTATTGTGCTTACTTTGGTTTACACATGATATACTTTTGGAGAAAGATATCAACAACAACATACTACTTAAATGGGTGAATTTCTGTCAGGATATTGAGGCTTCCAACTACTACCCTTGGAGTTATGAGAGCTTTGAATTAACTCTCAAATACTTGTTGAAACCTTTAGGAGCAAAGACCAGTAACTTATTTGGTTTTCCATGGGCTTTCATGGTAAAGCTAAATGTTCTTAATACTTTTATATTATATTGAGTAATTCAACTTTTGATTTGTGACATGTCTTTCTTTTTTATAGGCTTGGAAATTTGAAATCATTCCTCATTTGACCCATCAAGTAATTGTAGAAGAACAGATCTCATCTCCAAGGATATTGAGATGGTTGATATCAAAAACAAAAACTATCAAAGATGGGCATATTCCAGATCTTTTTAACCCTACTCATGATACAGTAAGTTATTAGTATATTACACTCTTATGTTGCTACAAATGATTCATCTGTTGCAACATGTGACACAAATATTGCTATTGTCCATATGTGTCAACCTATCACAGATCTGTAGCAACATATGACACATTTGTGGCAACATATCACCCATTTATAGCGACATATGGCACATATGTGGTAATATATCACCCACATGTAGCAACATATGACCAAAATATTCTTACGGATGACTCATTTTTATAAATTTAGGTTGTGCATCCATAAATTATCCCAACATAACAGGAATTGCAAATGTCATATCTAATTACTCTAGGGTTGGTTGAAATCATTTTTTATTCTGTTGTGGATAAAGCTTAAATGGAATTGGCTGGAGCAACAACCATCAAAAGAGATAGAGTTGTTAATGAATTAGTTATTTTTTGATGGGGTTTATGGTGGTGGTTTGATGTTGGTGCTGGTGATAGTGCTGGAAAAGACCAAGGGGATACCTCTTGTAGAAGATGTTGTAGTTTTCTCTATGAGAAGTGCAAGAAAAAAGATGAAGATTCTATCATGTATCTTCAAACATTAAGTCAAGTTGTCAATAAATTTAAAAACAAGAGGGGGGTCTAGGGCATTCTGTCAAAGAATG
The DNA here is from genome assembly GCA_022817965.1 of Solanum lycopersicoides. NCBI lineage: Eukaryota > Viridiplantae > Streptophyta > Magnoliopsida > Solanales > Solanaceae > Solanum > Solanum lycopersicoides. The sequence continues at coordinate 31,382,295 of CM040624.1, forward strand.
TTTGGCATCCATATACTCCACAGGCCAAGATGAGAAAAAATTCCTTTAAGGCAATACAAAATATGAAGAAGAAGATGTTTGAAAAATCTCCAATGGCCGTAATAGAGGAATTGAAGGAGTACAAAAAGTTGAATATTTATAAGCGTGAGACTGTAGAGGAAAAAATCAAAATGTTGTGTATAACGAGTGCAAAGGATGTTCATATATAATACGACATGCATGTTTTTACTAGACAAGATTTCAGGAACATGACAAGCACACATGTTTGCTGGGAAGACTGGGCAATTTTTCAATTTATAATGCACGTTTGTTTTATCTTTTCAATGACTACTCTTCTTTACTCTTTAGTATTATTTTTATTTCAGTATATTGATGAAATCTTTAACCTCATGCGTCAGAGGCATGAGACATACCCGGAGTACTATGATCCCAGAGGTAGAATCCTGAATCTCAACTTTTATACTGACTTCCTAAAATGATATGGAGAACTGAGCGATGAGGCAACAACAGTTGGTGGCAGAAGCCTTAAAAAATTAGTAAATGAGTTTGAATAGGATGAATATATGATTGACTATTTTAGGGGCATTAGGTCATTTCCAGGAGGCATGAATTAGATTGGTGCAAAAAGGATATTGACAGTCATGAACCTGAACAAAACTCATTTTGTGACTCTTGAGATACTCTTGCACGAGGGTCGCATGAATGTTTATGAATGCTAGTTGATGGGCCCAAATTGTTGAAGCAAAGTGGAATAATGAAGCATTTACCAGATAAGTTTCTCAATGAACTGTGAGAATTTAAAGGTTGATTGGAAACCCATGGTAAAAGATGAAATGAGAGTGGCGTGCGGGTCATATTCGCTTGCATTCATTGAGCTTTTGATTAGCGGAACAGAGATTCAACCTTCTAAAACCCTATTCTGTGACAATCTAGTTGATCAAATGCAATGGATTTGGGCTTATGGGATAGTATCTCGGAGCTTAAAGCCTTGACAACGTGTTTGTACTTAAAAGACAATATTTTATTTTATCACTTATGTTATTTTATCTTATATTGAGAGCAAGTACATAGTATGTGACATGGATAGTTCTCAAATGTAGCAACATATGTCTCACATGTAGCAACATATGCCTCAAATGGTCAAACATTGCTACATAACGATCATTTCTATAGCAACATATGGATCATATGTAGCAACATATGCCACAAATTGTCAAACATTTCTACATAAGGGTGATATGTTTCAACATATATGACATATGTAGCAACATATGTCTCATATGTAGCAACATATGCCTCAAATGGTCAAACATTGCTACATAAGGGTAATCTGTAGCAACATATGCCTCAAATTGCCAAACATTTCTACATAAGGTGATATGTTTCAACATTTGAGGCATCAATAGCAACATATGGATCATATGTAGCAACATATGCCTCAAATGGTCAAACATGTTACATAAGGGTCATCTGTAGCAACATATGTGACATATGTAGCAACATATGGATCATATGTAGCAACATATGCAAAACTACGTTTATTTACTTAAACAACTATGATAAGAAAAATTAAATGTTGGACAAGGAATGCAAAACTACGTTTATTTATTCTCATAACTATTATAATTTTAATGGTTGTACACAACTACATAAGAATTTTCCATCCTCTGCAATATTCTTCATGGTAATGCTTAATAATACAAAAAAACAAACAAGATTAGCTTCCACATATTACAACATATTATCTTATTCTTCTCCGTCATCCCCCATTCGTTACTTCTTTTAATATGACTTTCATCATTAGTTTCCAACTCCTTAATTCTGTTCGCCAATCTGAGAATAACGAACTTGGATCGTATATCAACATATTCACGATCCCTCCATCTAAAGAAGTTGCATGCATTCTTCAAAAATACACACAACAAAGAAAGAAATTCGAATAAAAAAATAAAATAAAGAGATCTCAAGTCTCCAAAGACTAAGGTGTAGAAATGTACATACACGATAACGTGGACAAGACCAAAATCTTCGACCTGGATTGTCCTTTGACCATGAAGTTTGCATTGAAAGTAAGTCTCCATGATTGCAATAGGTTTTCACACCCAACATGATATCATTTCATCATTACAAATTTGATTTAATATTGCATTTGACATCATATCAAAAGTAACAAAACAAATAAAACTCATTCATTAGATCTATATTTGAAAGAACCACATTCTTACCCAACCAGTATATTGCAAAATTAATGATTTCATTGATTTAAAGATACGGGAAAGTCCCAAAATTTGGTTTAAGCAAATGCTAATCAAATTAGTTGCGTGTTAAAAAATAAAGAATAGAAAAGACTGACAGATATATACGATTTCATTACATCCCAAGCACTCGAGAGATCCGAGATCCATGCGAAGCGAGAGATCGTATTAGAGAGAGAGAAAAAGCACTAAGCTTAGAAGAGAGACCGAAGCGACGAGGAAGAAATTGAAAACCCTATTCTTGAAATGAAAATGAAAACCCCAATATATATATATATATATATATATATATATATATATATATATATATATATATATTCTAGAAAAGAAATAATGGGTCAATTGGGCCAATTTTAGTTTTACAGATTGGGCTTGCCTGTGACAGATTGGGCCATTTTATAATGTACTTACGTTTTATAATATGTTGCCACATATGTCAGGTCTGTTGCAATTTTGCCAACAATACCTGCATATGTTGGCACATATGAACCATCAAAGAGGGTGTAATCGGCAAATCGGGCTATTTAGGAATGGAAAAATATCAACTTCGACAAAATTTTCTTACTAAATCATAATTAAGCAATAAAAATATGGTATAACACTTGGAATAACGATTTACAAGGGAGTTATATAACTATCATATGTTTTTACTTGGTCATTGTAAGATGAACTAGTGAGATGATAGTCTTTTTAAATATAATTGATAAAATTGAATGAAGGTAGTTGTATTCGATCATAATTTTTTACTTAGACATGTCGCAGGACTATACATTAGTGTTACATATCAAATTACGTGAGAATTTAATTGAATTAACCCCTAAAAGACCCAATTTATGATATACATATGTTGCCACATATGTCAGGTCTGTTGCAATTTTGCCAACAGAACCTGCATATGTTGGCACAAATTAAACATCAAGGAGGGGCTAATCGACGAATTGAGCGATTTTGGAATGGAAAATTGTCAACTTGGACCAAAATTTTATTACTTTAGACCATAATTAAGCAATAAAATATGGTGTAACACTTGGAACACCGATTTACAAGGGTGTGATATAACTATCATATGAATTTACTTGGTCATTATAAGATGAACTAGTGGGATGATAGTCTTTCTAAATATAATTGATTGAATCGAATGAAGGTAGTTTTATTCGACCATAATTTATTATTTAGACATGTTGTAGAACTATATGTAAGTTTTACATATCGAATTAGGTGACAATTTAATTGAATTAACCCCCAAAAGACCCATTTTATGATATACATATGTTGCCACATATGTCAGGTCTGTTGCAATTTCGCCAACAGAACTTGCATATATTGGCATAGATGAAACACCAAGGAGTGACTAATCGATAAAATTGAGCGATTTAGGAATGAAAAAATATTTCCACACATGAAAATTAATTAATTCAGAAATTTAAGTACTTTATCTATTTCTAAATCAGCACGACATAAGGCACAACGATATCGAGTGTAAGAGGATTGATGAGCAGTGCAACAAATTGGTCTTTCTCCCAACTTATTAGGTTCCTCGTGCAGCCTTCCATGTAAATTATATAAAAAAAATATGTCTAGATCTCCTGAGGTATACTAGATTCATGTTGGCAATGAATAGTATGTCTTCTCTCATGGATTCACCGCCTTTGAAGATTTAATTTATAGCAAGCACATACTTTCACCATTATCGTCGTATGCTGCTTGCTTAAGCATTCCCAATCCATCTGAATCGCTACTGTTGAAAAAGTCATACTATAAAAAAAATAACTTATTTAAAATGCAAAATACATTGATAAAAACGTAAATACGAAAAACATTAAAATTACCACGCCTTTTCTGTATAAGGCTTCTAAATTTCCCGATGAATGCACATTCCAGGAAAGGAGTACATCTTCCAAAAATTAAAATGGCCATATAAACGCTAGAATACTGCGCAAATTTGTCTTTCGATATACAGAAGATTCATTAGCGACTTCATTTAGGAGCCTGGAACGGAGAAATCAAATCAAATGGTCAGGAAATCAAATTAAAGAGTGAAAACTGATTAATACATACATACCTTAATTTAACCCTCATAAATCTTGTAGGGAGTAGGAATCAACCTTTTTAACGATAACAATTACTAGTTCACTCGGAAGGGATTCAATATAGTTTTTTTTTTCTCAAAGTCATTTTTGAAGATTTTTTATTCTTCCTTCCCATTTTGGAGAAAATTATATGAAAAGAGCTAAGTTGTGTTATTCTTATATAATAATATAATTCAAATATTTTGAATGTGAATGTGAAAATTTGCAACTTCTGAAGACGAAGAGGCACTTCTGAAGAATGTGAAAAGTTGCAAATGCTTATTTTTTTTTTAAAAAAAGGATAAAATTTGAAGACTTGTAATTAATGAAGGAGGTTGATGTAATTAATGAAGGAGGTTGTTGAAATGTTGTCACAGATGACATTTCAAGAATGGTCAAAATGAGAACGATGTTAAAACATATTTTATAAAGAACAAATTCAAAAATAAGTACAAAAGACAAAAATGCAACTTTTTTCACCATATGTTTTAAAGTTATGTACATATGTTGCCACATATTAAATTAATCCAACACACTGGTATGAGACAGAAATTTAACAAGTTAATCTGGTTCTAAATTACAACTACACAATTCACAACGAATATAGTCTTCATCGTCGCTTCGCCTGGGCCAACCATTCCTTCGGGCGATTTGATGGGATTGATGAACAATGCAACAAATGGGTCTTTCTCCCAACAAATTAGGTTTTAGCACCCACATTTGACCTAAAATGTATCGCAAATGGTGTCGACATCTTCTCACTATTAGTGACACAATTCTTTTCATGTTGGCAATGATCATCAAGCCTTCTCTCAAGGATTCACCGCCTTTAAAGATTGAAATTACAATAAACACATATGATGCACCAATGTGGCCATCGTCTATTCCTTGTTTAACCATTTCCAATGCAGTTGGATCATTACGGTTGAAAACATCAAACTATAAAAGAAATAACACATTTAAAATACAAAATACATTGATGAAAACGTCAATACATGCGAAAAACCTTAAAATTACCACACATTTTCTGTATAAGGCTTCTAAGTTCTCCGATGCTCTGCACATTTCCAGGAATAAGATAGCTTGTTGATCAATCGTCCATCTAAGTTCAGTAAAACTAACCAATGTTACCTTCTGATATACAGAAGGTTCATTACGACTTCATTGAGGAACCTGAAATTGGGAAATGGAATAAAATGATTAGAAAATGAAATAAAAGAGCAAAAAATGATTAATACATACATACCTTAATTTAACCCTCATTAAATCTTGTAGGGAGTAGGAAACAATCCTTTCAATGATTTCAATTAGTAGTTCCCTCCGAAGGGATTCCATGAAGTTTTTTCTAGTTGAAACCATTTTTGAGAAAATTAAATGAAGACGAAGAGAAGACAACTTTTGACTTCTCCCTCCCTTCTGTTGTGTTCTTATAAAATGCCAAGAAATTTGAAAATTACAAGAGAAGAGATGTCTTTTCAAAAAAGGGTAAAATATAGAAGAGTCGTAATTAATTTTATTTATTAAACCTGTTCCAATGATAGTAATGATTGATTGACTATTAACAACACTTACATGTAACCATTTTTTAAAAATATATTGGGATAGATGCATAATTATTTTTTAAAAATATATTTGACATATATAGCAACATGTGCAATATTTTGTTGTCATATCTAACACATAAGTGACATATGTTGGTACAAATACATTATGTGGTACTTGTAACACATAATTGACATATGTTGCAACATACGAAATATTCTGTTATAATATTTAACACATAATTGACATATGTTTGTACAGATAAGTTATGTGGTACTTGTAACACGTAATTGACATATGTTGCGACATATTCAATATTCTGTTGTAAAATGTAACACATAGTTGTCATATGTTGACACATATAAATTTGTTCAAAACTAATCACACTTTTTATTTATAACGATCAAGACAACATTTTTCACCATGAATTTGCAAGTTCTTTATATATGTTGCCACACATGGCAATTTAATTAGTGCTTCACAACGGTATGAGGCAGAAAATTAACTTGATAATCTAGTTATATATCACCCCTACATAAATCACAATAAATATCATCTACATTATAGTGTCTTCCCCAGGGCAAATCATTCCTGCGACTGATCCGCTCAAATTGATGAATAGTGCAATAAATGGGTTTTCTTCCCAACAAATGAGGTCCTGGGACCCACATTCCACCTAAATATTTTGCAACTGATTTTGACATGTTATGACTTTTAGTGGCTCAGTTTTTTTCATGTTGGCAATGAACATTAAGCCTTCACTCATGGATTCACTGTCATTGAAGATTGAAATTATGGAAAGTACATACTCTACACCAATGTGGCCACCGTCTGCTGCTTGATTAATCATTTTCAATGCAGTTGGATCGCTACGGTTGATAAAATCATACTACAGAAGAAATATCACATTTAAAATTCAAAATAATAAAAAAGTGAATACAGTCGAAAAATATTAAAAATTACCACGCCTTTTCTGTATAAGGCTTCTAAATTCCCTGATACTCTACACATTTCAAGGAAAGAAATGGCTTGTTGAACAATCTATGGTAAGAAAACCTGACCAATGTTACCTTTTGATATACAGAAGATTCATTAGCGATTTCATTGAGAAACCTTGAACTCAGAAATGAAATAAAAAGATTCGTAGATGAAATTAAAGAGCGAAAATTTATTAATACATACATACCTAAATTTAGCCCTCATTAAATCTCATAGGGAGTAGGAAATAATCCTTTCAATGATATTAATTAGTAGTTCCCTCGGAAGGAATTCAATGAACTTTTTTTTTACACATAGTCATTTTTGAAGATTTCTTATTCATATTGAATATTTAGTGAAATTTAAAAAGTTGCAAAACTTTGAGGACGAAAAGAAGAGAAGAGAAAATAAGAGACAACCTTTTGACTTTTCAAATGCAAATACTTATTTTCTTGAAAAAAAGAGTAAAATATGAAGAGTCGCGTCATTAAGTTTTTTTTCTTGAAAGTTGTTCCAATGACAATAATGATATCATCACAACACATGTAAGTATTTTTTAAAAATATGTTGGTACATATTCGTTTTCTGTGGTACTTGTAAGATATAATTGATATATGTTGGGACAAATGCAATTTTATGTCATAAAATCTAACACATAATTGACATATGTTGCCACATATGCAATATTCTGTGTTAAGTGGCAACACATAATGATCATATGTTGCCACCGATGCAATATTTTGTTATAAATAGCAACACATAATTGACATATGTTTTCAATTATGAAATATTTTGTTGTAAGTGGCAAGAATTGACATATGTTGCCACAAATGAAATATTCTATTGTAACTACCAACATATAATTAAATAAATGACACATTATATATAAATAACATCACATAAGTTTATTCTAAATAAGATAAGAAGATAAGGATCATCCTCAAATAAGAATGAACATTCATTAAAATTCAACAACACTTCTTATGGGGCATTTCAATTTGGGCATGTAGTTTTTTTGTGGCCAAAGTCCCTATATACTAAACACTTATATTTTCTTGTTTGAAATAATTCACCAACTCCATGCCGTCTCTTATATCTCCTTCTTCCTAGTTTATTTGGATCATTATATTGAGGAGGTATTTATATCTGTATGATATCCAAAGGGACAATCCAAGAATCTTCAAGTGGCCCCCGGTGAATTTCCTGACAATATGCCATTATGATTTTTCCACCGAATATATGGAGAGGAGTACTCAAATCTGGTTTCCAAAGTCTGCACCATGTTGGGATCGAAGCGCTGCCATGACATGTGGACAAGGTATTTTATCCAAGTAAAAAATTATACAAGTACAAGTTCTTCTTTGTAGATCCACAGTAGCAACATCACCATGACCAATGACACTGAACTTGTAGTTAGCGATTTGATGAGCCAACAACTTGTTGCCCGCGTTGTCATACTCTGATGTCTTTTTCAATTGAGGGAACAAATTTATTTGCAGAGTGCACCAGCTCCATACGCCTCTGGTGAAATAACAATGCAAATCTCATATTTAGTCATCAAATATAGCGACAATAGGAAATTCTCTTTCAACATCAAACATAGTATTCACCGACTCCGCGATGTTTGATGTCATAATGTTATATCTACACAATAACTACAAAAAAAAACACATAAAATAAAATAAACTCAAATGAGATGGTACCTATTTCCTGGGAAAATGGAATCCAATACGTTCAAGAGTTTCAGCCGCATTTGATACCAAATCTCTTATTTGATTGAAATGGTCATTAAACTCACATCTATCGTACGCCTTTGATTCTTTATAAAAATGTGACACTACCTTTGAATTGTGAAAGTTATTTCGAATATTTTTCTCAAGGTGTCTCATGCAACAACCATAATGAGATGCAGGGTAGATTCTCGTAACCATCTTTCGAATACTTGGATGCCTATCAGAGATAATGCACAAATCATTAGTATCATCTACAAAGCTTCTCATATTTTGAAAAGAATATTCATATGAGGCATCACAATCCTTGTCGATGACATAAAAAGCCGCTGAAAATATATGATTCTCAACATTTTGTGCCACCGCCGATAACAAAACTCCTCCATACTTGCTCGTTAGGAATGTGCCATCAACGACTATTACTTTTCTCATTTCTTGAAAACCGATTATCCAAGCAGCATATGATACAAAGAAGCATCGAGCGACAATGTCGTCCTGCTTCTTGGATTCGCAACTTCAAGCATATAACAGTACGCATTAAGCACTGCATACCCGTGCTCATGTGTTCCCCTGACATTAGACTTAGCATGATCCATGCCCTTATAAATCTTTCAATAGCTTACCTTACAACCCAATTATGTGCGGAGTTGATTTGGCATGTTTCTTATGGATGTGCATTTACCATTGGGAATCCTATTTTCAAAGTACTTACTTATGACTTTTGTTGTGGTATGGGGATTATGGCTTTTAAGATGCTCTGAACCACACGTATGATACTTTTCATATATTCTAGTGGCAAACCTATCGCTACTTGTAAATTCCACAACCCCCAGCCACCAATTGCAATCCCGATATGAACATTTAAAGGAAAAAACATTACGAGAATTGATCACCTTTTTCAGTCTAAAATCTTTTTTTCAAGCAAGCAATTTTCAATGAATTTTCCAGTTCTTGCTTGTTCTTGAATGTCATTCCCTTATAAAAACCTGTTTCATCATCTTGAACATTATTTACACGTGATTATTGAGAAGCACATGGATTGTTGCTGCCAACCATAGGTGTAGGAGGAATGTTTCTCTCAAGGTCCGGCCCTTCAACTTTACCTTCACCTATTCCAATTTCATCATCGGAATTAATCATATCTGCAGAATCAAATTCATCATTTAACATATCTTGTTGGCCTTTGTCTACATTATGATCCTCCTCGAAAGGATTTTCTTCCACGTAGACCCTTAATATGAGCGGTTTCTCTGCTCCTCCCAAATAAACAAGCAAACTAGGTTGATCAATTATTCTAAAAGGTAAAACCTTCTCATTATGAAAAAATGGGGAATGTAACTCATGACAAGATGTTCCGGTTGACAATTGTATGTAGACTTTTGCACGACTAAATTGAAGAAATCATCATACAAAATATGTCTTTCGACATACATCCCTATTGAACAGACTCCTTGTTTATTACTATCCTTCCAACGCCAAATAAATTGATTTTTCTTCTTGACCCATTCACCACGACAATCTATTCCTATAAATAATAACTCCATTTATTTTACCTGAAGAAATTAATTAAAAAAACAATTAGCAATTATGTAGAATAAGTATATGCTGCAACATATGACTATTCTGTGGCGAGATGTAAGTCATATGTTTCTACATATGATTGTTCTGTTGTGACAAATAAATCACGTGTGGTAACATGTTTATGTTATATGTTGCCACATATGATTTTCGTTGCGAGATGTAAGTCATATGTTGCTACATATAACTACTATGTTGTGACAAATAAATCAAATATGACAACAATTTTATGTTATATGTTGCCACATATGGCTTTTCTGTTGCAAAATGCAAGTCATATATTGTTATATATAACTATTATGTTGCGATTGAAATAACCTTTTTATTTCTACATATGACTATAATCTGTTGCAACAGATATGTTCCAATAGTCAACTGTTGCAACATATATAACCATATGTTGGAAACACGAATGCAAATTATTGAAAAAATTGCAGCTACCCATACCAGAACAATGGTGTGTGACCCAATCAATTATGAAGTAATTTCAGTTGATACAAAATGAAATCTGGTCTACTGATTAGAGATTAGCTAAATCTGATTCAAGAAGAAAAAACGAAGAAAAGTAAAGCTGAAGCACTAGCAGCCAAGACCCAACATGTACAAAAAGAAGAAGAAGAAGAAGATGAAGAGAGCGGAAAGAAAGGCAAGCAATCAAGCAAAGACGAGAGCAATAGAGGAAAAAATACGATGATGGCTCACCTGACCGCCTAAAGTTCCTGTGTGTCAAACACCGAAGGAAGAAACAAAATTGACAATAAAAAGGAGCAGCCGGTGAATCGTCGAGCAGTTCTGTGAAGCAAAGACAGATCGCCCAAAGTTGCGAACCTCAAGGATGCTGAATGCTAAGGCAATTAGGCGATTGAAGAGTTCAAAGGGTGGTTTAACGAGTGGTTCGGCCAGCCCAACTTACTTCACCGAGTGGTCTTTCCTAGTTTATTTTTGGCTACTATAAATTACATTTTCAACATTAATTTGGTATCGAGTTTTATCGAATTTTAAAGGATTATTATTCCATTTTTAGTCTCGAATAATTTTCTCTAAAGTTTCCAAGTATACTTGAAGGTTTTAGTCTCAATTTGGAGATTTTTTCAAGTGGGTTTCGAATTTTTTTCAAATTGGATTGGTTTAGTCAAATAAGTCTTGTTTTGATTTTTTGTGACAGATTGACCAAGGGCTGGTCAAATCCTCTTTAAAATGTAATTAAGTAAGTCTTGGACCAAATAACATTTTTCAAAACTTTCTAATCTTTCATAAAATACAAAAAAAAAAACACACATTATTTTGGAACTTTTATAATTTAATCCAAACCTTTTTTAAAAAAAAGCTCTTCTTCTTGTACTTCTCCCAACGTTCTCTGTTATGTTCTTCTTCTTCCTAAGAAATTTGATTATCCGACCATCTCCATTATCTTCCTCTCCGACTATCTCCATTATCTTCTTCCTCATCTCCGGTCGTGACTCTCTCCTCTTTCTGAACTGAAATTGTGTTCGACTTAAAATGGGTAAGTTATTTTCTTGAAAGATTTCACAAATTAGAACAATAGTAAGTTTTTTTCTTTGATTGTTGAACGATAAATCGTTCTATAGATGTGAAAATTGAATAATATGTAATGATACCTATTATATATTGTTTTTGAAAGAAAATCAACAAACCCAAAAAAAACCTAATTTTGAGGAAATGTATATGGATTGTTAACATTTAGTAAAAAGTCATTTTTTTGTTGCTTTTGTTGTTCTTTTTGTGGGCATTTTGTTGATATGATTTAAGAAATATAGTCTTCTCTAGTCTGGTTGAAAGATGTATCGTATGTAGCCACATTTTAGTGATATGTTGGTGCATATTCCAACAGAGTTGTAATAAGCTGTAACATCTTACCTATGCGTTAGGGCAACAAAATGGTGATCTGTGGCAACATAAGATTCATATGTGGCAACTTAAGATTCATCTATGGATACATAAAATTCATTTGTGGCAACAGTAGGTACATCTGTGGCAACATAAGATTTATCTAAAAAACATAAGATTTATATGTGGCAACATTACGTACATATGTGGCAACATAATGTTAATTTGTGGCAACATACTATCCATCTGTGGCAACATAATGTTATTATTATTTTATAATGAATTGTCAACGCTCAACCTTTTTTTATTTACCTTGTAGATGAAATAATACAAGAAGCTTCATCCATGACAACAACTCAATCTTTTATTGGTGTTGCTTCCTCTTCTAACATCAAATGCTCTTTTTGTCTATGCGAAGAGTGTGAGAAGCAACATGTTTATTTCTTAGTCGTGTTAAAAATTTCACTGATATTTTTAAGGAAATATCTTATAATATTGATGTCCAATGATCCAAGAACATTTTAAAGCCTTTGAAGTGTAGGAGGTTGAAAAAATATATTTCTCAAACACTATCTATAATTAGTGAGAAGAAAGAGAAGCAGAAAAAGGCAAAGGAGAAGGAGGAGAAAGAGAAGGAGAATAAGAAGAAGAACGAGGAGCAGAAGGAGAAGGAGAAGTAGAAGGAGAAGGGGAAGGATAATGAGAAGGAGAAGGAGAAGAAGAAGGAGAAGCAGAAAGCAAAAGATAAAGAGAAAAAGAAAGGGAAGAAAGTCGATGTCGTCAGTTGTGATTTGAAGCAAAAATATCCATTTGTAGGTTTTAACATTGACGACGAGGGTCCAACTGAACTAATGTCATCCTTCTCGCAATGGATAAACGAGGGTCTTTACTGGCATCATGCAAAAAAGTAAAGTCGTGCAACTATTATTGAATTAGTATTTCTTCTTGTTGTCCACTAACTAATTATTTATAATGATTACACAGTTGCAGAAGAGACAAGTACGATCACTTCTTATCCAATTGCTCGAATTTATAGTTTGCACGACTTGATTTTGTAGTTGCATTTCAAAAGAATAAGGACTGGTTCTACGTAATATTTCAACCCAAAAAGTGTTGGACTGATGAGGTAAATTCATGCCAATTTTTCTATTTTGATTAAGACATGAATATATACAAATAAATTGATACAAAAATACACTTGTTGATGCAACTCTACAGTATGTGGATGTCATTTTTTACTATTTGTGTAAGAAGTCGAGGAAACAGGGGAATTCTAAATATCGATATACCACTACTATTTGTTTTTTCAAAACATACATTGATAATGCTAGTGCTGTCCTGAATATGATGATAGAATCGTTGACACTGTCAAAGGGTTTAGTATACCTTCTGGACTGCCTTGGCACTTGATGTTTATGTCCCTGTAAATTGTAATGGGGACTTTCATTGGGTCTTGGCAGTCATTGCATTGAAGGAACGGTGCATAAAAGTGTATGATTCATTGTCCTCATCTAGGACTAATAGAAAATTGTGCTCCGAGATTCAGAAGTTGTCTAGAAAGTTGCCAAAGTACCTTGAGTTGAGCCAATTTTTTGAGCAAAAAGAGCGAACAAACTGGTCAGTTCTTGAATGTTACCAAGGAAAGAACAAATCTCACCCATTCAAAGTCAGACATGTTACTAGTATTGCCCAACAAGAAAATAGTAATTTGTAAGTATCACATTTTTTTTTTTAATCTTACGCCTATCAAAATGTGATGTTATTATATTTTCTAATTGATGATATACCATGCAGAGATTGTGGACTTTTTGTTGCTGCATAAGCTGAGTTTTTGTGTGTTGGACTAGAAAAACCATCTTGTGGACTTAGGGTTGAAACCCTTCGCATGAGATATGCTTCACTAGTATGGAAATATGGGATTTTAAAGGCTCGGAATAGCTATGTTAATAAAAATGAAGACCCACAGAGGCCCAGACCTAAAAAACCCAAGATCGATGAAAATGTCGCGATAACCACCACTGATTAGATAAGTGGTTATGTATATCATTGTGAATTACCTTTTTGTTGTTAAGTTGTATAAAATAATTGGTGAAGTGTTAATTTTTGCTGATAATATTAATATAAATGAGTTTTATGATTATTTTGATTTGTTGGAACAAATGTCAATTATGATGGAAAGGAAGAAATGTGATGTCTGTGGCAACATATATAACTTATGTTGTAAAAAACACCACATAATACATAAAAGATACATGTGACAACATATTTCACAAAAAGGATGATAAGATTTGTCACAGAAATGAGATATGTGGCAACATTATACTATATAACATATTTCACAGAAAGGTGGTATGTGCCCCAACAGAACGTATATATATGGCAACATATGTCACACTTTGAATTGTCAAAATTCAAAAAAAAAATCAATTTTAATACAATCGTCCCTTAATTTTCCCTCTCTCCCTCTCCTCTCTTCTATAAAAGTCATTTCATATTCCAAATTTTATTTATTTTTACTAATTTTAGTTTTCTTTTCTCTTGTTTCCTTTTTTCTCCTCCTCTCGTTCCATTGTTCCTTCCTTCACATATCATTGTTCTTGCAATATTTTCTAAAACATCAGTGGTAATCTATTGCGGTCCTCTTCTACAGCAAGGCGTCGTTGTCCTCATCATTTCTAGTTTATCATTGATATCTTCTCAGGTAATATTTAATTAGGATTGAAATGATTACTTGTTTGCCCTATTTTTAGTGGTTTTATCACTTTTTTGGTTGGGTAGTTATTCTTTTTTTAAATATTTTCTGATTTCAAAAAGCTTCGTTTGTAGTTCGCTAGATAGGGTTTAGGGAGAGTTTTGTGGTTTGTTTGTTGGTACATGTGTGGCATTGAATCGTATTTTTTGTTTGTGTTGTTGTGTATTTCAAACAACTTCATTTGTAGCTCATGTGTGACATTCAAATATTTTATTTTGTGATTGCATATACAAGGGGTACAAATATAATGACTCCTGTCAAAAGAAAAATTGATACAACTGACACAACAAAGATCTAGAAGAAGGCTAGGTCTAAAATTCCTTGGAAGAGGAATGAAAATATCACACT
Source organism: Solanum lycopersicoides (assembly GCA_022817965.1). Lineage (NCBI taxonomy): Eukaryota > Viridiplantae > Streptophyta > Magnoliopsida > Solanales > Solanaceae > Solanum > Solanum lycopersicoides. The sequence continues at coordinate 31,397,395 of CM040624.1, forward strand.
TTTAGAAGAACTTGCATATGAAGCAGTTTCTTCTTCTCAAGTAGAACTAGAATTTTTTGAAAAAAAATATGAAGAAAGAGAAAAAGAAAAAAATGAAGTTGTTGATGACGGAGAAAGAGCAAAAGTAGTTGAGGAAGAACAGGGAAAACAAAAAGAAGTTAAGGAAGAACAATGAAAAAATATAGAAGTAGTTGACAAAGAAGTAAAAAATAGAGAAGTAGTTGAGCAAAAAGAATAAAAAATAAATGAAGTTGATGAAGAAGAACAAGAACTTCATAAGTTTGCAATGCTTCATAATGAGAGTTTGCCATAGTTTGAGAAAATATTATTGTGGCATGCCAATCTTCTTTGGCAGAAGAGAGTTTGCTATAGTTTCAAGATTACAATGTCATCCTCCTCTTCAGCCCGTCCCTGAATACATTTCAAAGAACCACAAGAAGAAAGAAAAGAGTAAAAGAAGAAGCAAGACAACATTCAAAGTCAACTGAGAACCAGGACTTGATGTCCCATGTTGGCACAAGCTTCAAAAATCTTGACTTAATATATTTGCTAGAACAGGAGGATACACCAAGGAAGCACAAGGAGTCATTGTGCTTACTTTGGTTTACACATACTATACTTTTGACGAAAGATCTCAACAACAACATACTACTTAAATGAATGAATTTCCATCACGATATTGAGGCTTTCAAAAACTACCCAGGGGTTATGAGAACTTTGAATTAACTTTTAAATACTTGTTGAAACCTTTAGGAGCAAAGACCAGTAAGTTATTTGGTTTTCCATGGGCTTTCATGGTAAAACTAAATGTTCTTAATATTTTTATATTATATTGACTAATTCAACATTTGATTTGTTACATGTTTTCATTTTTTTTATAGGCTTGGATATTTGAAGTCATTCCTCATTTTACCCATCAAGTAATTGCAGAAGAATAGATCTAATCTCCAAGGATTTTGAGATGGTTGAGATCATAAACAAGAACTACAAAAGATGGGCATATTCCAGATCTTTTTAACCCTACTCATGATGCAGTAAGTTATTAGTATATTAGAACATTAAGCATTAAGTATGGAAGCCATGCAAAATCATGCAAAAAGGGACATTTAATATGGAAAAATTCTTTCATGACATTTTGATAAAATCCTTCATCATAAGAGTTTAAGAGACATAACACAAGTCAACATTCACATATAAGACAATATCCAAAATATATGACCATAAACACTTAGAATCCATTAACGTATTTAAACCCCCTACAAAAGGTTATCCTAAGACCCACCTAAGTAAGATATGAAGCAGCCACCCATACAACCCCTTCACACACACCCAGGTGATCCTCAAGACTAGCCAAGGTAAGAATATTTCCTTTCCATCACATAGCATTTAGTTCCATGTGCATCAATTAAGCCTTTACATCATTTAGACTCTCTACCTAAGGTTACTCTAAGACTCACCTAAGTAAAACATGAAGAGACCGCCCATACACCCTCTTCAAGCACACCTAAGTGTTCCTCAAAGCTACCCTAAATAAGAACCTTTCTTTTCAACATTCTTAAACTAAGTCAAAATTATTCATTAAAGCCATTTAAGAGACAACTAGACAATTAGGGGAACTCAGTTTAGCATTTTCAAAGCCTACTCGTGCCATGTGTATATAGCATTCCATTCCACTACCCACATGTTGTAGAACCTATCCAATGCTAGAGTGCACATCCCGTATGATGAGAATAGACATTAAGAGACATATACCACACTAGCTAGGTATGGAATCCAGTGTCATCACATACCCTACCTTGTGAAAGGTATTCTACTTGCCAAAGGTAGAACTAGGACACATCCCATGTTGGCACATGGTTAAGGGATAACACGGGCTTATTTGTACTCTAGTCTCATACTCAAGTAGAGCTACTATCACAAGCATATCCACTCGGTGCTTAGCCTTGGTTCTCATAGAGTAAGTTCATTGACACACCCCAAAAATTCTATCACCTAGATTAGAGCCTCACATAAGGAGTTAAGATGATTGTAGACATAAATAAGTGTAAATAACTTGGTTGAGAAGTATTGGAACCAAAATGTCAAGGAACGTCAATGGAGTACGGAGACTAGTGGAATAGGTGCTAGCATGCCTTGGCCTATTTAATGGGTTTTAGGAGTCGGAATTTAAAGAAATTTGGTGGAAAGGTGTTAAACATGTATTAGAGTGTGTTTAGGGTCGAAACGTCCGGGTACAACTCCCTAAGGACCACCTTAAGGGTCCTTGGAGAGGACACTTCCAAATGGCCCTAAACTGTCAATTGGTAGTAGTTAAACGACGGACTAAACGATGAGCCATCAATGGGTCAACGACTCGTCGATGCTGGTCGTTGGTCCAGCCTTATATTCTTGAGATGGATCCGAAAAACCCACTCTCTGACACAAACGATGACTCGCCATCACGGGCCGTCGTCGTGTCTACAGGGCGTCGATGGCTCCGTCGATTTACAGTTAGACCAATGACAAAACTTTTCAAAAGACCAGCCTCTGAAATCATCGACGGTTGACCTACAAAGCCGTCGATGGAAAGATGGTCCATTGGTTAGGGTCTCATCGTTTGGGGGTCGAGTTGACTGCCTCAATTTTTAGTTAGTGACTTAATTAGTTAATTGGTTAGGGGGTACTTAGGGGATTAAGGGTGGTTAATTATATTGGTTAAGGGAATTAAAAAGAGTTCCAACTCATTAACTAATCCAACAATCCATATTTCCCTAAACCCACTTAACTCCAACTTCTCTCTAGCTTCTCTCTCCACAAACCGAGACCTCCATTGAAGGAACCCTAAATCTCCAAGGTTAAGATGAATTCACCAAGGATTTCATCTCAAATTTGTGGAAAGCTCATCACTAAGGTATGATTTCTTTCACTCTTGGGATTCTTTTCCCAAGAGGCTCCTTCAAATATGGTTTCAAACTACACCAAGACTAGGGTTTCAATCTAGATATGGATTCTCTTTTCAAAACAAAATTATTGTTCAATTGTGATGAATTATGATATTTTAATGTTGGTTAACTATGGAATTATGGCTAATTGTTGATAATTACTTGGTATTCCCCCTTGAACCCTTGATCTTCCCCAAACTCATTGAAACCTTGAAATTCTATGGTAATTAAGAAAGATGATGAGTATGTGGATTATGTAGATTGATATTAACCATGTATTACTCCTTGAATTTACCTTGATTATGTATTGGTTATTTGTTCTTGAGTAATGGAAGTATGAAGGGTCATGAAAAGGGCAATAAGGTATGAAGCTTGATTCTTTCTTGGGTTCAATTATGCAAGATGAGTTACTTAGATAGTAATGCTTGTATATCTAATGTATTGTGGTGATGTTGATGACTAGTATCCCCCATCCTTAACCCTAGACATGTGAATTCACTATGAAGTGTGTAAGCATGTTATGATATGATTGTTATATGATTGAATGTAGCTTTTCATGACTATAATAAAGAGTTAAGTGAAATGTTTACTCACTTGTTAATGGTTCTACAGTGAAAGGATTGTTCTCACTTGTGATTACCTATGAGCTATTATGTTGAGATGTTTGCACAAGGGAATAGTAAAGGCTAGTGTGAACTTATGAGATGAATAAGATGGTTATAAGAAGGAAATAGATGCTTAGAACCAAAAAGGAATGTAAATGAGAATCAGGTCTCACGTTAGTAAGTCCGGCCTCCCACATAGGTTTTCTCACGTTTAGTAAGTCCGGGTTCCCAAGTTATGTGTTGTCGCATGAGATGGGGACCTCTACGCTAGTAAGTTAGGGTTCCTAGTAACAATATCCTTGACCCTTAACTATGTTCCCACATAGGACTTATATCTTAGTGAATCCACCTAGATAGCTATGTACGGATGGTTATACCTTAGGCAAGTGTTAACCTTCTATTTTCGGTGTGGGAGTAGTACACCGGATTCCATATAGCTCACATAGTCTCATGTTGGTTATTGCACTTCTTCCCTTAATATAAAAATTAAATGAACAATTAAGTATGTGAACTCTTATTAGGGTTGTCTTAAAGGCTACTACATAGTGTGAGGGAGGGTATGAGACTTCTCTTACACATTGCACATGTGGGATCCTAAGAGATGGTTCTAGTAGTGTTATTTTATAACTATGATTATGTTGATAAGCTATGAGTAGTATTGATGTATTAAGCATGCCATGATGAATTATGAGAATATGTTGTAAGTATGAAGTGGGATGCTTAATGTGATACTTAGCTTTGGATAGGGTTATGGGATTCTATCTTAGGCATTGCACAAGTATTTCTTAGATGGTCTAAATGTTGGGTTGATATTATGTTAAATTGACTTACTATGCTTATTATATGTGCATGTTGAGTTAAAATGATAGAAAGCATGATATTGACTAAAATGTCCTTTTCTCATCCAATAATGACTTTTGTGCATAGAAGCCATACTTAGTACGTGTGATGTTTTAACCCATATTTCTTTCCCTTTTCCCAAACATTTTAGGTTCCGGCCGTTTAGGAGTTTTGTGGCCACTTGCAAGGAAGACTTGGATCTTTTCCCAAGTCATTGGTGAGTCCTCAAGTCCGGGGATGTTTCCATGTTCCACTGTAGCTATAATCTTGCTTATGTTTAGAGACCTTTATTCTTTCTTTTGTCATTGAGACAATTGATGTAAGCCTATAATGGCGTATTGTTCTTGTATTGGCTATGTCCAAATATTTATTCTCTTGCAGATGATTTATATGTGATATGATACTTTAGACTCTTATATGTTTTACTTATGCTAAAAGAGAAGTGTATGTAAACTTCATATGCGAGGAGTCTATGTAAACTCCATATACGATATGTGAGAAGTCTAAGTATACTTCATTACGTAAAGTTTTAAATTTTCCGTATTTTGACCTATGATGTTCTATGATGTATGCTAAGGGCTAGTCTTAGTCCTCTTCGAGGACAACGACGCCTGTTAAGCCTAGGGGGTACTTTGGGTCGTAACTAACTTGGTATATGAGCTTGAGGTTGAGTAATCTTAGGATCGATGTCTCACTAAACCATGTCAATGTAGGGTCTTATTCATAATTGTGAAGCGCGCCACACTTATGAATGAGGGACTATGTGATGGTTAGGAACTTTCACTCTCTTGTTATTCCTTAGTTATACCTAATATTCTTAACTCTATCTAGTCCTTTCTTCTAATCCTTTTATTGTGCTTATAGGCAATGAATACAAGGAGGAACAATGCTTGAAGGGCCAAGGAGGATAATTTGAATGAGGCGGTTCCCCCTTAAGCTCCTCAAAACCCTCAAGTTCCTATCGAAGAAGGGGCTATGTCTAACGTTGAGATAATGACAACTATTCATGGGTTCACTCAAGTGTTGGCTACTCAACTTTCTAGGGACACTAGAATGCAAGTGAACCCTAATTCTAACACCACCGCTTCAAGGATTCGGGATTTCACACGGATGAATCCCCTTACCATCTATGGTTCTAAGGTAGAGGAGGACCCACAAGGGTTCATTGATGAAGTGTTCAAATTTCTTGATGCTATGGGGGTGTCTTCTCAAGAAAAGGCGGAACTAGCCGTCTACCAACTCAAAGATGTGGCTCAAGTTTGGCATGATCAATAGAAGGATGAGAGGCCGGTTGGAGAAGGCCGGGTTACTTGGGCATCATTCAAGATGGCTTTACTTGATAGATTCTTTCCCTTGGAATTGAGGGAGAGGAAAATGCAAGAATTCATCAACTTTCGTCAAGGAGGTATGAGCGTAAAAAAGTATAGCCTCAATTTCACTCATGTCAAGACCGAGAAGCACCCCCTAGAAGTAACATGGCATACTTGACCTCTCGGAGGTCTTATACAAGCCCATAGTTATCATTCATCGCATTGTCATAGGTAAATTTAGCGGAAAATTTAAAACTTTTCATAGCATATCTATGCTAGAGTATCACTTCCATTATATATAAAATATCATAATACATAGTTAAAGACTCTAAGTCTCTTTGCCATCTTCGAGTCAACATCATTAGAGTACCTTAGGGATACGACCCTTATAACATAATTCATTAACTAAGCTATTACAAAACTTTACATAATACATAATGTAGGAAATCCTTGAACTTAAGGATTCCTTTCCTTGAGCTTGGAAAACACATGTCAAGCCCTTCACCTTAGAGACATCCTTTAAGCATCCATAACCTACACTTTGTAAAAAGGTAAAGAAGAATGGTGTTAGTACAAGAATGCACTAAGTATGACAACTATGCAAAAAACATGCATTTAAAAAGGGACATTTTACTTTGAAACCATACATCATGCCTTTTGTGAAAACTTCACAAAACTTTGGTACCATAAGCATCATACAATTCTTATACTTATTTTAGGCATATAAAAAAGTCATAACATCACCTAAATCCAAACATTGTAATTAAGGCACATTTACAATTTATTCACAGTAAGCTTATTCTATTTACAGTTAGCTTATCTACCCTTTACAGTAAACTCTTTTTCTTCTTAACTCCTTAACTTCCCAAGTAACCCTTTTGTCATACTTGGTGCAATGTATAGATAATGTCCCATTACACTATTCACACTCAAGAATAACATTAAGGCCACTAGGTAGTCGTACATACAACCCTCATTTACCAATACATACATTCATAGAACCATTTCATATAATAAGACATATACTTTACATTTGACCCGACATACTTTTATGGACCACATAGAAGAACTCATTACAAAACAACCTTCAAGTCAAGACTTACCAATATCATCAAGAAGCATTAGTCAATCAATAGCATATTTAGACTTCACTTCACTTAGACATCATAAGACCTTACTCATAATCTCAATCTAATCCTACTAGTGCAATGTACATGTGAAGTCCCATAACCTCACACATACTAAGTAAACCTATAAAGAGACTACAAGCCTTAACATGTACATCATACATCAACTATGATACTATAGTCAACCGTATGCATACCAAGTAGGACCTTCATCATATAGTCACCAAGACCAATATTATGCATATAATGTAAGACCACATCATATAGACTCATTAGGACTCGTACCATGCATTTCATCACAACAAGTAGACAACACTACAATGTCATGCATAAGGAACATAAACATAGTCATATACATTAGAACACCTTCCTAGAACTCACTTCAAAAGCTACTTGTGCAATACATAGGTAAAGTCCCATACCCTCACCTACACTAAGCAACTTCCCTTAGGTTATCCTAGTTAGGGTCCTTACTTTACTTCCATTGTCCATTTTAATTTAGGGAAACTATATCCTTAACGACACTAAGACCATGGGTGCTAAACATGGAATTTGGTGTTGTAGAACCTTGCACCAAGTGAAGGTGCTCTACCTTGCCAAAGTAGAACATTAACATCATGCTAGCATATTAGGTGATATCAGTTGCTAGATCCTATGGGGCAAGCATAGTTTATCGAACTTGGTGGTATATATGGAAACCCTCTTTATGCCAAATAGGGCATTGTAGTTATCCACCTTGTGAGGACTATGTTGAACAAGCCTTCCCACATTGGGAAGGGACACCCCTCATCTTCAAGTTCACTCGGTGCAAAGCTAAGTTCCCTTTATTGAAAATCCTTTATTAATATTACTTTATGAAATATAGGCTTTAGGAGAGTTAACCCCTAATATTCTTAGCTCATAGGTTATAAATGTGAAAGTCCTTTCATCAACCTATTTCATGTGAGAAAACCTTTGACTATATCATCATACATGCATAATGTACATGTTTTCATGTGTATGTGTACATATATGTGTGCAAACCTTTCACATAAACACCCTTAGTCCACACATGTTCATACTTTATTTCATTCATGCATAAGTGTATAGGTGTAACTATATGAGCAATCCTTTCATATAAAAACATTTAGACACTATGCATATTCATACTTCATCATGTCATATACTTGACATCATAGCATACAATTCATACTCATAACATGCTTATGCATTCATATTCATTACATACATCGCAACCTAGGAACTATCATATCAAGGCACACATGTGCAATGCATAGACAAGGTCCCAGACCCTTGTACGTACTAGTACACCTATTAAGTCATCCTAGTTAAGATATACATAGCATATCTCATAGACATATACTTTACATGCATAGTAGTAGACACAAGTGCATATGAGAATATCCTTTCATTAGACACCATGAACCTATACTACTTGTAAGCATGCAGGAGGTGTAAGTGTGTGTACATTGGTCACCATGATCACATAATGGCTATTGACATCACATTGAGGCAGCCACCCTATTAAGACCATAATGCATATTCAAGCATAGATCACACATCACATATTAGCATAGGAGACGATACAACTTCAACATTTGCATTCAAGGCTCTTAACATTAGCTAATCACACATTCATATAGGGGTACATAGGTAGGGGTCATTAACCATTATTACACCATCAATGGAAGTACCTAAACCACACCTAACATAGTCATTCACATTCTTTTAACTTTAGCAATACAACCTTGACCACAACTAGAATGGAAGACTAGACATAATACTTCAAATCGGATGATCATCACCACCACACCTTCATAATACAATTGCCGTTAAGGCCATGATCACATCACATATATATTGACAATAAAGTAAACACCTCCACAATAAGTGGACCATACCACACAATGTCATTCAAGGCCAATCTCCTAGCAATTCTATAGAAAAATGGAGGAATAGAGCAATCAGACCAATTCACCAACCTTTGATCATCATTGATCAATACTCCTATTTTATCAACAATTCATATATAGGGCAGTAGCTAAAAGTATCATAACATAAATGAAATCATGCTTCAACTATCCTAGAATTAAGATCACATTATGTACATTGCATTATCAATCTATAGAAGATAGAAGAACATAGGTCAATCTTACCAAATCTTCAAACCTTGATCCACATGGATCACTCATAAAAAATTAACCATCAATTTGAATTTAAAACAGTAGCAATAGCTAATCAAACATACTAGAATCATAATTCAATTAACATATAATAAAGATCACAATGCCCATAACATAGGCTAATTTGAGAATTGGAAGGAACATGGGTTCATCATGAAATTGGATTGAATTGAACATGAAAATCAGTATATATTCAACAATTCATCTTAAGCATGCTTTTGAAATCATTTTGAGAAGGAGTCCATGGCTAGATTGAAATATATAGGTTTGATCATGAACTTTCATTGAAAATATTGGAAGGAACTCCATAGAAGAAAGGTTGACTAAGGATAAAGGATCACCATACCTCATTGTAGGAGCAAACCACGAATCATTGGTGAAGAATCCATGGGAATCCAATCTCCAAGCTGTTCTTGAGCTTCATCTCCAATGGAGGTTTCTAGAGAGGTTTCTTTTGGAGAGGGAAGTCTAATTTTGAATAATGAATTGGGTATGGGGTTTTGATCTTAATAACCAACTTAATATACCCAAAAATACCTAAATTAACCGTCTAGGGTCAGTTTAGGATGTGGGGTGAATTTCCCATTCACCCCTTAATGATACAGTGAGCCTAGCAGCTGAGTGCAGGCTGCATCGATGCCTCCAATCGACGACCAGTAGACCCATCGACGGGCCGTACTGGCAATCGTCGTTTGGGTCTGAGAGTTGTCATTTGTGTAACACTCCAGAAGTTTCATGACTTAGACTAGAGCTTCATCTGTTAAATAATGTTCAAAATGATTTTTCTAGACCTATATCAATGTAATAAGTTCATTTAGAAAAGGTTAGAGCCAAAACGACGAAGAAAGACCTTTACATCCGGAAACTATCTAATTTGAACTAGTTGACGTCCCTATGCTTTGTGAAGGTTTGTATGTGTCAAATGAAGTGTAAAACTAGTAAAAACACTTTGGATAGGTAAAATGTAGTATAGAGGGTCTAAACGTCCAATAACGACTCCCCAAGGACCACCCGAAGGGTCCTTGAGGAGGACGGACCCCAACATGGGTAGGCAGGTTGCCAAAGCAAATTGCACGAGCAAGAACCAAGGGGTTGCTGCGCCACTCGCATCCCACACGTGGTTTACTTGGCATGCCATTTCTTGGCTGCTTCACTGGCCCATGTTTGGGTCCTCCTCAGGGACCCTTTTGATGGTCCCCGGGGCGTCTTTCTCGGACGTTTCGACCCTTTGTATGTCATGATACGCAAAGGAACTCTCGGTACTGAATTTCACCTTCAAACCATCCCCCAAAACATCACTACAAAACACTACGACACACTAGTTCAATTTCGACTTGTTTCCGAAAGTCTTGGACGTTCTTGGACGTTTGACCTCCAAACACTTCCAAACTTTATATACTGCCTAAGAACACTATTATTAACCATTTTATGACTTTAAAACATCATTACACAAGTTTTAGGCTCTAGCTCAACCTAGCTCATTTTGAGGGTGTAACAAGGCTCCTTCAACTATGGTTTCAAACAACACCAAGATTAGGGTTTTAATCTAGATATGGATTGTCTTTTCAAAATGAAATTATTTTTCAATTATGATGAATTATGATATATTATTGTTGATTAACTATGGAATTATGGCTAATTGTTGATAATTACTTGAGATTCCCCCCTTGAACCCTTGATCTTCCCCAAACTCATGAAACCTTGAAATTCTATGGTAATTAAGAAAGATGATGAGTATGTGGATTATGTAGATTGATATTAACCATGTATTACTCCTTGAATTTACCTTGATTATGTATTGGTTATGTGTTCTTGAGTAATAGAAGTATGAAGGGTCATGAAAAGGGCAAGAAGGTATGAAGCTTGATTCTTTTTTGGGTTCAATTATGCAAGATGAGTTACTTAGATAGTGATGCTTGTATATCTACTATGTTGTGGTGATGTTGATGACTAGTATCCGCCATCCTTAACCCTAGTCATGTGAATTCACTATGAAGTGTGTAAGCATGTTATGATATGATTTTTATATGATTGAATGTAGATTTTCATGACTATAATAAAGAGTTAAGTGAAAGGTTTACTCACTTGTTAATGGTTCTACAGTGATTGGATTGTTCTCACTTGTGATTATCAAAGAGCTATTATGTTGAGATGTTTGCACAAGGGCCTAGTAAAGGCTAGTGTGAACTTATGAGATGACTAAGATGGTTATAAGAAGGGAATATATGCTTAGCGCCGAAAGGACATGTAAATGAGATGGAGGTCTCACGTTTAGTAAGTCCGACCTCTAACATGGGTTTTCTCACGTTTAGTAAGTCCGGGTTCCCAAGTTATGTGTTGTCTCATGAGATAGGGACCTCCATGCTAATAAGTTAGGGTTCCTAGTAACAATATCCTTGACACTTAACTATGTGCCCACATAGGACTTATAGCTTAGTGTATCCACCTTGATAGCTATGTACGAATGGTTACACCTTAGGCAAGTGTTAACCTTCTATTTTCGGTGTGGGAGTAGTACACCGGATTCCATATAGCTCACATAGTCTCATGTTGGTTATTGCACTTCTTCCCTTAATATAAAATTAAATGAACAATTAAGTATGTGAACTCTTATTAGGGTTGTCTTAAAGGCTACTACATAGTGTGAGGGAGGGTATGAGACTTCTCTTACACATTGCACATGTGGGATCCTAAGAGATGGTTCTAGTAGTGTTATTTTATGATTATGATTATGTTGATAAGCTATGAGTAGTATTGATGTATTAAGCATGCCATGATGAATTATGAGAATATGTTGTAAGTATGAAGTGGGATGCTTAATGTGATACTTAGCTTTGGATAGGGTTATGGGATTCTATCTTAGGCATTGCACAAGTATTTCTTAGATGGTCTAAATGTTGGGTTGATATTATGTTAAATTGACTTACTATGCTTATTATATGTGCATGTTGAGTTAAAATGATAGAAAGCATGATATTGACTAAAATGTCCTTTTCTCATCCAATAATGACTTTTGTGCATAGAAGCCATACTTAGTACGTGTGATGTTTTAACCCATATTTCTTTCCCTTTTCCCAAACATTTTAGGTTCCGGCCGTTTAGGAGTTTTGTGGCCACTTGCAAGGAAGACTTGGATCTTTTCCCAAGTCATTGGTGAGTCCTCAAGTCCTGGGATGTTTCCATGTTCCACTGTAGCTATAATCTTGCTTATGTTTAGAGACCTTTATTCTTTTTTTATCATTTAGACAATTGATGTAAGCCTATAATGGCGTATTGTTCTTGTATTGGCTATGTCCAAACCTTTGTACTCTTGTAGACGGTTTATATGTGAGATGGGACTTTAGACTTTGATATGTTTTACTTATGCTAAAAGAGAACTCTATGTAAACTTCATATGCGAAGAGTATATGTAAACTCCTATACGATATATGAGAAGTCTAAGTATACTTCATTATGTAAAGTTTTAAATTTTCTGCAATTTTGACCTATGATGTGCTATGATGTATGCTAAGGGCTAGTCTTAATCCTCTTCAAGGAAGACGACACCGGTTACGCCTAGGGGGTACTTTGGGTCGTAACATTCATTCACGTGTATCAGAGAGGGCTCCATCATTCAGCCTACCGACCCATAATACCATTTCCAAGAAGGGATCCACAAGGGTCTACAAATCAAGGTTTAGTAGGATAGCTTTTATGACTTTCTTAGAGAGGGTTTCATGCCGTTCCAGCCAACCGACCTTTAAGTCCATCATTTCTCTGAAGAAGGGAACCATTACGGTGTACCGATCAATGATTCTATATTAACCTTCTTTTCATATTCAAGGTTTCACATTCTTAACCTTCTTTTCATATTCAAGGTTCCATATTAGTCTTTCATAGAAGGGTACCACTTTAGGTCTACTGATCCTAGACTTTCATTCTTTGATTCATTCATTCATTCATACGTACATACGTGACAATGGTGCCTAAGCGTACCATGTCAAGAGATCAGAATCACATAACTTTCATGTATCAAGAAGAGGGACTTAGGTCTACCAATTCAATACACATTATTCATCATATCATTTATTTAATATCATTCAAGTACCAAGTAGGGACAAATAAGTCTACAAACACAAGATACAACATCATTCAATAAAGACACTTCTTAGTCCTTTATCATCATATATCATCAATTAGAGAAGAATCATAACATTATAGCACCCATACAAGATCATATAGGCATCACATGAGTACCTTCATATTATACAAGATCACATTACTTCATATAACCAAATTCACAATATACCTTCACATATACCATGACATTATACTACTACAATTGACATAATAATGCCGACAAGACCATGATCATAATCATATACAAAAAATAAGCACCGCCACGATAGGTGGACCATACCAATCAATAGCAATTCTATATCAATTATACATTAAATAAGGGAATCATGAAAACTTACCCTCTTCCTATTCCAAGATCACAATTCCTTAACATATCCAACAATTCACAATATAGTAGCATAATTAACCATAGAAATCAACAATACAACATGAAGTAAACTCAATTCTATCATCATTAGATCATAAGCAATAGACCCACTTCATAAGCAAAATTTAGAGATTTGAGAAGATCAAGGGTTCATGGAGATTTTAATTGGAAAACATCAATTTAACATCAAGAATATCATATATAATGATTTGAAATCGTTTCATGCAAGAAACCTTAAGTTAGAGTGAAAATTGGACTTTTTCATAAACTTTGAAATCTTTGAAATCACTTTGAGAATGGCTCTAAGGTGATAGCTAACCTTAGATAAAGAACTCCCATACCTTATTAGAAGATATCCCAAGAGAATTGAAGAAGAAATCCATAGAATCCAAAACCGTAGCTCCATCTTGACTTCAAGCTTCCATGGGTTTTTTTGGAGAGAACTTTAGGAGGGAAGGGTTTTGATTTAGGTGTTAGAGTCTAAAAGAGAGTTTAATCACTTTAATACTCTTATAATACCTAAATACACCTAAAAAACCCGTCCATGCACTTAAAAAGACTTGGGGTGAATTTACCATTTCACCCTACCTTGGCTGAACCACCTGCAGAATTTGCAAGCCCAAACGACGCCCACAAATAACGATCCGTCAATGGAGTGACGCTCCGTCAATGGGGTCCATTGTTTGTGAATGAGGCTCAGAATTTGCAGGCCTTGCAGTCCTTGTCGATGCCCATAATTGACGAGCCGTCAATTGGTTGACTGGCCGTCAATTGGTTGACTGGCCATCAAATGGTGCCGTCGTTTGATGCTGCGTGGCAACTTCTTGGCTTAAAGGTGGGGTCCTCCTCAAGGGCACCTCATGGGTACTTGTTGGAGTCGTAGACGGACGTTAAACCCCAAAACATGCCCATCTAGGTTCTAGGGTCCTCACCCTGATTTAAACCTCAAACAACACACTTAACTTCATTAAAACACATAGACACACACAAGCACATAGACAACTAGTATTCAAACGTCTTGGTCATTCCTTGACGTTTGACCTCAAACTCAAATAGAATGACCTATAAACTCATTAACACATTAAATTAACAAGTTAATAACCCTTAAAACACAAGTGAAGCTCTAACTCATCCTAGTTCATTTTTAGGGTTGTTATTGTCTCCCCAACTTGGGAAAATTCGTTCTCGAATGATACTTAACACTTAAAGGGATAAAAACCAAAGAAAAAAGCCCGCATTCATGCATACACTGTAATAAACTATACACATAGTTAGGAGGAATATCACTTCACATAAAAGGCTCAAACAACTTCATGCAATTCAAGCAAGTAGAGCTACATCTACCAACTCCTTATGCATCATTCTTTACCATTTATCGTTATATTGGATAAACCTCCTTCTCCAAGTTACATCATGCTCATTTAAACATCACTTAGCACATCATGCAATTTCTCATCAAATCATAATCATGCTAAATTTTCAATAAGGCACATTTAATGCAATTTCCTCATAAAGGCTCAACATGCAACTTCTCAATAATACAGTAGGCATGCTTAACAAGTCAACTCATGATACATTTAGTGTAACGATTCAAGGGTATACCCTAGAAGTTTGTAATGCCCCAAAATGAATTAGGATAAAATAGGGCCTATCATGTGTGTCATGAACTTATAAGGTCTTAAAATGAATAATAATAGTGTTAAGAGGCACTATATAGAGTTTGGAAGAGTTTGTAGGTGAAACATCCAAGAACGTCTGTTGACGTTTGAAAGTTAGCCTTGAGACGTGCAAGCGTGCCTTAGTATGTTTCATGAGGTTTTATGTAGTGTTTGGAGCTCAAATCGATAGGGAAGGTTCCTAACATCTTAGCAGACGTATTTGGGGTGGAAACGTCTGGGCACGATTCCCAAGGACCACCCAAAGGGTCCTCGAGGAGGACCCAAAAGTGGACAGTGCACTGCCTTAGCAGTGTCAAAGGACGAAAGTATCAATGCTCAGTCAACAGGACTACGCCTCGTCGAACGGGGGCGTCGCCCCATAATTAGAATGGGAGATAAAACCCTTATTTTGTAGGGTAGCTGTCACAAAAGACAGACCTGCAGGACAGAGTCGTCGTTCCATCAATGGTTCATCGACTGCAGGTCAACGATGGAGCCTACAATTCCCTCCGACACGTTATCTAATGAATGGGTGCATTGTAAATTCACCCCACGTCCAAATAAATGCATGGCAGATATTTTAGATAGTTTTAGGTATTTAATGAGTCTTTAAACAATAAGATAGCCATTTATACTTTAGACTCCAAAAATCAAAACCTGTCCCTCACAAAAATTCTCTCAAAAACACCTTATAAGTAGAAGAGAAGTTGGAGGTAGCTCTTAGGACGAATTCATCAAGGAATCAAGCTAGGTTTAAGTGTCTAATCTAAGGTATGTGAAGCTTGTTCATTCATGGATTCTTCCATCCATGTAGTCGCCTAGTTTCTCTTTAATTGTGACTCCAAAGAACCTCAATCTAGAGAGGGTTGTGATTGCATTGTGGGTAAGGCTTGATTGTGATCCCAATCTAGTGGGTAGCATTCAATGATGTTCATTTGATGATCACATGCTGTGTTTATGAGGTTATCATGGTGAATTGTTGTATTTGATGTTGAAGGAGATCATGGTGATTTTAGGCCATTATGGACTAGATGAAGGTTCTATGTTGATTTCCTTAATTCAATTATATTCTATATTATTTGATCATGATTGAATCACCTAGATATGATTTGAACAAGGTCTAATTTATTGAACATGATCTTGACTTTTACGGTTGGAATTGGACCTATGTGATCAAGCGTGACTAGATTTACCTTCAAATTATCCAATTGAATGAATTAACATGTAATTGAGTATGAATCATGATAGATTGAAGGTGATATTCGATTATAGGGCTTATATGCCATTGTTGATAGGGCTTTGGGGGTGAAATATTTATGAGGGGATTGTATTGTTGTTTTCTTTCTCTATTACACTTAGACATGAGCAGGTTAGGGGAAGCAAGTTCTCTCACATAGATGGATTCTAGGTTGACCTAAGAACCTAAAACGAATCAAGACATTGTAGACTAAATAACTTGAATTTGTATTGAATAACCTCTTCTTGTGTAGTTGACTTTGTAAGATAAGGCCAAGGTGTGGTAGCTTGAGATGATGAATCTCATGATAGCTTAGGATGGAGGAAGTAAGCCCTCCCACATATATCTTGTTCATGTATTGCAAGGATGCTTGATCATGTTAGCTTGAGGATGGTGGTTCTCATGATAGCTTGGGATTGAGTAATGTAGCTCTCCTTAGAATAGTTTGATGTATAATGACTAGAGTGTCTTCATGATAGCTTGACTCAGTTAGGCCAACACCATGTCATGATAGCTTTAAGGGAAAGGCCTATACTCTTCTAATGATTAGCTTGATTTTCATGTAAGGTGTATTTCATGATAGCTTGAGATTGGTTTCTCATGATAGCTTAGGGTTGAGGATACATGCTCTCCTATGATTAGCTGGCATTTACATGATTGGTTTCATGATGGTTAGGTTGGTACTTGTGTATCCTCCCTTGTTAGCTTGGAGTGTATGTGAGGTGCTCTCCATGTAGTAGGTCTATTATGATAGTAAGTCAAGCTTTATAGACAAGAGTGCAAGATACGTAGCTTGGAGTAGAATAGCCTAGAGAAGTACTTAGTATGGATGGTAGTATGGGATGCCATTCATACATGGAACAAGTATGACTTGAAGCTACCTATTAAAAGACCCCTATGTTATGTATGTTTAGCTTGGGTAGTGGCTATGGTAGCTTTCCATGACATGATTTACTTAAGATGATAGTTGTTTTTGAATATGAAGTAGGTCTACTAAGAGACTCCAAAAATAAATGAAAGAGGATAGGGTGACTTCCCTATATTCTTAGTGTGTGAGGTTGAATTGGATGCCTCACATGCATTGCACAAGTGTGCTTTGAGGTGGCCTAGGGGCATAGTGCTCATATGATATGATGAATTTAAGTCTTAGTTATGAAAGTGGATTATGATCAAGGATGACCAAAAAGAGGTACTTAGCTTTTGTAGTAGCATGGGATGCTACCTTAGCCTCGCACAAGTATACTTGGAGGTGCCTTGTGATGTAGTTCATTTGAGTAAGAAGGATAATGAACTAAGTATGAACTCTTATATGCCTTATGATGCTTTATTTTGCCTACGATATTCATGTCATGCTTATGCCTTTATCTCTTATGTTTATACCTATTGTTGACTAACCCTTTGAGATATCTTATGTTTGGTATGGTAGTTTTCGTACTTAGTACATATCGTACTAATGCATGCTTTTGCCTACATTCTAATCCAATATAGGGTCTTGATGAGAATTATTTGCTTGAAGGGTAGAGTTTCCAAGGATTGTCAAGAAGTGAAGATTGGTGACTCCTCATAGCATCCGAGGACACACACACCACTATGTTGTCTTTTATGTTTTTACTATGTAAGACTTTTATGGGCTGTGAGCCAAGACTTATGTAATCATGTTGTCATAGATGATTATGAGACAAACGTTTAGAAATTTTATGAAATGATTCCGCAATATGTTTTGAAGAAAATGTTTTAATTCTGCGCTAATTTTTGTGTATATGCAATGAATTATGTCTAAGGGCTTGTACATGACCTCCGAGAGGTCAAGTACGTCGTGTGGCAACTCAAGGATGCCCTAACTTCTATGGTGTACTTGCGGGTCGTTACAAACATGGTATCAGAGCATAAGGTTATGAAATGGTCTTAGGTTGTCTCAAAAACCACGTCTAAGAGAGTCTTATTCATTGGTGTGATTCGCGACACACCCATGAATAGGAGGCTATGAGATGCTTAGAAAAGTTCCATTTTTTCATTCTTCAAGTCGTGACATAGAGTTTGGCTATTGTAGGTCCTTCTCTAATGTTTTCCTATGATTTTGTCCAGGTTATGGATAACCCTAGGGCTAATGCTAGAAGGGAAGGAGATGGGAGTGGGGAGCAAGAGATTCCTCCCCAAGTGTAAGAGCAAGTTCCTCCCCAAGTGCAAGAGGAAATTTCTCCTCAAGTTCCTAATGATCCTCCCATAAGGAATGCTATGTTTGAGGAGTTTAGGACTTCTATGACCTTGTTGGCTCAAGCCTTAACGCCACAAGCTAATAGAGGGGTGGTGGCTCCAGACAATCCTATAGGAGGAATGTGTGCTTTTAGAGTAAGGGAGTTCTTGAGAATGAATCCACTGGAGTTCTATGGATGCAAAGTTGATGAAGATCTGAATGGGTTCATAGATGAGGTGTATAAGGTGCTTGAAATCATGGGAGTGTCTTCCATTGAAAAGGCGGAGTTGGCTGCCTCTCAATTGAAAGATGTTTCCCAACTTTGGTATGAACATTGGAAAGATAGTAGACCAATAAGAGCGGGTCCTATAGAGTGGGAGACTTTTAAGTTGGCTTTCCTTGATAGATTCTTTTCTTGGGAATTGGGGAGGCTAAGGTGGGGGAATTCATAAAACTCAAGCAAGGTTATATGAGTGTTAAGGAGTATGCTTTGAAATTCACTCTTTTTTTATAAGTATGCTCCAATCTTGGTAGCAAACCCTAGAGACTTGATGAATAGTTCATGACGGGGTTGTCCGAACTAGTAGAAGAAGAGTGTCGTATGACAATGCTTGTTGATGATGTGGATATCTATTGACTCATGCTGTTTGCTCAAAAAATAGAAGAGTACAAGCTTAAGAAGGAGAACAAATGAATTAGGATTGACAAGGATTGGTTTGATGGACATGGTCGTTCTAAGAATCGACAAAAGTTTTCCGAACAAGGTCATTCTAGTGCTTCTAAGTATGAGGATGAAAGGGTATCTAACCCTAGACCTCAAGGGAAGAACAATGATTATTCTAGACCCACTTGTCCTAGGTATGGTAAGAAACACGAGGGTAGGTGTTTGTCCAGTAGGGATGGTTGCTATGAATGTGGTGAGAGTGGCCACTTGATGAGGGATTTCCCCAAGGCAAAGGCTAATGTGAGTGAAGGCAAGCAAGTTGCTCCTAGTGATGTGGAAGATGGACGTCCAAAGAGGAGTAGGTTCTATGCTCTCTGACCCAAGGGTGATAAAGAATGATCTCCTTATGTCCCTTTCCGATATGTGTCTTTTAATGATTTATGAAAATTTTCCAGAATTTCTTATGATTATGATTCGCTTTGCTGATATTGATGTTTCCTTATGATGAGGAATTGATGCTAGAAAGACATGTGTGGCTTGTTCCCAAGTGGGGGATAAAGAGCCTTTTATGAGGTCTTTATATGGTTATGCCTAGTTACGATTAGCTTGGAATTGAATTGTTTTCCTTGATTTGGGTATGTGAATTTAGGTACAATGCATGTATGATGGGCTGCTAGTCTAGAGTGGGTCCTTTAGTGAAGTGTTCAGTAAGGTTTAGTAAGGTGTCATTCGAGGACGACTGTTTCCCAACCATGGGAAATTATAACGCCCCAAAATGAATTAGCGCAAAATAGAGCCTATCATGTGTTTCATGAGATTATAAGGTCTTAAAATGACTAATAATAGTTTTAAGAGGCAGTATATAGAGTTTGGAAGAGTTTGGAGGTGAAACGTCCAAGAATGTCCGATGACATTTGAAAGTTAGCCTTGAGAAGTGCAAGCGTGCCTTAGTATGTTTCATGAGGTTTTATGTAGTGTTTGGAGATCAAATCGATAGGAAAGGTTCTTAAAATCTAGATGGACTTATTTGGGGTGGAGACGTTTGGGCACGACTCCCCAAGGACCACCCAAAGGGTCCTTGAGGAGGACCTAAAAGTGGACAGTGCACTGCCTTAGCAGTGTCAAAGGACGACAGGATCGACACTCCGTCAACAAGACTACGCCTCATCGATGGGGGTGGGTGGGTGGGTGTTGCCCCATACTTAGAATGGGAGATAAATCACCTATTTGCAGGGTCTCTGTCACAAACGATGGACCTGCAGGACAGAGCCGTCGTTCAATCGACGGTCCATCGACTGCAGGTCGTCGATGGAGCCTGCAATTCCCTACAACACGTTGTCTAATGAAGGGGTGAATGGAAAATTTACATCACGTCCAAATTAATGCATGGGTGGTTATTTAGGTAGTTTTAGGTATTTTATGAGTATTTAAACAATAAAATAGCCATTTAGACTTTAGACTCCAAAAATCAAAACATATCTCTCACCAAAATTCTCTCAAGAACACCATATAAGAAGAAGAGAAGTTGGAGGCAGTTCTTAGGACGAATTCACCAAGGAATTAAGCTGGGTTTAAGGCTCAAATCTAATTTGTGAAGCTTTTTCATTCATGGATTATTCCATCCATGAAGTCCCCCTAGTTTCTCTTCAATTGTGAATCCAAAGAACCCTAATCTGAGAGGGTTGTGACTGCATTGTGGGTAAGGCTTGATTGTGATCCCAATCTAGTGGGTAGCATTCAATGATGTTCATATGATTATTACATGCTGTTTTATGAGGTTTTCATGGTGAATTGTTGTATTTGATGTTGAAGGAGATCATGGTGATTTTAGGCCATTATATACTTGATGAAGGTTCTAGGTTGATTTCCTTAATTCAATTGTATTCTATACTATTTGATCATGATTGAATCACCTAAATATGAATTGAACTAGGTTTAATTGATTGAACATGATCTTGACTATTAAAGTTAGAATTGGACCTATGTGATCAAGCGTGACTAGATTTACCTTCAAATGATCCAATTGAATGAATTTACATGTAATTGAGTATGAATCATGATAGATTGAAGGTGATAATCGATTATATGGCTTATATGCCATTGTTGATAGGGATTTGGGGGTGAAGTCTTTATGAGGGGATTGTATTGTTGTTTTCTTTCTCTATTACACTTAGACATGAGCAAGTTCTCTCACATAGATGGATTTTAGGTTGACCTAAGAACCTAAAATGAATCAAGATATGATAGACTATAATAGCTTTTAGTTGTATTGAATAGCCTCTTCTTGTGTAGTTGACTTTGTAAGATAAGGCCAAGGTGTGGTAGCTTGAGATGATCAATCTCATGATAGCTTAGGATGGATGAAGTAAGCTCTCCAACATATAGCTTGGTCATGTGTTGCAAGGATGCTTGATCATGTTAGCTTGAGGATGGTGGTTCTCATGATATCTTGGGATTGAGTAATGTAGCTCTCCTAAGAATAGCTTGAAGTAGGATGACTAGAGTGCCTTTATGATAGTTTGACTTAGTTATGCCAAGACCATGCTATGTTAACTTTAGCGGAAAGGCCTATACTCTCCTAATGATTAGCTTGATTTGCATATAAGGTGTATTTCATGATAGCTTGAGATTGGTTTCTCATGATAGCTTAGGGTTGAGGATACATGCTCCCCTATGATTAGCTTGCATCTACATGATTGGTTTCATGATGGTTAGGTTGGTACTTGTGTATCCTCTCTTGTTAGCTTGGAGTGTAAGTGAGGTGCTCTCCATGTAGTAGGTATATTATGATAGTAAGTCAAGATTAATAGACAAGCGTGCAAGATAAGTAGCTTGGAGTAGAATAGCCTAGAGAAGTACTTAGTATGGATGATAGTATAGGATGTCATTCATACATGGCACAAGTATGACTTGAAGCTACCTATGACATGACCCCTATGTGATGTATGTTTAGCTTGGGTAGTGGCTATGGTTGCTTTCCATGACATGATTTACTTAAGATGATAGTTACTTTTCAATATGAAGTAGGTCTACTAAGAGACTCGTAAAATGAATGAAAGAGGATAGGGTGACTTCAAGATATGCTTAGTGTGTGAGGTAGAATGGGATGCCTCACATGCATTGCACAAGTATGCTTTGAGGTGGCCTAGGGGCATAGTGCTCATATGATATGATGAATTTAATTCTTAATTATGAAAGTGGATTATAATCAAGGATGAACAAAAAGAGGTACTTATCTTTGGTAGTAGTATGGGATGCTACCTTAGCCTTGCACAAGTATATTTGGAGGTGCCTTCTGATGTAGTTCATTTGAGTAAGAAGGAAAATGAACCAAGTATGATCTCTTATATGCCTTATGATGCTTTATTGTGTCTATGATATTCATGTCATGCTTATGGCTTTATCTCTTATGATTATATCTTTTGTTAACCATTTGAGATATCTTATGTTTTGTATGGTAGTTTCCATACTTAGTACATATCGTACTAATGCATGCTTTTGCCTACATTCAATCCAATGTAGGGTCTTGAGAAGATTGAGTTGATTGAAGGGTAGAGTTTCCAAGGATTGTCAAGAAGTGAAGATTGGTGAGTCCTCATAGCATCGGAGGACACCACCACTATGTTGTCTTTTATATTTTTGCTATGTTAGACTTTTATGGGCTGTGACCCAATACTTATGTAATCATGTTGTCATAGATGGTTATGAGACAAATGTTTAGAAGTTTTATGAAATTATTGTGCATTATGTTTTGAAGGAAAAGTTTTAATTATATATGCAATGAATGATGTCTAAGGGCTAGTACAAGACCTCCGAGAGGTCAAGTACGCCGTGTGGCGACTCAAGGATGCCCTAACTTCTAGGGTGTACTTGCGAGTCGTTACAAAGTTACATGGCGTATTCGACCTCTCGGAGGTCTTACACAAGCCCTTTGACATCATTCATCGCATATATATGAAAAGTTGTGCGAAATTGAAACTTTTCATCACAATAGTCAAACCCTTTTATAGAAATATAAGAAAGACTAAGTCTCTTCATAAGCCATCTTATACACATATATTATCATAGGGTCACAATCCTTACATTAATTTGAAAGATGACTATAGTCTATTACAAAGTCTTTTGAAAAAGGAAACTAAAACATAACTATGTCCTCGAATCACATGAGGACATACCAATCTTCTTAAGAGAATTCTGTTTCCAAGCTACACTTATAAAAGAATCCTCACTTTCCACCTACACTGGTAGAAATTGAACAACATATTGAATTAGCACATTGAATGCACTAAGTATGGTGAACATGCAAGAAAACCATGCTAAAATGGACATTTACTGTTAGATATGCTTTTCATGCTCTTTGATAGAAATCTCATAAAAAAGGTATAAAAACATCATCAAGTCAAAATTCACATATAAGACATACTCAAGCAATGCACAAGTTATGACCATAATCATTTAGAATCCAGTTAAGCATTTAGACCCCCTACAAAAGGTTATCCTCAGACTCACTTAAGTAAGGCAAAAAGAGACCGCCCATACACCCTCTTCAAGCACACCTAAGTAATCCTTAAGACTACCCAAAGTAAAAATATTCTTTACATCACAATAATAAATAGTTCCATATTCATCAAGTAACCCCTTTTCATCACTTAGACTCTCCACATAAGTAAGACACGAACCTTCCATTTCAACATATTTCATTAAGTCAACAATATTCATTTAAAGCCATTTAAGCGACAATTAATCAAATAAAAGACTTCACATAATGGTCTTGTTCTAGGGAACTCACCTACCATCTTCAAAGCCTACTCGTGCAATGTATAGATAGCGTCCCATCCACTACCCGCACGTTGTAGAAACTATCCAATAACTAGAGTGTACATCCCATATGATGAGAATATACATTAACCGACATAGACCATACTAGCTAGGTATGGAATCCGGTGTCATAAAGACCCCACACTATGGAAGGTGTTCTACTTGCCAAAGGTAGAACTAAGACTCATCACATGTTGGCACATGGTTCTGGGATATCAAGGGCTTTTTGTACTCTAGTCTCATCCTCAAATAGAGATACTACCACAAGCATATCTACTCGGGGCTTTGACTTGTTTCTCATAGAGTAAATCATTCCCTAGGTGTATTAGATAAGGTACCATTACTAAGTCCTACCAACTCACAATACTTTATACAAGGATAGATCATTCTTTCACCTTCTTTTTATAAGTTTCCACGTATAGAACCTTCTTTTCATATTCAAGGTTTTACATATAAGTCTTTCATAAAAGGGAACCTACTTTAGGTCTACCGATCCTAGACTTTCATTCTTCATTCATTCATACATGTACATAAAAGGGTGCCTAAGCCTACCAAGTCAATAGTTCATAATCTTTAAGCTATCAGGTATCAAGAAGAGGAACCTAAGTCTACCAATCAAGACACGCCATCATTCTATAAAGGCTCTCCCTAGTCCTTCATCATCGTATATCAACAACTAGATAGGAAATACATTCAATTATACCATTATAGCACCCACATAGGATTATATAGCCAATACCTGAGCACCTTCACTTTATACCTTCACATATACCATATCATGATCATATCATATTTAATATAATAATGCCAACAAGGCCATGTTGATAACATATATAACAATTAAATACCTCCACCATAAGTGGACCATACCAATCAATACAATTCAATGTCAATTCTATAAAAAATAGAGGAATTAGGTCAACTCACCACCTTCCAATAGCCATCATCACCATTCCTTAACCTTTCCAACCAATTCATATTACAAAAGCTCTTACCAACATCAATGTACACAATAATAAGCCAACAATTAATCCATATCAATGATACAACATCATCAATATATACATCAACATAGAAGGCAGGTTATAAACAATTCTATCATGATCTATACATAATTCGATAGCCCAATATAATCTACACATGAATTCAATAAGATTATGCCATAATTAATTCACCCACTTTAGAGCCAAAATTAGGAATTCAAGGAATACTTGGGTCATGGAAGTGTTGATCTTAAAACCACCAATTAAAATCAATCATTTAATAAAACATTTATATAAACCTTTTTTATGCAAGAACCCATGCATAGAATTCAAAATAGGATTTCAAGGTTTTTGAACATCTTTGAAAAGCCTTTGGAATTGGCTCCTTGAATGAGAGAAGAATCAAGGATGAAATCACCATACTTTAATGGAAGAAATCCAACAAAATATAAGAAGAAACAATGAAGAACTTCAATCCTAGATTCAACTTGACTTCAAGCTCCCATGGAGGTTTTGGAGAAACTTCTTTCGATCTTGAGGTTTGATTTTGAATAATGAAGTCTAAGTCTAGGTTTTAGAGTCTTAACTAAGTTATAATTAACCTTCTAGGACTTAGTTAGAACATTGGGTGAATTTCCCAACTTGCCCTTGCTTTGGTCGAGATACCTACAGAAAGTTGCAAGTGTCAATCGACGATTCAAACGATGGAGCGTCGACCAACTAACGGACCGTCCTTCCGGTCCGTGGTTTTGGTCAGATACTCCTCAAATGGGAGATAAGCTATTGTAATGACCCGAAAGTACACCATAGAATTTAGGGTATTCTTGAATCATCACACGACTTATGAGACCCCACGGAGGTCTCATACAAGCCTCTCATACCTTTCATTGCATAATATACATGAAAAGTAGTGCGGAATTAAAATTTTCACAACATCTTTATAAATCTCTTTTATAGAAAACATACGAAATCACTAAGTCTCAAAGTAGCCATCTTATACTCATGAATATCTTGGGTCAAAGCCCATACAAAAATTGATTAGAAATAACAAAGTCTAGTACAATATCTTTCGATATAGAAAATCTAAACATATTGGTGTCCTTGAATCAATTTAGGATATACCACGACTTTCTTGAACGATGATAGAATCCAAGCTTCACTTCAACCAACTCCTATCAAATGCCACCTACACCTTTAGAAGTAAACAACATATGTAATTAGCACATTGAATGTACTAAGCAGGTGATATGCAATAAAATCATGCTAAAAGGACATTTGTATGAAACATGCTCTTTTTGAAGAAAACTTCATAACATAGGTGTAAGAACCACTTTCAACGCAAGTTTCACATATAAGTCATATACCAAGTAAACCACAAAATAGCATTATCAAAACTTCAACCCGCATAAGCATATAAGCCTCCTACAAAAAGTTATCCTAACACTTACTTAAGTAAGACTAGAAGAGACAGTCCATACACCCTTTCCAAGCCTACCTAAACAATCTTTAAGACTACCTAAGATAAGATTATTCCATTTACCTTTCATTTACTCACCACCTAAGGTTACTCCAAGATTCACCTAAGTAGGACAAGAAGAGACCGCCCATACACCCTTTTCAAGCTTACCTAGGCATCCCTCAAAGCTACCCTAGAGAGGTTATTCTAGTCAACATACATTAGCTAAAGTCATAACCATTGATTAATTCAATTAAAAGACATTTCATTCATTAAGGACTTCACATAATGGTCTTAGATGAGACCTAGGGCACCTACATACTAGCATCATCAAAGTCTAATCGTGTCATGTCTAGATAATGTCCCATTCCACTATCTTAACGTTGTAGAACTTTTCTAATACTAGAATGTATCCCACATGATGATAATAGGCAGTAACCGACATAGACCATACTAGCTAGGCATGGAATTCGGAGTCTACCCTACTACATTAGAGGGTGTTCTACTTGCCAAGGTTAGAACTAGGACACAACCCATGTAGCACATGGTTAAGGAATATCAAGGGTTTCTTTGCACTCTAGTCTCCTTCTCAAGAAGATCTACCACCCATTGCATATTCACTCGGTGCTTAGCTTTGTTTCTCATAGAGTAAGTATCACATAAGGGCATATGAAAAGGTACCATCTCTTAGTCATTACCTAACCATAATGCACCTACCAATGATGGATCCACTAGGGATGCCACTCAATGGTAAGAAAGAACAGCTCAATGACATTTCTAGAGAAGGTTTCATGCCGTTCCGCCCAACCTATCCCTAAGTCAACCATTCACCCAAGAGGGTTACCATTACGACTTTCAACTTCAAGGATATCTCAACCTCCTCAATAAATAGAAGGTTCCACATATTAGTCATACTTAGAAGGGCACCATCTTAGGTCTACCGATCCTAGAATTTCATTCAACAATAATTACTCATACAAGACAAAGGTTCCTAAGCCTACTAAGTCAAGATGTTCATATTCATATATTTAGCATGCATCAAGTAGAGGAACATAGTCTACCTAACAAGACACACACATCATCATCATATCACATATTTATTAGTGTTCAAGTATCATATAGGAATAACCAAGTCAACCTATCAAGATACACTAGTAACACCACTATAGACATCACCCTAGTCTATCATAATCACATATAGTCCATTAGGAGAGTTCAAACTCACACATACACACATGTCACATAGTCTTTCACATCGATCATATACAAGTCATAACATGATAATATCACAGTCATACAGTAATGCCGACAAGGACACATTTTTCAGAACTATATCATATAAGCACCGCCACCATAAGTCGACCATACCAAACATCACAATTCAAGACCTATACTACACAATATAGAGGGAATTAGGTCAACATACCGTCCTTCCATCAAGAACACCTCCAATCCATATACATTCCAACCAATTCAATTCAGAAAGGCTCTTACCAATAGCCATACACACCAATTCAATCCAATACTAGGACTATAAAATGGATCAACATAATAAAATAGAAGAATTACAAAATTTAGGCAGCCTATATACAATCTTAAAATGATCTTTACGTAATTCAATAGCCCAAGGTAATCTACACAATAATTCAATACAAATAAGCCTTGATCGAACCACCCATTTTAAGGTCAAAATTAGAGAATCATGATTTAATGGGTTCATAGAGTTTTAGAATTATAATCACCATATTAACATCAATTCAATCATAAATCATTGATTCAAAATGTTATATGCAAGAACCCATGGCTAGAATTCGATTTAGAAGGTTTCATGTTTTGAGGAATTTTAGAAAAGCCTTTTGAACTTGGATCCTTGAAGAATGAGGATTCAAGTATGAAACACCATACATTAATGAAGACAATCCACGAAAATGATGAAGAATTGATGGAGGAATCAAGCTCCAAGATTTTATCTTCCTTCAAGCTTCAATGGAGTTCTAGAGGTTTCTTCTTTGGGGTTTTGGGTTTTGATTTTGAAAGTGAATTCATCTTAGTGTTCAAGACTTATTAACCCACTTAAACTACCCAAAATACCCTTAAGTAACCGTCCAAATAATTTTAGAACACTAGGTAAATTATCTAATTGTCCCTAGGCTTGGCCGAGACAGGTGTAGAAAATCTGCAGGTATCAATCTATGCCAGGAACGACGGCCCGTAAACCCATCGACGGGCCGTTCTGACAACCATCGATTGGGTCAGAGACTCATCAAATATGAGGGATAAGCTCCCACAGTAATTATGGGTCTACGCCTTTAATCGATGGAATGTTACCAAAGCTACGAGGCGTCGACTGCCAACCGCCGTTTGAGACTGTTTTGGCAATAAGACCCACAAGTTTGGTCCTCCTCAAGGACCCTTTGGTTGGTCCTTAGGAAGTTTTGCCTGGACGTTTCCATCCCAAATACACTTGTATACATGTTAGGAACCTATCACATCAATTTGAACCAAAACGAACACGTAAAACATACAAAGTCATGCCGCAACGTACAAGCACATCTCAAGGCTATCTTTTGAACGTCATGGACGTTTGACCTCCAAACTCTACCAAACTTTAGACACTGCCTCAAAAAACTATTATAAACTATTTTAGGACTCTAAAACCTCATGACACACATGTTAGGCTCTAGTTTCACCTAGTTTTTTTGGGGCGTTACGGCTCCCACCATTAAGTGTGGTGCTACGCCCCAAATGAAAGGGCATACATAAGACTACGAGGCGTCGATTGTGGGGCATAGATTGGCCTTTTTTGGCAGCTTTCTTGCCAAGGTTTGGGTCCTCTTCAAGGAACCTTAGGGTGGTCCTTGGGGAGTCGTACCCAGATATTTCAACCCTAAACATGTTCATCTAGGTGTGAGATACCTCTTCTATTAATTTGGACACCAAAAAACACATAAGACATGCCAAGGAACACTAGAACACACCAGCACACACAAAGGCAAACTTCCGAATGTCTTGGTCATTTTTTGACGTTTGAATTCCAAATTCTTCAACTGACTTATAATGCTAATATTAATTATTTTAACACTTTAATAACTCATAAAACACATGATAGGCTGTAATTCAACCTAGTTCATTTTGAGGGTTGTGACAATCTCCCCACTTGGACAACATTCGTCCTCGAACGATACTTCGAACACTTAAAACACTTTCAAGAGTAAAAGCTCAAGACTAGAAGCTCATAACCATACCACATCATATACAATACACATATCTAGGAGGAACATCAGTCCACATAGTAAAGATACTCAAAACACAACAAGAAATTAGGAACATCATCTACACTTATCATGCAATAAGACTCCACATTCTCCATTTCACAGAGGAGGAACTTCCTTCTCCACATATTATCATGCTCATCTACCTTATTTCTAAGAACATCATGCCCATTTCTCATAAAACACAATTATGCAACATTTTCAAGAACTTCACTGTTAAACATACCTACAATTTCACTTATGCAACATTTAAGCAATTCATTATAAAGGCATGAGAATATGAGAGACAAGATCATATAAGATCAATTCACCATATAAACATAAACTCATGAAAAGATGCATAATGCAAGGAGATCAATGAAATTCATTTTCATTTAGACTCCTAAAGACATGCAACATGCTACTATAAAGTTCTAACTCTAAAGCTTGAATAAATAGAAGAGAAGAGACAAAAATCAACCCAACTATCCACCATACTCTCCCTCTTAGAAGGAACCCAACAACACTCAAGAGAAAACATTATAACTTACCGGTACCTTCATCCAAATTTTCTCCCTTGTTATCTTGGAGGTGATAAAAGCGATTCTTCTTTGGTGCACCAACATCCGGGGCATTAGGAGGAGATTTCTTGGCCTCCCTTCCTCTAGCCGCAATAGTAGGACAATCTCTCACCTTGTGATTATCCTTTGCAGAACAAAGCACCGACTAGTACTAGCTAAACACTTCCCATAATATTGCTTCCAACAATTTGAAAAAGTAGGCTTAACACCTTGAGAACCACCACCCCTCTCATAGTTGGCCTTAGGAGCACTATAAATATCTTAATTTGGAGCCCTCTTTTTCAACTTAGGTTGAACTTACTCATCGTCTTACCCTCTTAGAATCTCTACCTCTCCTCCCAAGTTTAGACTCTTCAATAGATTGATCATACACCATAATCCTAGATAGAGTCATATTACCATGGAGCATAGCCGTACGACACTCTTCCTTCACCCTATTGGAAACACTGGTTAAGAACCTACTCATGTGATCCCTAAAGTTAGACACCAAGGATGGAGCATACTTAGACAATAGGGTAAACTTCAAGGAATACTCATCCATACTCATATTACCTTGCCTAAGGTTATAAACTCCTCAACCTTAACCTCCCTCAGCTAAAGGAAAAGTATCTCTCTAAGAATTCTTCCTTAAACTCTTCCCATTCTATAGGACCCGATTCAACTGGCCTATTGTCTTTCCATTGTGTGAACCACACTTGAGCAATATCTTTCAATTGGTAGAAGCCAACTCCGCTTTCTCCTTAGAATTCACTCCCATATCATGGAATATATTATAGACCTCATCCAAGAATGCTTGGGGGTCCTCTCCCACCTTAGAACCAAGGAAGATAGGAGGATTCATTCTCACAAAGTCCCTCAACCTTGAGGTCGTGGTGCTCTCAAGAGCATTCATCCTAGGCCCAACCTCTCTATTTTCTTGAGCCGTAACGGCTCGAGCTAGGGTAACAAGAGCTCCTCTAACCTCCTTATTAGACATGTCCAGGGGAACCACCAGAACCTCATTCCCGTGATCAACTATAAGGACTTGTTCACCTTGAGGAACTTGTTCACCTCGGGAGGAACTCCCTCAATCACCACTTCCTCATCCACTCTCCTTGCGGGCGTTCTTCTTGTATTCATATCCTATAAACACAAGAGAAGAGATTAGGAAAAGACACTTATAACCTCAACACTATGGCATGCCACAAGAGAAAATAAACAAAGGGAAACTTCTATCGTCCTATAGCCACTTGCTCATAGATGTGTCGCGACTCACCACCGATGAACAAGACTCGGCTAGACGTGACTTTAATGAGACTTTGAATCCTAAACACAACTTCATAACCTTATTCTCTGATACCAAGTTTGTAACAAACCAAGGGTATACCTTAGAAGTTACATGGCGTATTCGACCTCTTGGAGGTCATATACAATACCTTAGACATCATTGATCGCATATATACAAAAATTAGTGCGGAATTGAAACTTTTGATCACAATAGTCAAACCCTTTTATTGAAATATAAGAAAGACTAAGTCTCTTCATAAGCCATGTCTTCTCTTCATAAGCCATCTTAGACACATATAATATCATAGGGTCAGAGCCTTACATTAATTCAAAATATAACTATAGTCTATTAGAAAGACTTTTGAAAAAGGAAATTAAAACATAACTATGTCCTCGAATCACATAAGGACATACCAATCTTCTTGAGAGAATGTTGTTCCTAAGCTTCACTTCTAAGAGAATCCTCACTTGACACCTACACTTGTAGAAATAGAACAACATATTGAATTAGCACATTGAATGCATTAAGTACGGTGAACATGCAAGAAAACTATGCTAAAACGGACATGTACTTTAAGATATGATTTTCATGCTCTTTTATAGAAATCTCATAAAACAAGTATAAGAACATCATCAAGTCAATATTCACATATAATACATACTCAAGCAATCCACAAGTTATGACCATAATCATTTAGAATCCCATATAATCATTTAGATCCCCTACCAAAGGTTATCCTAAGACTCACTTAAGTAAGGCAAGAAGCGACCGCACATACACCCTCTTCAAGCACACCTAAGTAATCCTTAGGACAACCCAAAGTAAAAATATTCATTTCATCACAATAATACATAGTTCCATATTCATCAAATAACCCCTATTCATCACTTAGACTCTCCATATAAGTAAGACATGAAACTTCCTTTTCAACATATTTCATTAAGTCAGCAATATTCATTTAAAGCCATTTAAGACACATGTAATCAAATAAAGGACTTCACATAATGGTCTTGGAAGACCTAGGGAACTCGCCTAGCATTTCAAAGCCTTCTCGTGCAATGTATAGATAACGTCCCATTCCACTAACCACACGTTGTAGAACATATCCAATAACTAGAGTGTACGTCCCATATGATAAGAATAAGCATTAACCTACATAGAACGTACTAGCTAGGTATGAAATCCGGTGTCATAAAGACCCCACACCGTGGAAGGTGTTCAACTTGCCAATGGTAGAACTAAGACTCATCCCATGTTGGCACATGGTTTTGGGATGTCAAGGGCTTTTGGTACTCTAGTCTCATCCTCAAATAGAGCTACTACAACAATCATATCCACTTGGTGCTTTGTCTTGTTTATCATAGATTAAATCATTCCCTAGGTGTATTAGAGAACGTACCATTACTAAGTCCTAACAACTTACAATACTTTATTCAAGGATAGCTCATTCTTTAACCTTCTTTTCATATTCAAGTTCCACGTATATAGCCTCCTTTTCATATTCATGGTTCTACATTCAAGGCTTTCATAAAAGGGCACCTACTTTAGGTATACTGATCATAGAATTTCATTCTTCATTCATTCTTACACGTACATGACAAGGGTACCTAAGCCTACCAAGTCAAGAGTTAATAATCCATAAGCTATCATGTATCAAGAATAGGTACCTAAGTCTACCAATCAAGACACAACATCATTCTATAAAGGCTCTCCCTAGTCCTTCATCATCATATATCAATAACTAGAGATAAAATACATTCAATCATACCATTATAGCACCCACATAGGATCATATAGACAATACATAAGCACATTCACTTTATACCTTCACATATACCATACCATATCATATTTCACATAATAATGCCGACAAGGCCATGTTCATAACATATATAATAATTAAACACCTCCACCATAAGTGGATCATACCAATCAATACAATTCAATATCAATTATATAAAAATTAGAGGAACTAGGTCAACTCACCACCTTCCAATAGCCATCATCACTATTCTTTAACCTTTCCAACGAATTCATATTACAAAAGCTCTTACCAACATCAATGTATACAAGACTAAGCCAACAATCAATCCATATCAATGATCCAACTATATTCAATATATAAACATTATAAGGCAGGTTATAAATAATTCTATCATGATCTATATATGATTCAATATCCCAATACAATTTACAGATGAGTTTAATAAGATTAAGCCATGATCAATTCACCCACTTTAAAGCCAAAATTAGGAATTCAAGGAATACATGGTTTCATGGAAGTTTTGATCTTATAACCACCGATTAACATCAATCACTTAATAAAACATTAATTTAAACCTTTTTATGCAAGAACCCATTCTTAGAAATCAAAATAGGATTTTAAGGTTTTTGAACATCTTTGAAAAGCCTTTGAAATTGGCTCCTTGAATGAGAGAAGAATCAAGGATGAAATCACCATACCTTAATTGAATAAATCCAACGAAATTGAAGAAGAATCAATGAAGAACTTCAATCCTAGCTTCAACTTGACTTCAAGCTCCCATGGAGGTTTTGGAGAAACTTTTTTTGATCTTGGGGTTTGATTTTGAATAATGAAGTGTAAGTCTAGGTTTTAGAGTCTTAACTAACTTAAAATACCATAAATAACTCCAAATAACCATCTAGGACTTAGTTAGAACATTGGGTGAATTTCCAAACTTGCCATTGCATTGGTCGAGACAGTTGCAGAAAGTTACAGGTGTCAATCGACGTTTCAAATGATGGAGCGTCGACAAACCAATGGACCATCCTTCTGGTCCGTGGTTTTAGTGAGAGACTCATCAAATGGGAGCTAAGTTCCCACCACCAAGTGTTGGGATACGCCCCCAAAGATGGGGCGTAGATTGGACTAGGGGGTGTCGATGGTGGGGCATAGATTGGACTATTTTCGCAGGTTTCTTTCCAAGGTTTAGGTCCTCATCAAGGACCCTTAAGGTGGTCCTTGGGGAATCATACCCGGATATTTAAACCCTAAACATTTCAATCTATGTGTTAGTGACCTCTTCTACCAATTTGGACACCAAACAACACATAAGACATGCCAAGGCACACTAGCACACACTAGCACACACAAAGGCTAACTTGTGAATGTCTTGGTCGTTCTTTGACGTTTGACTTCCAAACTCTTCAATTGAATTCTAATGCTAATATGCATTATTTCAACACTTTAATAATGTCACACCCGGGTCCTAGACCCTAGATGAGAACGGCGTCGTTAACCTCTCAGAGGTCGCAGACAAGCCTCTTCTTAGCTTTCATCACAATCATACAGTTAAATTTAGCGGAAAATTTAAAACTTTACTGAAGTGTACTTAGACTTCATATAATTCTTGCATAAGAGTGATATACTAACGGCTCAAAATAAACAGCCATATATTAACAAATTGAACAATTGAAATGAAGAATTCATAATATTATTAATAGTTGCCAAACATGCCTTAATACAAAAGCTTGAACAAATGTTTGAAAGGAAACGCTAGGGACAACATCCACTAGCTATGTCTAATCTACTAAAGCTAGAAAATAAAGCGTAGGCATCCTCAAACTCAAGAGGACCTACCAATGTCTGGAGGTACTAGTCCAAACAGCTTCAACTGATCGTCAATCTTCTTCAAGGACCTGCACCTATAGAAATAGTAATTGTATATGGGTTAGTACACACTTGTAATAAGTATGGGTGTATGCACATAAACATAAGGACTATGCATGATCAAGGAAAGCTCTTCCTATAGCAACATGCCATTTTTAGAAAGTGAAGTCACTTCACTTTTCTAATTCGTTATTTATGAATCATGCTATGAATATGACATATTTTCATGCATTTAAAGCACAAAAATCATTTTCTATATGACATAAGACCTTGGAATCATGAACATAATTTTAGAACAACTCAAGCAAAATTTAATATTTTTGCTCCCCTTAGGCCGAGAGCTCCCTCTCCTAGACTTAGTTTATTTTTCAGTCTTTCCTTCTTTTTGTTGTGTAGTTCAATGATATCCTTTTATCCTATGTTTTACTTACGAGTGCAATGATTCATTGTAGTCCAATTGCTACAATGAATCAAGTAAGTAATCCAAAAGACTAAGGAAATGATTTGACTACCCTACTCACAAGTTGTTCTTTCCATTCTTTTTAAATTGGGCATGAAGTCTTTATAAGCCAATCTTTATTGGCTATGCCCATTCTTTGATCATTTGCATAATATAAATATGCTGGGCATATATTCATACTCCAATTGATGAGTCATTATGTTTTGCTCCCTTTATTGGCATAAACCAATAACTGTTAAAACTTCATTCTTATCAAACACTGATGATTTGATATTCTTATGCTTTTGCTTACTTAGTTCACTTTGAACTTACATTTCTTCTTCTTTGATCTCATGTTCACTTTAAACATGCTAGGTTGACTTAGGATATTCTTTTAAGACTTCCATTGGGATCTTTCTGTGCAATGACTAAGAATGACTTACATAATTACTTAGTCTAACCTCACCCTTTGGTCATCCTATCCGAACACCCCTCATCTTCCTAGTTCTTTCTTTCTTTCTTTCTTTCTTACTTTCTTAAAGAAATCTTTAGCATTTAACCGACATAGATCATGTGACCTAACATGAAATCTAGTGTCTTCCCCACACTGAATAAATGTGGTTCATCGGCCAAAGTGAAACCGAATACTTCCTAGCTTTCTTAGGTGGATCCACTAGCTAGTAACCTATGCTGGCGACATAGTTCAAAGACCAGGAGAATTTGGAGACCCTTATCCACCTTGGTGGTAGTCTCATCTCATGAGGCTTACATGTGCTTGCACAAGCTCATTACTAGTCTATCGGTGCTTAGCTCAATTTATTATACTTTAAAACTTTTAGAGTTGACTCATACACTATGGAAGCTTTCTTCTAGTATGAGGTATGCTTAGCTCAATGGATGACTTGTCATCCCTTTCTATACTTGATAAATGTGAACTTAAATCTTACATTATCATCATGGTGTGAATAAGACTTGTCTCACGCTTTCTAACACCCTTTTATGTGAGTATCTTTAACATAATTGCTTAGGTGCAAGTGAGACTTGTCTCACTTCTTTTAACACCCCATTCTAGGTCAATTTCATAACTCATAAGCTTTTAGTTATTTCATTACTCACCTTATCTTGTTCAATGTTATTTGGTAGTCTTGTACCATTCTTTATGAAGGTTATAAGGACTTATTCAATGTGCTACTGTGTTCACAAGTTCATTTAGATAGGGTATGTTGGGACTTGTCCCAATCATTGGCATAGCCTAGGTTATGAGTTCATTGAGTTACATCTTGTCAAGTCAATCTTTAACATGTATTTGGCCTTACAAGAAACATCATAATTTACATTGGCCATATAAGATTGGTATGACTTAGTCATTGACCAATTCTATTACATATTTTGGAAATAATATTGCTGGGCAATTTATTTGCATAAACCAAACTTTCACTAAACACTTGTCATGATATTATCACCAGTCAAGTCAATTAACTTCATGTATATACTATAGTAATCTCATCATTTTAAGCAAGCCAACTTTTAACCTTTGATTAGCTTATAAGAACAATTCAGTGCTTAGTTTGGCCAAGCTATAAAGTTGATTTGGCATTGAAGATTCATTAACTAGCTTTGATTCTCATTCTTGTTTCTTCTTGGAAACATTGCATTCCAAACACTTACAAACATATCTACTGTAAACACACACCGTAATCGAAACCTTCATTCCTTTTAATAGTAAACTGAATCTCATAAACGACTTATAACAAATTTCATCTTCTCGAACACAATTAGGCATTACAACATTTCTTCTCTCATGTAAATGATACTCTAATCATATGTATCTAACCTATAGGTCTCATTCGACATTATCAAATCACAGAAACCTACACATAATGATTAGTTAGCACCACATACCAACAACATGCTCGAGATTTGCACTATACATACTACTATAATCGGAAATAGGGATAACTAGGGAGATGAACATTCGACAATTTCATTGGGAACAACCCTAGTTTCGGTTTTCTTAAATTCAAAACGTTTGAAAAGCCTCCTGGGGAAAGGAGTCCAAGAGAGAAACCCATACCTTACTGTAGAATTGAATCTACGAAGATCACCCTGTTCTTTGCACGAAAATCTTGAAGAATTGCCTTGAAATTGCCTAAGGAGAACCGAGAGTATTTTTCTATTTTTCTTACGTTTGTTCACTGTTTTTTAGTCGTAATTTTCTACTGGATAAACGTGAGTCTAAGTCTTAGGAACTGAATATTGACTAATTCAACTTAGGCTAATTAACTTAATTAAATAAATCAATTAGATAATTACAAAAAACGCCCCTCCTAAATTGAGTAAAACTAGGAGAGCATTTGACTTAGCCAAATTCTGAAAATTTGCTAAGGGTCTCGGTTTTGACCATGAATTAAATTAATTAATTAAGTTGCTAATTTAATTAATTAAGTGACCTAGGGTAATTACTAAAGTATCCCTAAGTCACTAGGACCATAACTTACTGTAGAATTGAATCTACGAAGATCACCCTGTTCTTTGCACGAAAATCTTGAAGAATTGCCTTGAAATCGCCTAAGGAGAACCGAGAGTATTTTTCTGTTTTTCTTACGTTTGTTCACTGTTTTCCAGTTGTCAGTTTCTACAGGATAAACGTGAGTCTAAGTCTTAGGAACATAATATTCACTAATTCAACTTAGGCTAATTAACTTAATTAAATAATTCAATTAGCTAATTATAAAAACGCCCCTCCTAAATTGACTAAAACTAGGAGAGCATTTGACTTAGCCAAATTCTAAAAAATTTCTAAGGGTCTCGGGTTTGACCATGAATTTAAATTAATTAATTAAGTTACAAATTTAATTAATTAAGTTACCTAGGGTAATAACTAAAGTACCCCTAAGTCACTAGGACCATAACCAACCCCTTTGGACCATCCTAGGTTAGGTACTAGGATGTTTCATTAGTTAGATACTCGGCTAGTGTCACCCGGTTAGGTCTTAGGATTTCGGGCACACTAGTTAGCTCATTTCAGTTAGTCCTAGGTTAGTTAGCTAGTTAGGTAAGTTAATTAGAGCCTAGGATTGGTTAGGAAGCTTGGCCCTACGTGGCTTGACCCGAGCGTGCCGGCACGCTAACCGCCCTAACCAAATCGGTTGGGCTTGGTTGCTTGGTCTCTCAGCCAGTAGCTCATGTGCTTGCACATGTGTTGCCGTGCACTTTCATGGAAAGTGAACTCTGTAGTTGCACTTGTAAAGTTCACTTCTTGTCCCAAGGATCCTCACTATGTCCTTGGGCACTGCTTAATCTACATGATCATTTTAAATGATCATGTGCTATGGTACCTAGGCTTGACATTTGGATGCCTCGTACCTAATATGTGTAAGCGAAGAAATTAAGAATTTTAGCTTAGGGTCTTCATTGCAGGTACAATTCCTAAACAAGCTTGGATTGGAGCATTTGAACATCAAAGTGTATTGTAAGTTACTTGTTAATACATGGAAATTGGCTAACACCCTTAAGCCAATATTCTCTAACATGCCCAATATTACTCAATATTGGACATTGGGATGCCTATGTACCCCAATACATATTCTTAAAACCTAATAGACTCTTCACTAGACAAGTATATTTTCTGGAATGTTACAAATAACTCATAAAACACATGATAGACTCTAATTTAACCTAGTTCATTTTGAGGGTTGTCACATTTAGGCATGTTCACAATTTCACCTCATAAAGCAAATAGAAAATCTACTCTAAATGCACATGAACATGAGGGAATAAAATGCATGAAAACTCATTTTTTCACAATAGACTCCAACATGAACCAAGATACTACAAAATCTTAGTTCTAGGCTTGAATAAGCACATAAAGAAAAGATATGGATATCTCACTCCCAACACCCTTACTATTTCACCATACTCCCACACTTGGGAGAAACCCATATAAGGTCAACAAGACCACACTATAAGAATCTCTATCAAGAAACCATCAACCTTACCAACACCATTCTCAGCTAACTCATCAAGAAACAACAACATCAATAAAGCCTAAATCATGAACACCAAAGACTCTCAAAAGTCTCATCATCTAGCCACCACATACACTACTAGGAGAAGCTCACACTAGCTCTTTCAAAACATCACCTCCTCCCATGCTAAGATTGGATCATGGCAACATCAAACCTCCTTACTTATCA
The DNA here is from genome assembly GCA_022817965.1 of Solanum lycopersicoides. Taxonomy (NCBI): domain Eukaryota; kingdom Viridiplantae; phylum Streptophyta; class Magnoliopsida; order Solanales; family Solanaceae; genus Solanum; species Solanum lycopersicoides. Next base: position 31,437,242 of record CM040624.1, read on the forward strand.
CACCTATACATTTCTAACAAAAATACTCAACATCACAAGGTAACTCATTCAACCTATGGTCATCATCACAACCTACTATATCACATCTATCTGGTTACACTCAACTTTTTCTCTCCCTCAACCTTGAAACAAAACCCTCACAAGGGAATCCCACTCAAGGTACCATCACATCAGGAACAAGGGAAAGACATCATTGAGCAAAACTCTTAGGCACGTTTAGAAGAATGAAGAAGTGGAACTTTCTTAGCACCCAATAACCATCTATTCATAATGTGGCGGGCTTTATATTATGAACAAGAATCTACTTGATCTGCTTTTGAGACAACCTAAGACCATATCAAAAACCTTATGCTCTGATACCAAGTTGGTCACGACCGGTAAGTATCCTCTAGAAGTAACACGGCGTAATCTACCTCTTGAAGGTCTCATTCAATCCACATGGATCATTCATTGCATATAATACTCAAAATAAGTAAGAATTTAGAACTTTATTCACACACAAAGAATACTTTCATTAATAAGCAAGAAAAAGACTTTAAAACGTCTAACTTTACAATATGTCTCATTAAACCATCTAATAACTTTTGGAGTACAAGATAGGGACTAAGACCATACAATACTTGAAATAAAGACTAAAAGACCATAAAAGGAACATGTGGGTCTTGTCCTTGAATCTATGAGGACTCACCAAAACATTATCTTCAACCCTTAGAAACCTATCCATCATCCATAGCATACCAAACCTCCAATCCTTACACTTTAGTCAAAAATGGAAAAGAAGGGGTTAACACATTAAGCACTACGTATGGAAGCCATGCAAAATCATGCAAAAAGGGACATTTAGTATAAAAACATGCTTTCATGACATTTTGATAAAATCCTTCATGATAAGAGTTTAAGAGAGATAACACAAGTCAACATTAGCATATAAGACAATATAAAAAAGATATGACCATAAACACTTAGAATCCATTTAAGCATTTAGACCCTCTACCAAAGGTTATCCTAAGACCTACCTAAGTAATATATGAATGGGCCTCCCATACAACCCCTTCACACACACCTAGGTGATCCTCTAGACTACCCAAGGTAAAAATATTTCCTTTCCCTCACATAACATTTTAGTTCCATGTTCATCAAGTAAGCCTTTACATCATTTAGACTCTCTACCTAAGGTTACTCTAAGACTCACCTGAGTAAGAAATAAAGAGACCGCCAACACATCCTCTTCAAGCACACTTAAGTGTTCCTCAAAGCTACGCTAGATAAGAACCTTTCTATTCAACATGCTTTAACTAAGTCAACATTATTCATAAAGACATTTAAGAGACAACTAGACAATTATGGGACTTCACATAATGGTCTTGGAAGACCTAGGGAACTCACTTTAGCATTTTTAAAGCCTACTCGTGCCATGTGTAGATAACGTCCCATTCCACTACCCACATATTGTAGAAACTATCCAATACTAGAGTGCACATCCCATATGATAAGAATAGACATTAACCGACATAGACCACACTAGCTAGGTATGGAATCCGGTGTCATCACATACCCCAAATCGTGGAAGGTGTTCTACTCGACAAAGGTAGAACTAGGACACATCCCATGTTGGCACATGGTTAAGGGATATAAAGGGCTTCTTTGTACTCTAGTATCACACTCAAGTAGACCTACTACCACAACCATATTCGCTCTAAGTCCATCATTCCGCTCAAGAAGGGCACCATTACGGTCAACCGATCAAGGCTTCTATATTAACCTTCTTTTCATATTGAAGGTTTAACATTCTTAACTATATTTTCATATTCAATGTTCCATATTAGTCTTTCATAGAAGGGTACCACTTTAGGCCTACCGATCCTAGACTTTGATTCTTTCATTCATTCATACATACATACATACATGACAAGGGTGCCTAAACCTACCAACTCAAGATATCTCATTCACATAACTTTCATGCATACAAAAGAGGGACTTAGGTCTACCAGATCAAGATTGAACATTCATCATATCATTTATTCAATATCATTCAAATACCAAGTAGGGACAACTAAGTTATGACCCCAAAATGAAATAAGATAAGCTAGAGCCCTACATGAGGTCTAACAAATTTAAAAAAGGTTAAAAATGATATTTATAGGCCTAATCTAATTCAATTAACTTAGTTTGGTAATTTTGGAAGTGAAGCGTCATGAAATGACCATGACGCCCGGAAACTAGTCTTGTTGAAATAGTGTGTTGTAGGGTCTTGTAGTGGAGTTTTGGAGTGTGGTATGAAGATGAAATTGATTATAAAGGGTTCATACACCTATATGAACATGTTTAGTGTCTAAACTTTTGGATACTAACCCCCAAAGACCACCCAAGGTAGTCCTTGAATGGGACACCAAAAACAGTCCCCAAAACGGTCAAATTGGGTGAACAACGGTTTCTATCTACATTCAGTAGATCAATACACGCCCGTAGGTCATGGAAGTGGGTGAGGACTTAGTCTAGGGAGGTTTGAATTTAATTATGAGCCCCATACAAATTCTACGGAGGCACAGAATGGCCCGTAGACCCATCCACGATCCGTGGATGGGAAATCGTAGGTGCTGCCAGCTTGTGGAGTGTTAGTTTTTAGTTGGTATTTTGGAATTTATTTTGTTGATTTATTAAGGGATCATGGGGTTGTTTAGTCAGTTAGTTAATAACCCTTTTAATCTAAAAATACCCTAAGTTGAACCATGGAATCGTTTGGGAACAAGACCCCCAAAATAGTCCCCATATGCTGCCTTGACAACTTTGTTTCCTCACCTTTGTGGTGATCTACGGAGACATTCCACGCCCCTTAGATCAATCCACGGTCCGTGGATGTACCTCGTGAGTCCATACTTAGAATTTTTATGGGATTGAAACATTTAGAGTTTCAGATTCAATCCACGAGACCAAACCAAGGACAGTAGATCAATCTACTATCCGTAGATGGCCAAGTCGTGAGTTCTGCCAGATTTCCAAATTTTAGTTTTAAGTTAGGAGTTAGGGGTTGGGTTAGTAGTTAATTAGGGGTTAATGTGGGTTGGTTAATAGGCTATTTAGCCACCTATATAATCAGAAATAAACCATAAACTAACCATTCTAACTAACTCATTTAAAGACCCCAAAACTCTCCCAAAATCATCTCTCTAGAATAGAAGAAGAAGAAAAAGAGAAGAAGGGAGGCAGAAACCTAGGTCGAATTATCTTTGATTCGAGCTTGGTTTAGGTCATTTATCAAAGGTATGTGAAGCTTGTTCATTCATGGATTCTTCCATCCATGGAATCCCCCTAGTTTTCTTCAATTGTGAATCCAACATACCCCAATCTAGATAGAGTTGTGATTGCATTGTAGGTAAGGCTTGTTTGTGATCCCAATCTAGTGGGTAGCATTCAATTTTTTTATATATGATGATTTCATGATGTTAACTTGACGAATTATAGTATTTGATGATGAAAGTGATCATGGTGATTTAGACTATTAAAAGGAAGATTTAGGGTTCTAGATTGATCTTCTTAATTCAATTGTCTTGAATACTAATTGATCATAGGAGGATCATCTAAATATGAATTGAACTAGACCTTATTGTTTAGGATTGATATTGATATGTTATGTATGAATTTAACCTTAAAGATTAATTATTGCTAGATTCACCTAGTAATGAAGAATGTGAGAAGAAGTCTACTTGATAGTCCTATAATCTACCTAACAATGAATCCACTGAAGAAGATCCTTCTCCTTCTCCTTCCCTTTTTTCGGAAGAAGGGTGGGATCCGGACAAAATCGATGAAACGGAAGAAATTTGAGTGAATGGACAGGACAAAATAAAGGATAAATTCCACTCTCACCTTACAGAGACAGGCTACAACAATATTAATACTAGTCATAGTCCAATTTATGATTATCAGGATTCTTATCTGAATAATAATAACACGGGGAATCTAGAAAATTGTAAATTGCAACTGCTTGATAAAAAAAATGAAAATCAAGAATTTTTGATTCAAAAAGTCTAAAAAAGTAAGTAATAAGCTAATAAAAAGATGGAAACATAAGCTAAATACAATAAAATATAAGAAGAGATGCGTCCGCCCCCTATATATTTGATACCTTCTCCTACAATGAAACTAATAACCCCAACCCCGTTAGTCATCCCATCAATTACTCGTCGATCAACAAAATGAGTAAATTCAGATAATCCTCTTATCCCACCAACAAAGAATCTTGTATAAAAAGCATCTATGTAAGCACGATTATATGACCAATCATATATGCCATTTAGAATTTTGTCCCACAGAATTCTCTTAGGACCCTTTTTAACAAAAGAGTTAATGAACTCCAAATTTTTTAAAGAAGAATAAATGGGTTTATATAAAAAGGATGCTATAAATATTCGGAAATAAGCTATACTGACTGAAACATAGAATTAATTGATGAATTATGAATATTATGTTGTTGTGTTGGCTGTAGATTTAGGAATTTAATGAATGAAAGTGATAGAATCACTTGAGCATGGAGAGATTGTCTAGGACATCCCTCCATGAGAGCAAAGGTTGAGCAAGTCTTAACAAGTAAATATTGGAGTATATGCTTGACTACAAGTGGATATCAAAAGTGAGAAGGTTTTTGTCACACAAGGGTCCGGACTCCAAGTAGAAAGGAGAGCCACACCTAGTATGTTACACCCTCAAAATGAACTAGGTGAAACTAGAGCCTAACACGTATGTGATGAGGTGTTAAGGTCCTAAAATGATCAAATATGGTGTTAAGAGTCAGTATATGGAGTTTGAGAGAGTTTGGAGGTGAAACATCCAAGAGCGTCCAGTGATGTTTAAAAGTTAGCCGTGAGACGTGCTAGCGTGCATTGGTATATTTCATGGAGTTTATGTGGTATTTGGAGCTCAAATTGATAGGGAGGGTTCCTAACATCCAAATGGACATATTTGGGGTGGTTTTTACGACTCCCCAAGGATCCCCCAAAGGGTCCTTGAGGAGGACGCAAAGGTAGGCAGTACATTGCCTTGGCAGTGTAGTCGACGGCAAGGCAATCGACGCCCCGTAGTGTAGGCTACACCCCATCGATTGGGGGCGTCACTCCACACATAGGCATGGGAGCCCCAAAAAGAGGGTTATCTGACAAGGAGGACGGACCTGCAGTACGTCGCCGTCGTTCCATCGATGGTCCGTCGACTGCAAGCGTCGGTGGGTCTGCAATTTACCTGCAACATGCTGTCTTATGAAGGCGTGAATGGGAAATTCACCCCACGTCCAAATAAATGCATGGGCGGTTATTTTAGGTATTTTATGAGTATTTAAACAATAACAAAGAAAATTAGGCCCTAGACTCAAAATAAAACCTCTCTCTCACCAAAATTCTCTCAAGAACACAATAGAAGAAAAAGAGAAGTTAATGTCAGCAACTTAGGACAAATTCACCAAGGATTCAAGCTGGATTTAAGGCTCTAATATAAGGTATGTAAAGATTATTCATCCATGTATTATTCCATTCATGGAGTCCCCCTAGTTTCCCTCAATTATGAATCCAAAGAACCCAATTTTGAAGAGGGTTGGGATTGCATTATGGGTAGGGTTTGATTGTGATCCCAATCTAGTGGGTAGCATTCAATGATGTTCATATGATGATTATATGCTGTTTTCATGATGTTTCCATGGTGAATTGTAGTAATTGATGTTTAAGGTTATAATGGTAATTTTAGGTCATTAGAGGCTAGATGAAGGTTTTATGTTGATCTTCTTAATGCAATTGTATTCTATACTACTTGATAATGACTGAATCACCTAGATATGAATTGAAATAGAGTTGATTGATTCAGATTGGTCTTGATTGAATTGAACCTTAAAGATGAATTATGGCTATATTAACCTAGTAATGAAAAAATGTGAGAAGAAAGCTAAGGCTAGAAGATCCAATAATCTGCCTATGAATGAAGATAGAATGAATTGATGAATAATAAACCTTAGGTTGGTTATGTTGACTGTAGATTTAGGATGATTGAATGAAAGTTATAGATTCACTTGAGCATGGAGAGATTACCAAGGACATCCCTCCATGAGATAAATGTGTTGAGCAAGGCTTAACAAGAAAACCTTCGAGTATGTGCTTGACTCTAAGTGGATATGCAATGTGAGACGGATAGTCTATAAAGGGTCTGGACTCCAAGTAGAAAGGAGAGACACACCTAGTAGTTGTGATGACTATCCAAGTAGGTTTCACGAGGTGGGAGTCCTTCATGTAGTTGAGTTAAGGTATCCTAGTAGAGATATCCATATCCTATGAACTTAGACATGCTTGAGAAGCATCTCGTAGTATTCAAAGCAAAGAATGAACTTAGACATGCCCAAGGGGTATCTCGTAGTGTTCATAATGTGTGAATAAACTTAGACATGCCCAAGGGGTATCTCGTACTGTTCACGATTATTAAGGGATCAAGACATACCTTAAAAGTATCTCGTATGATCCACATGATTAAGGAACTTAGACATACTTAAAGAATTATCTCATAGTGTTCAAAAGATAAATGGGCTAGGCTCCAAAGTAAGAAGTAATATAAAAGGATCCAAAAGTAGTACCTTGCATGAATGTTGTTATGGGGTATCTTATGCTCATTGCACAAGGTATAACCTAGAGTCACTAATGAAGAAGAGATTGAAGATAAGATTGGACTAGAGTTGCCTTTCCTTAGTATAGTAGACATGAGAGAATCCTAATAAATGAGGTTAAGTAATGATGAGGCTATGGAGGGTAAACATGTTAAGGATGACTTCAAGATAGACTTAGTATGTGAGGTAGTATGCGATGCTTTATGTGCATTGCACAAGTATGTTTTGAGGTGATCAAAAGGGTATATTACTCTTTAGTATGAATAACTTAGGTCTTAATTATGATAGTGGATTATGATCAAGAATGACCAAAGAGAGGTACTTAGCTTTGGTAGTAGTATGGGATGCTACCTTAGTCTTGCACAAGTATACTTAAAGGTGGATTTATTATGGTTCATTTGAGTAAGAAGGAAAATGAGTGAAGTATGAACTCTTATATGTTTTATGATGCTTTAATATGCTTATGATATATGCTTATGTCTTTATATCTTATGATTATGACTATTATTGACTAACCCTTTGAGATATCTTATGTTTGGTATGATAGTTTCCATACTTAGTACAATTCGTACTAACGCATATTGCGTACATTTTATCCATCGTAGGGTCTTGAAGAGATTGAGTTACTTTAAAAGGTAGAGTTTCCAATATTTCCAAGAAGTGAAGATTGGTTAGTCCTTGTAGCATTCAAGGACATCACCCCTATGTCTTTTATGTTTTGTTTATGTTTTAGACTTTATGTGGTCTGCGTCCCTAGATTTTCATTCATGTCAAAGTTATATGGTTTTGAGACAATGTTATTAGACATGCTTCCGCTTTTATGAAATACTTTTTGGATTTATGTTTAAAGAAAGTTTTAAACTCCCTCCATTTATGCATGATGTTATGTAATGAAGTCAGGTGGCTTGTACAAGACCTCTGAGAGGTCAAGTATGCCGCGTGACAACTCAAAGAATGCCCTAACTTCTAGGATGTACTTGTGGATCGTAACAAACTTGGTATTAGAGCATAAGGTTATGAAATGGTCATACGATGTCTCAAAACCACATCTAGTAGAGTCTTACTTGTCGGTGTGAGTCGCGACAAACCTATGAGTAGGAGGCTACGGGATGCTTAGGAAAGTTCCACTTCTTCATTCTTCAAGTCGTGCCATAGAGTTTGGCTTTAGTAGGCCCTTTTCTAATGTTTGCCTATGATTTGGTCTAGGTTATGGCTAACACTAGGGATAATGATAGAAGGGCAGGAGATGGGAGTGGGACCAAGAGATTCCTCCCCAAGTGCAAGAGCTAGTGCCTCCCCAAGTGCAAGAGCAAGTTCCTCCTCAAGTTCCTAATGATCCTCCACTAGGGAATTCTTTGTTTGAGAAGTTAGGGCTTCTATGACATTGTTGTCTCAAGCCTTAATGACACAAGCTAATAGAAGAGAGGTGGCTCCGGCCAATCCTATAGGAGGAATGTGTGCTATTAATGTAAGGGAGTTCTTGAGGATGAATCCACTAGAGTTCTATGGATCCAAAGTTGATGAGGATCCAAATGGGTTTATTGATGAGGTGTATAAGGTTCTTGCAATCATGGGAATGTCTTCCATTGAAAAGGAGGAATTGGATGCCTCTCAATTAAAAAATGTTTCCCAAATTTGGTATGAACAATGGAAAGATAGTAGACTAATATGAGCGGGTCCTAAGAGTGGGAGACTTTTGAGTTGGCTTTTCTTGATAGGTTCTTTCCTAGGGAATTGAGGGAGGCTAAGTTGGAGGATTTTATAAACCTCAAGCAAGGTGATTTGAGTGTTAAGGAGTATGCTTTGAAGTTCACTCTTTTGTCTAAGTATGATCTGAGCTTGGTAGCAAACCCTAGAGACTTCATGAATAGGTTCATGATGGGAGTGTCTGACCTAGTAGAAGAAGAGTGTCGTACGGCCATGCTTGTGGATGACATGGAAATCTCAAGGCTTATGGTGTTTTCCCAACAATTAAAAGAGTCAAAACTAAAGAAGGATAGGGCTAGAGAAAACAAGAGGTCTAGGTTTGAAAGTGATAAGCCGTTCCATGCTAAGGCCGAAGGACAAGATAGGAGTAGAACAAAACCAAGATATTCCGGCCAAGATTCTTCCAATACCTCGAAGGTTGACAAGGAGAAGGGTAGTGGGTCTTCCAAATCTACTTGCCCCAAGTGTGGAAGGAGTCACTATGCTATGTGCCTAGCCGACACGGGTGGTTGTTTTAGGTGTGGGAGGGATGGGCATAAAGTGAGAGATTATCCGGATCTTAAGACTAAAGGAAGAGAAGGCAAACAAGTTCTTCCCGGTATTGTGAAGGGTGCTACTCCTTCCAAGAATAGGTTCTATGCTCTCCAATCCAAGGGCGGTCAAGAATAATCTCCTTAAGTACCTTTCCGGTATGTGTCTCTTTAATGATTTATGAAAACATTCAAAATATCTTATGATTATAAATCGTCTTGTGATTTTGCTGTTTCCTAGTGATGAGGAATTGATGTTAATAAGACATGTGTGGCTTATTTCAAAATGGGGTATAAGGAGCCTTTTCATAAGGTCTTTATATGATTATGTGTTGTTATGATTTTCTTGGAATTGAATTGTTTCCTTGATTTGGATATGTGCATTTAGGTATAATGCATATACGATGGGCTGCTAGTTTAGAATAGGTCCTTTAAAGAAGTATTTAGTAATGTCTCATTCGAGGACGAGTGTTCCCAAGTAGGGGAATATTGTTACACCCTCAAAATGAACTAGGTGAAACTAGAGACTAACACGTGTGTAATGAGGTTTTAAGGTCCTAAAATTATCAAATATGGTATTAAGAATTAGTATATAGTGTTTGAGAGAGTTTGGAGGTGAAACGTTCAAGAACGTCCGGTGACATTTTAAAGTTAGCCTTGAGACGCGCTAGCGTGCCTAGGTAAGTTTCATGGAGTTTTATGTGGTATTTAGAGCTTAAATTGATAGAGAATGTTCATAACATCTAGACAAATATATTTGGGGTGGAAACATTCTGTCACATTCCCAAAGGACCCCCCAAAGGGTCCTTGAGGAGGACCCAAAATGTAGGCAATACATTGCCTTGTCAGTGCAGTCGACGACACGGCAATCAAAGCCTCGTAGTACAGGCTACGCCCCGTCGATTGGGGGAGTCACTCCACACTTAGGCGTGGGAGTTTATCCCCAAAAAGAGGACACTCTGAAAAGGATGACGGACCGGTAGTACGACGGCATTGTTCCATCGACTGCAGGCGTCAATGGGTCTGCAATTTTCCTGCAGCACACTGTCTTATGAAGGGGTGAATGGGAAATTCACCCCACGTCCAAATAAATGCATGGGCGGTTATTTTAGGTAGTTTTATGTATTTTATGAGTAATTCAACAATAAGAAAGCCAATTAGACCATAGACTCAAAATCAAAACCTTTCTCTCACAAAAATTCTCTAAAGAACACAATAGAAGAAAAAGAGAAGTTGAGGGCAGTAGCTTAGGATGAATTCAACAAGGATTCAAGCTGGGTTTAGGCTCTAATATATGGTATGTAAATATTATTCATCCATGGATTCTTACATTCATGGAGTCCCCCTAGTTTCCCTATATTATGAATGCAAAGAACCCTATTCTAGAGAGGGTTGTGATTGCATTGTGTGTAAGGTTTGATTGTGATCCCAATCTAATGGGTAGCATTCAATGATGTTCATATGATGATTATATGTTGTTTTCATGGTGAATTGTAGTAATTGATGTTGAAGTCTATAATGGTGATTTGGGCCACTAGAGACTAGATGAAGATTTTATGTTGATCTTCTTAATGCAATTGTATTCTATACTACTTGATCATGATTGAATCACCTAGATATGAATTAAACTAGAATTGATTGATTAGGGTTGGTATTGATTGAATTGAACCTTAAAGATGAATTATGGCTATATTCACCTAGTAATGAAGAATGTGAGAAGAAATCTAAGGCTAGAAGATCCTATAATCTTCCTATGAATGAAGATAGAATGAATTGATAAATAATGAAATTTATATTGGTTGTGTTGGCTGTAGATTTAGGATGATTTAATGAAAGTTATAGATTCACTTGAGAATGGAGAGATTGTCAAGGACATGCCTCCATGAGAGAAAAGTGTTGAGAAAAGATTAATAAGTAAACCTTGGCGTATGTGCTTGACTCCAAGTGGATATGGAAAGTGAGACAGATAGTCTAGCAAGGGTCCGAACTCCAACTAGAAAGGAGATCCACACCTAGTAGTCGTGATGACTATCCAAGTAGGTCTCATGAGACGGGAGTCTTTCACGTAGTTGAGTCAAGGTATACTAGTATAGATCTCCATATCCTATGAAATTAGACATGCTTGAGAAGCATATCGTAGTGTTTAAAGGAAAGAATCAACTTAGACACGCCCAAGGGGTATCTCGTAGTGTTCATAATTTTTAAATGAACTTAGACATGCCCAAGGGGTATCTCGTAGTGTTCATTATTATAAAGGGATCAAGACATACCTTAAAAAGTATCTTGTAGGATCCATATGATTAAGGAACTTCGATATACTTAAAGAAGTATCTCATAGTATTCAAAAGATATAGATAGGGGCTAGGCTCCAAAGTAAGAAGTAATAGAAAAGGGTCCAAAATTAGTACCTTGCATGAATGGTGGTATGGGGCATCATAAGTGTATTGCACAAGGTATAACCTAGGGTCACTAATGAAGAAGAGACTGAAGATAGGATTGGACTAGAGTTGCCTTTCCTAGTATAGTAGACATGAGAGAATCCTAATGAATGAGGTTAAGTAATGATGAGGCTATGGAGGGTGAACATGTTAAGGATGACTTCAAGATAGGCTTAGTATGTGAGGTAGTATGCGATGCTTTATGTACATTGCACAAGAATGTTTTGAGGTGATCATAAGGGTATAATACTCTTTAGTATGAATAACTTAGGTCTTAATTATGATAGTGGATTATGATCAAGAATGACCAAAGAGAGGTACTTAGCTTTGGTAGTAGTATGGGATGCTACCTTAGCCTTGCAAAAGTATACTTGGAGGTGGCTTGTGATATGGTTCATTTGAGTAAGAAGGAAAATGAGTGAAGTATGAACTCTTATATGTTTTATGATGCTTTAATATGCTTATGATATATGCTTATGTCTTTATACCTTATGATTATGACTATTATTGACTAACCCTTTGAGATATCTTATGTTTGGTATGATAGTTTTCATATTTAGTACAATTCATGCTAACTCATATTGCCTTCATGTTATCCAATGTAGCGTCTTGAAGAGATTGAGTTACTTTGAAGGGTAGAATTTCCACGGTTTCCAAGAAGTGAAGATTGGTGAGTCCTCATAGCATTCGAGGACACCATCCCTATTATCTTATATGTTTTCTTTATGTTTTAGGCTTTATGTGGGTTGTGTCCCAAGATTTTCATTCATGTCAAAGTTAGATGCTTTTGAGACAATGTTATTAGAGATGCTTCCACTTTTATCAATCACCTTTTGGATTTATGTTTAAAAGAAGTTTTAAATTCACTCCATTTATGCATGATGTTATGTAATGAAGTCAAGTGGCTTGTCCAAGACCTCTGAGAGGTCAAGTAATGCCCTAACTTCTAAGTTTTACTTGTAGGTCGCAACATAGTATTTTTGATGACTATCCAAGTTTTAGGTCTTTTGAGGCGGGAGTTCATTATGTAGTTAATTCAAGGTTTCATATTAGATATCTCCATATCCTATGAACTTAGACGTGCTTGACAATCATCTCGTAGTGTTCAAAATAATATGAACTAAGACTTGAAGGGATTGAGTTACTTTGAAGGGTAGAGTTTCCACGGTTTCCAAGAAGTGAAGATTGGTGAGTCCTCATAGCATTCGAGGACACCATCCCTATTATCTTATATGTTTTCTTTATGTTTTAGGCTTTATGTGGGCTGTGTCCCAACATTTTCATTCATGTCAAAGTTAGATGCTTTTGAGACAATGTTATTAGAGATGCTTCAACTTTTATCAATCACCTTTTGGATTTATGTTTAAAAAAAGTTTTAAATTCACTCCATTTATGCATGATGTTATGTAATGAAGTCAAGTGGATTGTCCAAGACCTCTGAGAGGTCAAGTAATGCCCTAACTTCTAAGTTTTACTTGTAGGTCGCAACATAGTAGTTTTGATGACTATCCATGTTTTAGGTCTTTTGAGGCGGGAGTTCATTACGTAGTTAATTCAAAGTTTCATAGTAGATATCTCCATATCCTATGAACTTAGACGTTCTTGAGAAGCATCTCGTAGTGTTCAAAATAATATGAACTAAGACTTACTAAATGAAGTAACTCGTAGTGTTCATGATGTACGTATGAACATAGACATACCCAAGGGGTATCTCGTAGTGTTCATGATGTTTGTATGAACTTAGACATACCTAAGGAGGTATCTCGTAGTGTTCATGACTATAGATGGATCAAGACATACCATAAAAAGTATATCATAGGATCCATGTGAAGAAGAACTTAGACATGCTTAAAGAAGTATCTCATAGTATTTTAAAGTTAAAGAGAAGAACTAGGTTCTAAAGTAAGAAGAAATAGAAAGAGGACCTAAAAGTAATACTTTGCATGAATGGTATTATGGGGTGCCATGAGTGCATTGCACAAAGTATAACCTAGGTTCAATATAGAAGAGGCTTGAGATAGGGTTGGACTAGAGATGCCTTTCCTAGTTATAGATGACAAGAGATGAGGGATTCTAAATCAAGAGAGTTAAACTAATGATGAGACTAAGGAGGGTGAACATGTTAAGGATGACTTTAAGACATGCTTAGTGTGTGAGGTAGAATGGGATGCCTCATATACATTGCACAAATGTGGTTTGAGGTGAACAAAAGAGTATAGTACTCTTAGGTATGAAGAGATTATGTCTTAATTATGAAAGTGGTCTATGAAAAAGAATGTCTTTAGACTATAACAACATCAAGTAGATAGATAGTGGCATCATCCTCGAAATGGCGAGGACCTACCAAACTGGTAGAAAGAGAATCCAAGTGTTCAATAATTGTCCTTTTAGAAGCTCAATGGCCGGAACCTACATAATTGTAGAAACATAGAAACATGGGTTAGTACATCACTTGTACTAAGTATGGAAACATGCACATAAAACATTTGAAACATACATTAAAAGAGACATTTACTTTAAAAAACATGCTAAGTCATTTGAAAGCCTTTAATGCACATACATGAGAGCATATACAACATAAGTATCACAATAACATAATGTCATGTTCATAATCAAGACAACTCAACATAAAAACTACATCAACATAACAAGTTCAATAGATCATATCAACATAATCATACAAAAACCTTACCAACAATCCCATCCCAAGCCTACAAATGCAATGCTTATGTGAAGTTGCATAACCCCAAACAATCAAGTAAATAAGATAGGAGACCATAAGTAATGTTTTGCCTCATACAACACATATCATCATAGTAATTACTACATATAGCAACTTAGACGAACACATGTTCATCAATATAGTCAACATCATACAAAAGCATCATCATGTAAAGTCATCCTCATATACTTCATAATAACATATTACATAAGACCATATCCTAGGACTCCCCTTAGAGTTAACTTGACTAATGTCTAGATAGGGTCCCATACCCCTACCTATCCTAAGTAGACCCCTCAAGTCATCCTAATCAATGTCTATATTCATTTACCTTTAGTCATCCATTTTACTCTCAGGAACACTTGCCTCAACCGACATAGACCACATGAGCTAAATGTGGAATCCGGTGTCATGAAACCCTACAACGAAAGAGGGTGGCCTACTTTCCAAAGTACTACCAAACATGAACATAGCATCTAGGTGGATCCACTAGCTATTATTCCTATGGAGGCAACATAGGAATAATAGAGTTACTTATGTCGAACTAGTAGAACTTGATTGTTTGATTTTGATGTCATTTTGGGTATGGATTTGTTCCATGCTTGATTTGCTTGCATAGATTGTAGAACATGGGTAGTGAAGTTTAACTTTACAAATGAGCTTGTTTTAGAGTGGGGGGGGGGATTTCTATTCCTAGAGGTCGTATCATTTCTTGTTTGAAAGCTTGTAGGATGATCTCAAAGGGGTGTTTATACCATATTGTAAGAGTGAAAGATTTAGAATCTGAAATTCATCCCATTGAGTCGGTCCCCGTAGTGAGGGAATTTTAGGAGGTCTTTCGGAGATTGACTTGAGATTGAGATATCACCAACTTAGGGTGAGAGGAGAAGCTATTTCCAAGACGGCATTTCGAGAAAGATATGGTCTCTTTGAGTTCTTAGTAATGTCCTCTGGTCTCACTAATGCTACCACGTCGTTTATAGACATAATGAATAGGGTGTTTCGAAGTTACCTAGATTCATTTGTCATTGTATTCATTGACGACATCTTGGTATATTCAAAAAATTAGGGTGAACATATGGACCATTTGAGATTAGTTTTGCAAGTTATTAAGGAACATCAATTATTTGCCAAGTATAGCAAATGTGATTATTTGGTTGAGGTCGGTAGCATTTCTTGGTCATATCATCTCTAGTGAGGTTGATCCAAGAAAGACCAAAGTAGTGAAAAATTGACCTAGACCTTTGGCTCCTACGAATATTAGGAGTGTCTTAGGCCTAGCCAGTTATTATAAAAGGTTTGTCGATGGGTTTGCATCTATTGCTTCTTCATTGACAACCTTGACTCAAAAGAATGTGAAATTTGAGTGGTTGGAGGCATGTGAAAGAACCGTCCAAATGTTGAAGGATAGGCTTACTTTTGCTCCGGGTACTAAGGGTTTTGTGGTATATTGTGATGTATCCCAATTCGGGTTGGGGTGTGTTCTTATGCAACATGGAAAAGTTATAGCCTATGCTTCTAGGCAACTCACAGTTCATGAGAAAAATTATCCTACTCATGACATTGAGTTAGAGTCCGTTGTATTTGCCTTGAAAATATGGAGGCATTATCTCTATGAGGTTCATGTTGATGTGTATACGGACCATAAAAGTCTTCAATACATATTCACTCAAAAAGAGTTGAATCTCCGGCAAAGGAGAAGGTTAGAATTGTTGAAAGACTACGACATGAGTGTTCTCTATCACCCCGACAAGGATAATATGGTGGCAGACACTCTAAGTTGCTTGTACATGGGAAGTGTGACCCATGTGGAAGAAGGCAAGATAAACCTAGTGAGGGATGTTCATAGGTTGGCTCGTTTAGGGGTTCGAATCGAAGATTCTTCAAATGGTGGTGTTGTGGTATATCATAACTCCGAGTCGTCTTTGGTGGTTGAGGTGAAGTCTAAGAAACACCTTGATCCATTATTGATAGAGTTGAAGGAATCGATTATTGGAAAGATGAATGAGTCATTTTCCCAAGGGGTGATGGTGTTCTTAGGTTCCAAGGGAGATTGTGTGTGCCTAATGTCAATGATTTGAGAAATCGGATTCTTGAGGAAGATCATGGAGCCCGTTAATCTATTCATCCAAGTTTTACTAAGATGTATTATGATCTGAGGGAAGTGTTCTGGCGGGATGGATTAAAAATGGACATTGAATTTGTTGCAAAATGCCCAAATTGCCAACAAGTGAAAGCCGAGCACCAAAAGCCGGGTGGTTTATTACAAGAGATCCAAGTTCCTACTTGGAAGTGGGAAGATGTTAACATGGATTTAGTAGTTGGTTTGCCTCGGACTTGGAAGCAATATGACTCTATATGGGTGGTGGTGGATACATTAACTAAATCCGCTCACTTTATTCCCATTAAGTCTACTTATTCGGCAGAAGATTATGCAAAAATCTATATTGACAAGTAGTGAGTCTTCATGGGGGTCCTTTCCATCATATCGGATAGAGGTGACCAATTCACCTCTAGGTTTTGGAGGTCATTTCAAAGAGGTTTGGGTACTCAAGTAAAGTTGAGCACCGCTTTTCATCCTCAAATGGATGGTCAAGCAGAGCGCAACTATTCAAACTCTTAAGGATATGCTTAGAGCTTGTCTCATTTACTTCAAAGGATTGGGATGAGCATTTACCTTTGGTGTAGTTCTCGTATAATAATAGCTTTCATTCATCCATCTCTATGGCTCCTTATGAAGCTTTGTATGGTAGGAGATGTAGATATCCTATTGGGTGGTTTGAGGTTGGCGAGTCTTTGCTTGTTGGTCCCGATTTGATCTATAAGACCTTAGAAAAAGTTAATATCATAAGGAACCGCTTGGAGACAGCCTATAGTCGGCAAAAGTCTTATGTCAATCATAGGAGAAAAGACTTTGAATTTGAAGAAGGTGATAAGGTGTATTTGAAAATTTCGCCCATGAGAGGGGTGGTTAGGTTTGGCAGGAAGGGAAAGTTAAGTCCTCATTATGTGGGTCCCTAAAATTTCGCAAAGAGTGGGCAAGGTTGCATATGAGTTGAAACTCCTTAGTGAACTATCTTCGGTTCATCCGGTTTTCCATGTGTCCATGCTTAAGAAGTGCATTGGTAATTTCGAGTCCATTCTTCCTATTGAAGGTATTGGTGTGAAAGAGAACCTCTCTTATGAGGAGTTTCTGGTTGAAATCCTTGACTATCAAGTGAAGAGGTTGAGGAACAAAGAGGTGACCTCCGTAAAAGTGTTATGGAGAAACCACCTAGTTGAGGGAACATTTAGATATGGATTCTCTTTTCAAAACGAAATTATTGTTCAATTGTGATGAATTATGATTTTTTATTGTTGGTTAACTATGGAATTATGGCTAATTGTTGATAATTACTTGATATTCCCCCTTGAACCCTTGATCTTCCCCAAACTCATGAAACCTTGAAATTCTATGGTAATTAAGAAATATGATGAGTATGTGGATTATGTAGATTGATATTAACCATGTATTACTCCTTGAATTTACCTTGATTATGTATTGGTTATGTGTTGTTGAGTAATAGAAGTATGAACGGTCATGAAAAAGGCAATAAGGTATGAAGCTTGATTCTTTCTTGGGTTCAATTATGCAAGATGAGTTACTTAGATAGTGATGCTTGTATATCTAATGTGTTGTGGTGATGTTGATGACTAGTATCCTCCATCCTTAACCCTAGAATTGTGAATTCACTATGAAGTGTGTAAGCATGTTATGATATAATTGTTATATGATTACATGTAGCTTTTAATGACTATAATAAAGAGTTAAGTGAAATGTTCACTCACTTGTTAAAATGTTAATGGTTTTAGAGTGAAAGGATTGTTCTCACTTGTGATTAACTATGATCTATTATGTTGAGATGTTTGCACAAGGGCCTAATAAAGGCTAGTGTGAACATATAAGATGACTAAGATGGTTATAAGAAGGGAATATTTTCTTAGAACCAAAAAGGCATGTAAATGAGAAGGAGGTCTCACGTTAGTAAGTCCGGCCTCGCACATGGGTTTTCTCGCGTTTAGTAAGTCCGGATTCCCAAGTTATGTATTGTCTCATGAGATGGGGACCTCCACGCTAGTAAGTTAGGGTTCCTAGTAACAATATCCTTGACCCTTAACTATGTGCCCACATAGGACTTATAGCTTAGTGAATCAACCTAAATAACTATGTACGGATGGTTATACCTTAGGCAAGTTTTAACCTTCTCTTTTTGGTGTGAGAGTAGAACACCAAATTCCATGTAGCTCACATGGTCTCATGTTGGTTATTGCACTTCTTCCCCTAATGTAAAAATAAAATGAACAAGTTAAGTATGTGAAATATTATTAGGGTTGTCCGAAAGGCTACTACATAGTGTGAGGGAGGGTATGAGACGTCTCTTACACATTGCACATGTGGGATCCTAAGAGATGGTTCTAGTAGTGTTATTTTATGATTATGATTATGTCGATAAGCTATGAGTAGTATTGATGTATTAATCATGTCATGATTAATTATGAGAATATGTTGTAAGTATGAAGTGGGTTGCTTAATGTGATACTTAGCTTTGGATAGGGTTATGGGATTCTATCTTTGGAATTGCACAAGTATTTCTTAGGTGGTCTACATGTTGGGTTGATATTATGTTAAATTGACTTACTATGCTTATTATATGTGCATGTTGAGTTAAAGTGATAGAAAGCATGATTTTGACTAAAATGTCCTTTTCTCATGCATTTATGATTTTCGTGCATAGAAACATTAGTACGTGTAATGTACTAACTCATATTTCTTTCCATTTTCCTAAACATTTTAGGTTCCGACCTTTGAGGAGTTTCGTGGCCACTTGAAAGGAAGAATTGGATCTTTTCCCAAGTCATTGGTAAGTCCTCAAGTCTGGGGATGTTGCCATGTTCCACTCTAGCTATGATGTTGCTTATGTTTAGAGATCTTTATTCTTTATTTTATCATTGAGACATTTGATGTAAGCCTATAATGGCGTATTGTTCTTGTATTGGCTATGTCCAAACATTTATTCTCTTGTAGATGGTTTATATGTGAGATGAGATTTTAGACTCTTATATGTTTTACTTTTACTAAAAGAGAAGTCTATGTAAACTTTATATGCGAGGAGTCTATGTAAACTCCATATACGGTATGTGAGAAGCCTAAGTATACTTCATTACGTAAAGTTTTAAATTGTCCGCATTTTTGACCTATGTTGCGCTATGATGTATGCTTAAGGGCTGTCTTAGTCCTCTTCGAGGACAACGATGCTGGTTACGCCTAGGGGGTACTTTGGGTCGTAACTAGCTTGGTATCAGAGCCTGAGGTTGAGTAATCTTAGGATCAACTTCTCACTAAACCATGTCAATGTAGGGTCTTATTCATAATTGTGAAGCGCGCCACACTTATGAATGAGGGACTATGTGATTTTTAAGAACTTTCACTCTTTTGTTATTCGTTAGTCATGCCTAAGAGTCTTAACTCTATCAAGTCCTTTCTTCTAATCCTTTTATTGTGCTTATAGGCAATTAATACAAGCAGGAACAATGCTCGAAGGACTGAGGAGGAGAATTTGAATGAGGCGGATCCCCCTTAAGATCTTCAAAACCCTCAATTTCCTATCGAAGAAGGGGCTATGTCTAACGTTGAGATAAGGGTTGCTATTCATAGCTTGAATCAAGTGTCGGCTACTCAAGTTTCTAGGGACACTAGAATGCAAGTGAACCTAATGCTAACACCACCGCTTCAAGGGTTCGGTATTTCACTTGGATGAATCCCCCTACCATCTATGGTTTTAAGGTAAAGGAGGACCCACAAGGGTTCATTGATGAAGTGTTCAAAGTTCTTGATGCTATGGGAGTGTCTTCTCAAGAAAAGGTGGAACTAGACGCCTACCAACTCAAAGATGTTGCTCAAGTTTGGCATGAGCAATGGAAGGATGAGAGGCTGATTGGAGAAGGTCGGGTTACTTGGGCATCATTTAAGACGTCTTTCCTTGAAAGATTCTTTCCCTTGGAATTGAGGGAGAGGAAAATGCAAGAATTCATCAACTTTCGTCAAGGGGCTATTAGCGTAAACGGGTATAGCCTCAATTTCAATCATGTCACGACAGGGGAGCACCCCCTAGAAGTAACATGGCATACTTGACCTCTCGGAGGTCTTATACAAGCCCATAGTTATCATTCATCGCATTGTCATAGGTAAATTTAGCAAAAAATTTAAAACTTTTCATAGCATATCTATGCTAGAACATCACTTCCATTATATATAAAATATCATAATACATAGTCAAAGACTTGAAGTCTCTTTGCCATCTTAGAGTCAACATCATTAGAATACATTAGGGACACGACCCTTATAACATAATTTTATTAACTAAGCTATTACAAAACTTTACATAATACATAATGTAGGAAATCCTTGAACTTAAGTATTCCTTTACTTGAGCTTGGAAAACACATATCAAGCCCTTTACCTTAGAGACATCCTTTAAGCATCCATAACTTACACTTTGTGTAGAAAGGTAAAGAAGAATGGTTTTAGTAAAAGAATGAACTAAGTATGACAACCATGCAAAAACATGCATTTAAAAAGGGACATTTTACTTTGAAACCATGCATCATGCGTTTTGTGAAAATTCACAAAACTTTGGTATCATAAGCATCATACAATTCCCATACTTATTTTAGGCATATAAAATAGTCATAACATCACCTAAATCCATACATTGCATTTAAGGCACATTTACAATTTATTCACATTAAGCTTATTCCATTTACATTAAGCTTATCCACCCTTTACAGTAAACTCTTTTTCTTCTCAACTCCTTAACTTCCCAAGTAACCCTCTAGTCATACTTGGTGCAATGTATAGATAATGTCCCATTACACTATCCACACTCAAGCATCACCTTAAGGCCACTAGTTAGTCATACATACAACCCTCATTAACCAATACATACATTCATAGAACCATTTCATATAATAAGACATATACTTAACATTTGACCCAACATACTTTTATGGACCACATAGAAGAACTCATTACAAAACAACCTTCAAGTCAAGACTTACCAATATCATCATAAGAAGCATTAGTCAATCAATATCATATTTAGACTTCACTTCACTTAGACATCATAGGACCTTACTCATATAGTGCAATGTACATGTGAAGTCCCATAACCTCACACATACTAAGTAAACCTATAAAGAGACTACAAGCCTTAACATGTACATCATACATCAACTATGATACTATAGTCAACTGTATGCATAGTAAGTAGGACCTTCATCATATAATCACCAAGACCAACATTATGCATATAATGTAAGACCACATCATATAGACTCATTAGGACTCATACCATACATTTCATCACAATAACTAGACGACACAACAATGTCATGCATAAGGAACATAAACATAATCGTATACATTAAAACACCTTCCTAGAACTCCCTTCAAGAGCTACGTGTGTATGCATAGGTAAAGTCCCATACCCTCACCTACACTAAGCAACTTCCCTAAGGTTATCCTAGTTAGGGTCCATACTTTACTTTCATTGTCCATTTTACTTTAGGGAAACTATATCCTTAACGACACTAAGACAATGAGTGCTAAACATGGAATTTTGTGTTGTTGAACCTTACATCAAGGGAAGGTACTCTAACTTTCTAAACTAGAACATTAACATCAAGCTAGCATATTAGGTGATATTACTCGCTAGATCTTATGGGGCAAGCATAGTTTATCGAACTTGGGGCATATATGGAAACCCTCTTTATGCCAAATAGGGCATTGTAGTTACCCACCTCATGAGGACTATGGTGAACAAGCCTTCCCACATTGGGAAGGGACACCCCTCATCTTCATGTTCACTCGGTAATAAGATAAGTTTCCTTTATTGAAAAGCCTTTATTAATATTACTTTATGAAACACAGGCTTTAGGAGAGTTAACCCCCCATATGCTTAGCTCATAGGTTATAGATGATAAAGTCGTTTCATCAACCTATTTCATGTGAGAAAACCTTTCACATGGACATAGCATATTCAAGCACCATCTAGTTTAGGACACCCTCGAGAACACCTTTCAAGAGACCCTCTATTGACTATATCATCGTACATGCATAATGGACATGGTTTCATGTGTGTGTACATATATGTGAACAAACCTTTCACATAAACACCCTTAGACCACACATGTTCATACTTCATTTCATTCCTGCATAAGTGTACATGTGTAACTATATGAGCATTCCTTTCATATAAAAACATTTAGACACTATGTATATTCATACTTCATCATATCATATACTTGACATTATTGCATACAAGTCATATTCATAACATGCTCATGCATTCATATTCATGTACATACATCGCAACCTAGGAACTATCATATCAAGGCACATATGTGCTATGCATAGACAATGTTCCAGACCCTTGTCCGTACTAGTACACCTATTAAGTCATCCTAGTTAAGATATACATAGCATATCTCATATACATATACTTTACATGCATAGTAGTAGACACAAGTGCATATGAGAATATCCTTTCATTAGACACCATGAACCTATACTACTTGTAAGCATGCACGAGGTGTAAGTGTGTGTACATTGGTCGCCATGATCACATAATGTCTATTGACATCACATTGTGGCAGCCACCCTCTTAAGACCATAATGCATATTAAAGCATAGACCACACATCACATTTTAGCATAGGATACAAGACAACTTCAACATTTGCATTCAAGGCTCCTAACTTTAGATAATCACATATTTATATAGGGGTACATAGGTAGGGGTCATTATCCATTATTACACCATCAATGGAAGTCCCTAAACCACACCTAACATAGTCATTCACATGCTTATAACATTAGCAATACAACCTTGACCATAAATAGAATGGAAGACTACACATAATACTTTACATCGGATGATCATCACCACCACACCTTCATAATACAATTGACTTTAAGGCCATGATCACATCACATATATATTAACAATAAAGTAAACACCTCCACAATAAGTGGACCATACCACACAATGCCATTCAAGTCCAATCACCTAGCAATTCTATAGAAAAATAGAGGAAGAGAGCAATCTTAGCAATTCACCAATCTTTGATCATCATTGATCAATACTCCTATTTCATCAACAATTCATATATAGGGCAGTAGCTAAAAGTATCATAACATAAACGAAATCATGCTTCAACTATCCTAGAATTAAGATCATATTATGTACATTGCATTATCAATCTATAGAAGATAGAAGAACATAGGTCAATCTTACCAAATCTTCAAACCTTGATCCACATGGATCACTCATAAAAAATTCACCATATATTTGAATATAAAACAGTAGCAATAGCTAATTCAACATACAATAATCATAATTCAATTAACATATAATAAAGATACAATTCCCACAACATAGGCTAATTTGAGAATTGGAAGGAAAATGGGTTCATCATGAAATTGGATTAAATTCAACATGAAAATCAGTATATAATCATCAATTCATCTTAAGCATTCTTTTGAAATCGTTTTGAGAAGGAACTCATGGCTAGATTGAAATATAGAAGGTTTGATCATGAACTTTCATTGAAAATATTGGAAGGAACTCCTTAGAAGAAAGGTTGACTAGGAATGAAGGATCACCATACCTCATTGTAGGAGAAAACCACGAAACATTGGTGAAGAATCCATGGGAATCCAATCGCCAAGCTGTTCTTGAGTTTCATCTCCGATGGAGGTTTCTAGAGAGGTTTCTTTTGGAGAGGAAAGTCTAATTTTGAATAATGAATTGGGTATGGGGTTTTGATCTTAATAACCAACTTAATATACCCAAAAATACCTAAATTAACCGTCTAGGGTCAGGTTAGGACGTGGGGTGAATTTCCCATTCACCCCTTAATGATACAGTGAGACTGTTAGATGAGTACAGGCTGCATCGATGCCTCCAATCGACGACTAGTAGACCCATCAACGGGCCGTACTGACAATCATTATTTGGGTCTGAGGGTTGTCATTTGTGTAACACTCCGGAAGTTTCATGACATATACTAGATCTTCATCTATTAAATAATGTTCAAGATGATGTTCCAGACCTATATTAATGTAATAAGTTCATTTAGGAAAGGTTAGAGCCAAAACGACGAAGAAAGACCTTGACATCCGGACACTAGCTAATTTGAACTAGTTGACGTCCCTATGTTTGGTGAAGGTTTGGAAGTGTTAAATGAAGTCTAAAACTAGTAAAAAGACTTTGGATAGGTAAAGTGTAGCATAGAGTGTAACAACCCTAAAAATGAATAGGATCAAGACTTAGGTTTTCAAGAATGCTTGCGATTAGACCAAGGTCCACACTGACTGATACGCGTAGAACCAGACCTCAGAACCCTTACTACGACAAAGACAACTAACTTGGGGAGCTAATTGAGCTTGGAAAGGTTGGAACCAACCGTGTGAGGCTCACAAAAACGAAAATTTAATCGAAGGAGTCCTTACCGGACTTAAAAGAAGAAATTTCAAGTTTTGAGGGTCCAAGGGTAAAATGGTCTTTTCCAGGCCAAGGGTAATATTGTAATTACCCTGAGGAATTAATTATTTAATTAATTAATTTAATTAAATAAAGCAATTCGGGTTGGGGCGACCCGAAGTGACCCATTTTTGGAAATGGGGTGTCACTCGGGTTCGAGCCCCACTAGAAGCAATGATTAAATTTGTTTTTAATTATTGTTGATAAATTAATGTAATAAATTAATATTTATTAGCTGATTTAAGAAAAAGAAAAATCAGATTTTTATTTAAAAGTTTGAAAGAGTCCTAGTTGACTAAGTCCTAAACTACCTTGCACGTTTAACTCTCTCCTTCTCTCACGTCAATATCTCTCTTCTCTTTCACGTTTATTCTCTGCAAAATTAAGGTGAAAAACTGAAAATACATCAAGAGTTCTTCACACTTGAAGAACTCACACGAAATTTTAAGAAAAACAAAGTAACCAAAACGTTAAGGCAAAGAGAAGTTGTTGTCGGGTGGTGTGGACGTTGAGGAAGCTTGGACTGATTTGTGGAGAGGATTTTGGACAGCAATTTCGTGGTTGAACAAGAAAATTAAGGTATGGGTCTTCTTACTCTTGGTCCCTTTCCCAAGAGACCCTTAGGACTCAGACGAATTTAATCCGAAACTAAGTTGTTTCCCCTTTTGCATGCCCCTGTCACTAGCTCCCAATAAATCGTAGGTTGGGTATGATTGCTGGTAGATTTAGGAATGTTATGACTTCGTGATGAACATGATTTTGATTGTATACTTGAAATCGTAGGAAAGACAACCATGTATTCGAATGTTTGTGCAAGTGTGTGTATGTGCAAAATGTTACTGTAAACTCACTGTAAATGAGTTTTCGATTTATGGCTTCAAGTTTGATATGGTTTTGGTTGTCATTTTACGTGTATAAATCTATGTAATCGTGATGTTCATTAAAATGGAGATGGGGCTGATTTGAGTGTCAACATTTTGGCTAACGAATCCATGAAATACTCCCTCAAAAAGTATCAAATGATCCATGAGCTTTCCTATGTTTTCAAGTAGAATTATTGGTGAATATAAGCTAATAAAAAGTGACTAATTTCCAGCAGCAACTACAAGTTCGTTTAGGCTAAAGTGTAGAAGGGAAATCTGGAAATTTATTGGTTTTAAAAGAGGTGAGGCCACCAGGGTTTGAACCTGTGACCTCACCCGTATAGCACTTTAATTTCGCAAGAATAAAAGAAAAGGGGTTGGGGGGATTCGAAATGGGGGTGCAGGCGAATAAGGTGAGAGCAATAACTAAATTTAATAAAATGGGAGGCGTGGGAATCGAACCCACGACCTCAAGGCTGGAATGGAGCAGGGCGAAATAAATAGGAAAATAAAGTGAGGCTGTGGGGGCTCGATCCCACAACCTCACTGCCAAAACGCCTACATTAGAGGATTTTAATTAAAAATAAAAATAGGAGGCTGTGGGGGTTCGAACCCACAACCTCACAGCCCCTAGCGAATTTAAATTAAAATAAGGAGGCTGTGGGGGTTCGAACCCACAACCTCCCAATTTCCCCAGCGAAATAAAGAACAAACTAAAAGAGGTTGTGGGGGTTTGATCCCACAACCTCTTGGTTTAGGCGAAATTGGGCAATGAGATGTTAATGAAAAATAAAAAGGGGTTGTGGGGGCTCGAACCCACAACCCTTCGGCCAATTTAAGAGAAAAGTTAAGTAGAAATTTAATAATTCGATGTCAATGTTGGGATTTAATCTAGAGTTCTAATGTCATGAATATTAAAAATAAAATCAACGAAAAATGTAAATGATACCCCAATGATTCAAACTTGGGTTTCCTTGCCCAAACTTACGTATTGATACATAAGTCAAACGTGAACAAAATGTCCAAGAATAATGCCACATACTTAGATCGAAATCAAGATCTTGGCATACATACAAGATGCATAAGTCTTGTATCACATAATCTTAGAAAGATATGAATCACTTAGACGAAATATGAATGAAGCCTCATGGCTTGTATGTATAGACACATAAGTCTAACATACGTTCAAAAGTAAGTGAACCTAAGAGGTATGTAATGAAATGATGAACCCTGGAAGGGCTAAGTATGAGTGTCAGATACACTAAATGGCCAAGTGCATTGGCATATGATGAGATGAACAATGAAAGGATGAAATGAACAATGAAAGATGAAACCCTAGAAGGGTTAAGTAAGGGTGTGAAACACACTAAATGGCCAAGTGCATTGGCATATGATGAAATGAACATTCACGTAATAAGAAGTGAGTAACTATGAAAAGCAAAGGTACTAATGATAATGAATGTGGTGACAACATGATATGAGGCTAATGTAAATGATGAGAGCAATCTCAAATGAGCCTAAGTAAATGTTACCAATACGTACTCACCTATGAGAATGTAAGATGATGAAGAGACCAGTCTCTATGAACACTCTAATGAAGGTATTGAGCTTAACACACTTAATACTAATGATGAGATGAGAAATCATCTAATGAGCTATGATGTCCTCATACTAGAAGCCAGCTTCCATGACGTATGAGATGAATGAAATAGAACTTTATACTGAGCACCGATAGGCTAGCTATGAGCGGTGATGCCTTCTTTCGGGAAGGACGGAGGTTCACGTAACTCTCATGAGATGAGACTGTCCGGCTTGCCGGGTATGGGTCTCCATACATCTCCTAGTCTTCGAACCTATACTGCCAATATAGGGATCTGGCGGGGTTAAATTCCCATGTACGCTAGCATGTTTTTGGGTCACCTTGGCCGGTGATTCCACCTCTTTTCGGTGTGGGGGAGACACTGGATTTCATGATGCTCACATGATCTATGTCGGTTAAAGTTAAAGTTCCCAATGAATGAATGAGGCCAGCCTCAAATGATGCACATAATGAAATGAATGATACCAAAGGTGTTAGGATAGGATAATCAAAGGTGAGTTAGATTCAAGTAATGACATTAGGTCATTCTTGGTCATTGCACAACGAACCTAATGAAAGTCTTAAACTACATCCTAGGTATAGCTGGTGGTTACACTGGCCTATGAATGAAATGAAATGAAGTACGTATGAATGAATGAAGCAGACTCTGTGTTTGCTAATGAGATTCCCTAGTTGAGGTCCCATCTGTTGAGCCCTCATTTCTGGGATGTCTTAATGTCAAGTCCATGATTCCAAGGTCTCATGGCATATGAATGAATGATATGAAAGAAGTTATGTGCTACATGCAAAATGTACTGTATGCTATATGATATGTGCTATGTGTAAATGTTATGTGCTGTGTGCAAATGTGAAAAGTATGATGATGTATGTTATTCTCATGGTATCACTTTCCTAATCCAAATTTGGAAAGCTCATTTACTTTCCTAATCCAAATTTGGAAACTTTCCTAATCTCAATTTGGCAAGTCCACTGACTTGACTTTCCAAAAATCATGTTGTTAGGAAAGAGCTATTCTTTCTCATGCATGTCCTTGGTGTGTGCTTGCATATACCCATACTTAGTACAAGTGTGTACTAACCCTATACAAACTCTACTATTTTAGGTGCAGGCACAGGTGGACGATAGAGCTACAGGATCATCGTTGCAGTTATCCGACGTCCACATTCATCCGGTTTTGGTAGGTCCTCATGTCTTCGAGGATGCTACTGTTTTATATTCTAGCTTAGTTTTAGAGTTGAGCTAGTGGAGCATGTTCCACTAGCGTTTCTTTCTGTTTTATTCAGATTATGTATTGGTGCCATTTTGGCAATTATACGCTTTATAAGAATTGAACTATTTCTTTCAGTTGCTTATCTCTTAATGTTAGATGGTTGATGGTGAACAATTACGTATTAATGAGAATGTTTTTATAAGTATGTTAGGAAACAAAAAGTTTCAATTTTTCCGCTAAAATTAACCTATGTAAAGTAAGAATGACGGAAGTAGGCTTGTCTGCGACCTCTGAGAGGTCAACGACGCCGGTCTCGTCTGGGGTCTAGATTCCAGTCGTGACAAAGTTGGTATCAGAGCATTAGGTTAAATTACGAAAATAATAAGTTCACATCAACCACATTGAGTAGTTTCTAAGTCATGGTAGTGAAGTGCACCACTATCCTGAATTAGAGACTGCATGATGCGTAGGAAAATTTCCCTTCTTCTGATCTTATCGTGCTTTTCTGAATGTCTAAATTCTTGGTGTTATGAGCGTGTCTAACATCAATTTTTGTTGTTTCCTGAGAATGAACACTAGGAGAGCTTATGGTCAGAGGAGAGGAGGAGCGGCTGCTGGGGGTAACCGAGTTCCACCCCAGGCTCCAGCTGAAGGAGTGGCTGTGCCAGCTAATCCAGCTGGGATGACTGATGCTGAGGTGAGGGTATCTCTGGCCCAGATGGCACAGGCCATTACTATGCAGGCCCAGGCTATGACTGCCCAGGTCAACCGGCAGGATGTTCAGAGGGAAAACCCACCGGTTCGTAGCATGGCTGACAGGCTGAGGGATTTCACGAGGATGAATCCTCCTATTTTCACAGGGTCTAGGGCATCAGAGGATCCCCAGGAGTTTGTGGATGAGATTCATAAGATCCTGGTGGCTATGGGGGCCACTGATATTGAGAAGGCTGAGCTGGCTTCCTATCAGCTCAAGGATGTTGCACAGACTTGGTGCAAGATGTGGCAAGATAGCCGTGTCTTAGGTGGAGTGCCAGTCACATGGGAGCTGTTCAAGACAGCATTTCTGGAGAGATTCTTTCCCAGGGAGATGAGGGAGGCCAAGGTTGAGGAATTCATCAACCTTAAACAAGGCTCTATGACAGTCAGGGAGTATTCCCTGAAGTTTGTTAAGCTGTCAAGGTATGTTATTTTCCCTAGTATTTAATAGCAAGAATGAGGGTAATACTGAACTTTGTTGAAATCATCCAGGTATGCTACTTCCCTGGTTTCTAACAGCAGGGATGAGATGAGCAGGTTCCTCACAGGAATCAATGGAGACCTGGAGGAGGAGTGTCGATCTGCAATGCTCCATGATAATATGGATCTTTCCAGGTTGATGGTGCATGTCCAGCAGGTAGAGGACAGCCGCAGAAAGAGAGGTGTTCGTGATGCTAGGAGGCCTAGGCCTCAAGATCAGGCAGGACCCAGTCATGGAGGCCACAGGAACAACTTTGGCGTCCGTGAGCAGCCAAGGTTCAAAAAGGGGCAACAGAGTTCTGGGAATTCTAATCCTCAGAGGAGTGCTACACCTAGAGGAGGCAGACCTGAGCCCAAGAAGGGCAATGGAGGTGAGATGCAGCGTCCTAAGAAGAATTGTGCTAAGTGTGGCCGAGCTCACAGTGGAGAGTGCAGACAGGGCACTAATGCCTGCTTCGGTTGTGGTAAGAGTGGACACATGGTCAGAGACTGTCCACAGAACAGAGGTCAGGCTGGAGGTAATACTCAGCCTAGGCCTAATCCACAGGGTGCAGCAGCAGCCGAGCCTCCTAAGAGGAACAGTTCTATGCCCTGAAAGGCAGAGAGGAGCAGGAGAAGTCCGCTGATGTGGTCACAGGTATGCTGCAAGTGTTCTCAACTTCTGTTTATGCTTTACTTGATCCAGGGTCTACACTTTCCTTTGTAACTCCTCTGCTTGCTCTTACTTTTGAGATATTGCCTGAAGTTCTGCATGATCCTATAGTGGTTAGTACACCTTTAGGAGAAAATGTAAGAACTGATAGAGTATACAAGGTTGCCCAATAGTTGTAGTGGAAAAACTATGTGTGCAAACTTGGTTGAGTTACCCATGCATGATTTTGATGTTATTCTTGGCATGGATTGGCTTCACAGTTGTTATGCTTGCTTGGACTGTCGTAGTAGAGTGGTGAGATTTCGCTTCCCTAATGAAGAAGAGTTAGTCTGGGAGGGGTACAATTCGAGTCGTCCTAACCCCTTGATTTCTAACCTTAAGGCCAATAAAATGATGTCCAAGGGGTTATTGTGTCATCTTGTGAGTGTTAATGATCTAGATCATGACATTCCTTCCATAGACTCAGTACCTGTAGTGAATGAGTTCTTAGATGTGTTTCCTGATGATTTGCCTGGAGTCCCTCCCCTTCGAGAGATTGACTTTGGTATCGACTTAGAACCCGATACTAAACCAATCTCAATTCCTCCTTACAGAATGGCTCCAGCTGAACTCAAAGAGTTGAAGCTGCAGTTAAAAGATCTCACTGACAAGGGTTTCATTCAGCCGAGTATATTCCCTTGGGGCGCTCCAGTGTTGTTTGTAAAGAAGAAAGATGGAACCCTTAGAATGTGTATCGATTATCGCCAGCTCAACAAAGTCACTATAAAGAATAAGTATCCACTTCCCAGAATAGATGATTTGTTCGATCAACTCCAAGGGTCTATTTTCTTCTCTAAGATTGATCTTCGTTCAGGGTATCATCAGCTTAGGGTTAGGGATGGAGATATCCCAAAGACAGCCTTTCGTACCCGCTATGGTCACTATGAGTTCTTAGTCATGTCATTTGGTCTCACGAATGCACCTGCTGCATTTATGGATCTCATGAACAGGGTCTTCCGTGAATACCTTGACTCTTTCGTCATAGTATTCATTGATGACATTCTCATCTACTCTAAGACCAAGGAAGAGCATGAACAACATTTGAGACTAACCTTGCAGGTACTTAGACAACATCAGTTGTATGCCAAATTCAGCAAATGTGAATTCTGGCTGAGATCAGTGACCTTCCTGGGTCATGTTGTGTCCGATCAGGGCGTGGAGGTGGATCCCAGGAAGACTGAGGCTGTGAAGAACTGGCCAAAGCCTCTTACTCCTACTGACATCCGTAGCTTTTTGGGATTGGCTGGTTACTACCGCAGGTTTGTGGAGGGCTTTTCTTCCATTGCTTCCCCATTGACAGCTTTGACTAAGAAGAAAGCCAAGTTTGAATGGACGGAGACTTGTGAGAAGAGTTTCCAGGAGCTCAAGGACAGACTCACTTCAGCCTCGGTGCTTACTTTGCCTAAGTGTGTGAGAATTACACTGTTTATTGTGATGCATCTAGGGTTGGTTTGGGTTGTGTTCTTATGCAGGTTGGTAAGGTGATAGCCTATGCATCCAGACAGCTCAAGGTTCATGAGAAGAATTATCCCACTCATGACCTGGAGTTGGCAGTTGTGGTGTTTGCACTGAAGCTGTGGAGGCATTATCTGTATGGAGTGCATGTAGATGTGTTCACAGACCATAAGAGTCTCCAGTACGTGTTCACACAGAGGGAGTTGAATCTACGTCAGCGGAGATGGTTGGAGCTGTTGAAGGATTATGACATGAATGTGCACTACCATCCAGGTAAGGCTAATGTTGTAGCTGATGCTTTGAGCAGGATGAGCATGGGAAGTACAACTCATTGAGGATGAGAAGAAGGAGCTGGTGAAAGATGTACACAGACTGGCCAGACTGGGTGTGCGTTTGGTTGACTCCACTAGTGGGGATGTTTCAGTTCATCCTAGTTCTGAATCATCCTTGGTAGTTGAAGTCAAGCAGGGTCAGCATCTAGATCCCGTGTTGATGGAGCTGAAGGACTCAGTGCTGATGAAGATGAATGAGTCTTTCGCTTTGGGAGGTGATGGCATACTTAGGTATCAGGACAGGCTGTGTGTGCCAGATGTGGATGATTTGCGGACCAGGATTGTTGCAGAGGCCCATGGTTCCAGATATTCTATACATCCAGGTTCCACCAAGATGTATCATGATCTCAAGCAGATTTATTGGTGGGATGGCATGAAGAAGGACATTGCAGAATATGTGGCCAAGTGTCCTAATTGTCAGCAGGTTAAGGCAGAGCATCTTAAGCCTGGTGGTCTGACTCAGATTATTGAGGTTCCGACTTGGAAATGGGAGGCCATTAATATGGACTTCGTGGTTGGGCTTCCGAGGACTAGGAGGCATCATGACTCTATATGGGTTATTGTGGACAGATTGACTAAGTCTGCCCACTTTATCCCTGTGAAGTCTACTTACAGAGCCGAGGATTATGCGAGACTCTACATTGATGAGATTGTGAGATGGCATGGGATTCCTTGTCTATTATTTCAGACAGAGGAGCTCAGTTTACTTCTCATTTCTGGAGATCTTTCCAGAAGAGCTTGGGCACGCAGGTGAAGCTTAGCACTGCCTTTCACCCTCAGACAGATGGGCAGGCAGAGCGCACCATACAGACATTGGAGGATATGTTGAGAGCGTGTGTGATTGACTTCAGAGGTAACTGGGATGACCATCTGCCTTTGATAGAGTTCTCGTATAATAATAGCTATCACTCCAGCATTGGGATGGCACCGTTTGAGGCACTGTATGGTAGGAGGTGTAGATCTCCAGTTGGGTGGTTCGAGGTTGGAGAGTCATCCATTTTGGGTCCGGAGATCATTCATGAGGCCTTAGAGAAGGTCAGAATGATTAGGGACAGGTTGACTACTGCTTACAGTCGGCAGAAGTCATATGCTGATAACAGAAAGCGGCCCTTAGAGTTTGATGTTGGTGACCAGGTTTACTTGAAAATATCGCCTATGAAAGGGGTGATGAGATTTGGTAGAAAAGGGAAGCTGAGTCCGAGATATGTTGGGCCATATGAGATCCTACAGCGTGTGGGTGAGGTGGCCTATGAGTTAGCATTGCCTACAGAACTAGCTTCTGTTCATCCAGTCTTTCATGTCTCTATGTTGAAGAAGTGCCTAGGTGAACCAGCATCAATCTTACCTGTTGAAGGTTTGGGGGTTGGTGAAGACTTGTCTTATGAGGAGGTACCTGTTGAGGTCTTAGACAGACAGTTCAAGCGGCTGAGGAACAAGGAGATTGCCACAGTGAAGGTATTGTGGAGAAATCATCTTGTTGAGGGTGCTACGTGGGAGGCTGAGGCCGACATGAGAGCCCGCTACCCTCACCTGTTCAGATCTTGAGGTTAGACTATATACTCTTAAACTTATGTTTCCTTATCGCCCTGTATTTTGTGCTATTGATTGACTGGGTATAGTGATTTTATTATGATCTAACTGGCATTACAACGTGAAGTAGTAGTGTCATTCGGGGACGAATGTTCCTAAGGGGGGGGGGGATAATGTAACAACCCTAAAAATGAATAGGATCAAGACTTAGGTTTTCAAGAATGCTTATGATTAGACCAAGGTCCACACGGACTGATACGCGTAGAACCAGACCTCAGAACCCTTACTACGACCAAGCCAACTAACTTGGGGAGCTAATTGAGCTTGGAAAGGTTGGAACCAACCATGTGAGGCTCACGAAAACGAAGATTTAATCGAAGGAGTCCTTTTCGGACTTAAAAGAAGAAATTTCAAGTTTTGAGGGTCCAAGGGTAAAATGGTCTTTTCCAGGCCAAGGGTAATATTGTAATTACCCTGAGGAATTAATTATTTAATTAATTAATTTAATTAAATAAAGCAATTCGGGTTGGGGCGACCCGAAGTGACCCATTTTTGGAAATGGGGTGTCACTCGGGTTCGAGCCCCACTAGAAGCAATGATTAAATTTGTTTTTAATTTATGTTGGTAAATTAATGTAATAAATTAATATTTTTTAGCTGATTTAAGAAAAAGAAAAATCAGATTTTTATTTAAAAGTTTGAAAGAGTCCTAGTTGACTAAGTCCTTACCTAAGCCTAAACTACCTTGCACGTTTAACTCTCTCCTTCTCTCACATCAATATCTCTCTTCTCTTTCACGTTTATTCTCTGCAAAATTAAGGTGAAGAACTGAAAATACATCAAGAGTTCTTCACACTTGAAGAACTCACACGAAAATTTAAGAAAAACAAAGTAACCAAAACGTTAAGGCAAAGAGAAGTTGTTGTCGGGTGGTGTGGACGTTGAGGAAGCTTGGACTGATTTGTGGAGAGGATTTTGGACAGCAATTTCGTGTTTGAACAAGAAACATTAAGGTAAGGGTTCTTTCTCTTAACTCTTGGTCCCGTTTCCCAAGAACCCCTTAGGACGTGACAGACGAATTTAAGGGGGTCCGAACCTAAGTTGTTTCCCTTTTGCATGCCCTCTGGTCTTACTCAGATAGCAACCAGACGTCGGCCACATTTAAAATAAATCGCTAGGTTGACGCTGTATGATTGCTGGTAGAGTGATATATAAGGAGATGCCGAGTCAAGATGCGAAGCTGTCGGTACCGATGAAACATCAGACTTATCTGGAATCTGCTCGAGATAAACTTGACAAACAGTCAGCGCGGAATGAAAGCTTAAGCCCCAATAGTATTACGACGCATGTTTGATGCAGAGTGTGTGTCCATGTTGCAAAAGATCGTTAAACTTCACCTCGTCACAAGTAACCTACACTGTACTCCAATGTAGCTGTTACTAGGGGGCTCTCCCTTCGATATTAGTGGCTGAATCTGTCAAGTTTGAATATGGTATTTTGCAAGCAGGTTGGAATTGTCACTATATGATCATGACGTAAATACACATTCTACTGTATCGTGAATGACTTAGCTTCTTTATACTGCTTCGGATTAGAAATGGAGATGGGGACTGATTTGAGTGTCAACATTTTGGCTAACGAATCCATGAAATACTCCCCCAAAAAGTATCAATGATCCATGAGCTTCCTATGTTTTCAAGTAGAACTATTGGTGAATATAAGCTAATAAAAGGTGACTAATTTCCAGCACAAGCACTACAAGTTGTTTAGGCTAAATAGTGTAGAAGGAAATCTGGAAATTTATTGGTTTTAAAAAAGAGGTGAGGCCACCAGGGTAGGTTGAACCTGTGAACGCTGACTCACCCGTATAGCACTTATATTTCGCAAGAAATAAAAAGAAAAAAGGGGGTTGGGGGGATTCGAAATGGGGGTGCGAGGCGAGTAAGGAGAGATCAATAACTAAATTTAATAAAATGGGAGGCGTGGGAATCGAACCACACGCACCGACCTCAAGGCTGGAATGGAGCAGGGCGAATAAATAGGAAATAAAGTGAGGTCGTGGGGGTCTCGCCACACTGAACACGCCACTACATTAGCAAGGATTGAGGATTTTAATTAAATAAAAATAGGAGGCTGTGGGGGTTCGAACCCACACCCTCACAGCCCCTAGCGAATTTAAATTAAAATAAGGAGGCTGTGGGGGTTCGAACCCACAACCTCCCAATTTCCCCAGCGAAATAAAGAACAAACTAAAAGAGGCTGTGGGGGTTTGATCCCACAACCTCTTGGTTTAGGCGAAATTGGGCAATGAGATGTTAATGAAAAATAAAAAGGGGTTGTGGGGGTTCGAACCCACAACCCTTCGGCCAATTTAAGAGAAAAGTTAAGTAGAAAATTAATAATTCGATGTCAATGTTGGGATTTAATCTAGAGTTCAATGTCATGAATATTAAAAATAAAATCAACGAAAAATGTAAATGATACCCCAGTGATTCAAACTTGGGTTTCCTTGCCCAACTTCCGATTGATACATAAGTCATACGTGAACAAAATATCCAAGAATAATGCCACATACTTAGATCGAAATCAAGATCTTGGCATACATACAAGATGCATAAGTCTTGTATCACATAATCTTAGAAGATATGAATCACTTAGACGAAATATGAATGAAGCCTCATGGCTTGTATGTATAGACACATAAGTCTAACATACGTTCAAAAGTAAGTGAACCTAAGAGGTATGTAATGAAATGATGACCCTGGAAGGGCTAAGTATGAGTGTGAGATACACTAAATGGCCAAGTGCATTGGCATATGATGAGATGAACAATGAAAGGATGAAATGAACAATGAAATGATGAAACCCTAGAAGGGTTAAGTAAGGGTGTGAAACACACTAAATGGCCAAATGCATTGGCATATGATGAAATGAACATTCACGTAATAAGAAGTGAGTAACTATGAAAAGCAAGGTACTAATGATAATGAATGTGGTGACAACATGATATGAGGCTAATGTAAATGATGAGAGCAATCTCAAATGAGCCTAAGTAAATGTTACCAATACGTACTCCCCTATGAGAAGTAAGATGATGAAGAGACCAGTCTCTATGAACACTCTAATGAAGGTATTGAGCTTACACACTTAATACTAATGATGAGATGAGAAATCATCTAATGAGCTATGATGTCCTCATACTAGAAGCCAGCTTCCATGACGTATGAGATGAATGAAATAGAACTTTATACTGAGCACCGATAGGCTAGCTATGAGCGGTGATGCCTTCTTTCGGGAAGGACGGAGGTTCACGTAACTCTCATGAGATGAGACTGTCCGGCTTGCCGGGTATGGTCTCCATACATCTCCTAGTCTTCGAACCTATACTGCCAATATAGGGATCTGGCGGGGTTAAATTCCCAGTACGCTAGCATGTTTTTGGGTCACCTTGACCGGTGATTCCACCTCTTTTCGGTGTGGGGGAGACACTGGATTTCATGATGTCTCAATGATCTATGTCGGTTAAAGTTAAAGTCCCAATGAATGAATGAGCCAGCCTCAAATGATGCACATAATGAAATGAATGATACCAAAGGTGTTAGGATAGGATAATCAAAGGTGAGTTAGATTCAAGTAATGACATTAGGTCATTCTTGTCATTGCACAACGAACACATAAAAGTCTTAAACTACATCCTGTATAGCTGGTGGTTACACTGGCCTATGAATGAAACAAAATGAAGTACGTATGAATGAATGAACAGACTCTGTGTTTGCTAATGGAGATTCCCTAGTTGAGGTCCCATCTGTTGAGCCCTCATTTCTGGATGTCTTAATGTCAAGTCCATGATTTCCAAGTCTTCATGGCATATGAATGAATGATATGAAAGAAGTTATGTGCTACATGCAAAATGTACTGTATGCTATATGAATGATGTGGCTATGTGTAAATTATGTGTGTGCAAATGTGAAAAGTATGATGATGTATGTTATTCTCATGGTATCACTTTCCTAATCCAAATTTGGAAAGCTCATTTACTTCCTAATCCAAATTTGGAAACTTCCTAATCTCAATTTGGCAAGTCCACTGACTTGACTTTCCAAAAATCATGTTGTTAGGAAAGAGCTATTCTTTCTCATGCATGTCCTTGGTGTGTGCTTGCATATACCCATACTTAGTACAAGTGTGTACTAACCCTATACAAACTCTACTATTTTAGGTGCAGGCACAGGTGGACGATAGAGCTACAGGATCATCGTTGCAGTTATCCGGACGTCCAGCATTCATCCAGTTTTGGTAGGTCCTCATGTCTTCGATGATGCTACTGTTTTATATTCTAGCTTAGTCTTAGAGTTGAGCTAGTGGAGCATGTTCCACTAGCGTTTCTTTTCTGCTTTTATTCAGATTATGTATTGGTGCCATTTTGGCAATTATACGCTTTATAAGAATTGAACTATTTCTTTCAGTTGCATATCTCTTAATGTTAGATGGTTGATGGTGAACAATTACGTATTAATGAGAATGTTTTTATAAGTATGTTAGGAAACAAAAAGTTTCAAATTTTCCGCTAAAATTAACCTATGTAAAGTAAGAATGACGTAAGTAGGCTTGTCTGCGACCTGTGAGAGGTCAACGACGCCGGTCTCGTCTGGGGTCTAGATTACAGTCGTGACATAGAGATTCTAAACGTCCGATAATGACTCCCCAAGGAACACCCGAAGGGTCCTTGAGGAGGACCCCAACATGGGTAGGCAGGCTGCCAAAGCAGCCAGCGCGAGCAAGAACCAAGGGGATGCTGCGCGACGCGCAGCCCACACGTGGTTTACTGACCTATGATTTGGGAGTCAGCCTCGCGACGCGAGGCTGTCATGAGGCACATTGCCTCGACCAAAGATTTTAGGCAGTTTTAGACCACTTTTTACACACATAAACCAAATCAAACAAATTTCTCGTATCTCTCTCAAGAACGCTCTCTTTTCCAAACTCCATTGAGTCACAAGAAGAGCTTAAGGAAGAAGACGAAGACTTCCAGTTTTCTTCCAAAATTCGTGGATTGTTCGTCAATAAGGTATGGGTTTTTCACTCTTGGGATTCCTTTCCCCAAGAGGTCCTTTAAAAGATGGTTTTTTCAAGAATTCAACTTCTAGGGTTTTTACTTTACAAAACGGGATTTCTTCCTAACTCTATATTTATGACTATCAATGAAAAATAATGCTTTTCTATGGTTTATTAAGTGTATATTGTCGAATATTTGACTTGTAATGTTAGATTTTCGTGTGAAGCATGTTCCTCATCAAATTTATGGTTTTGATTGGGTTATACCTACTACTTGATAACATGTAAATGTTGGGATTAGAACTATGACTTTAATGAACTCCTAAATGACCCTTTCCCTTATTATACTTTACAAATTGGTCTTGTTTATGGGTTGAAGAGTTTAGTATTGATTATGCTATTGAGTATTTCACTATGTTGTTGGATGGTAGTTGTATATTGAATATAAGTTCTTGAATAAGGATCTTGGAAGCAAGAGGTAAGTCTTCTAAAGTCGTTATTACTCTATAATGTTTATGTTAGCCGATAAATGATGTTACCATGCTAATGAAGTAAGTATAATGATGCTATGCATATATGTTGGGCTATGAATATGTTAATTTGTGAGATCATGATAAGAATACGATAATGCAAGTGTATGATATTCTCTTGTATGCTTTACACAAGATGATTTATGATATGCTAATCTCACAAATGAAGGGTTTTGATGAAAGGAAATTCTCATGTAATCCTAAAGATCTTATGATCATATTTATACAAGGATTTAATCCCTTATGATTTATGATAAGATTTATGAATAAATGATGAATTAAAGGTTATTCACAAAGGGACTTAAGCTTAGCACCGATGAACTAGATATGAGAGGTGTCCCTTGCCTAGTTGGAAGGTAGGTTTACAATGACTCATTAGATAGAGGCTGCCATGTAATAAGGAACTATAGGTCTCTAATATATATCCTAGTTCTTGAACTATGTTGCCACCATAGGATACTAGCTAGTGGATCCACCTAGAAAGCTATGCCATGTTTGGTTCTACTTTGGCCGGTAGACTACCTTCTTTCGGTTTGGGGTTTCATGACACCGGATTCCATGTTTAGCTCACATGGTATAATGTCGGTTAAGGCTATTTTTCCCTCAAGTAAAATGAAAGACAAGTAAATGGACGTTGACTAGGGTGACTTGAAGACTCTACTTAGTATAGTTAGGGGTATGAGACTCTACCTAGACATTGCACAAGTTGACTCTAAGGGAAGGTGAAGCTGCTTTTGGATATCAAGCAAGTTGAAGTATGTCCTCATTTGACTTGAGGACATAGATGTCTTTTATTTCTCTTATTGAAGTATTGTAATAGACTAAGTATTTCTATATTCGTATTGTATGGGCCGTGTCCCAAAGTATTCTTGTGTCTAAGATTTGATGAAATGAGACTTAGTATTTCCTATGGATTTTATATGAAAGATATTTTAAAGACTTATAGAATATTTGTGAAAAGTTTTAATTTCACACTACTTTTCATATGTTTATATGCGATGAACGATACGAAAGGGCTTGTGCAAGACCTCTGAGAGGTCAAGTACGCTGGTTGCACTCTGAGAGTGCCATATCTTCTAGGGTGTGGTCTCGGGATGTGACAAATGTCGTGCATCCATGCTTCATGACAACATGGATCTTTCTTGGTTGATGGTTCATGCATAACAAGTAGAGGATAGTCGTCTAAGGAAGAGGAATATAGAAGCTAAGAAGGTCTTTTGAAAGTAGTTATTCTAAGAGTAGGATTGATGTTCAAGACAAGCCTATGTTCAAGAAGAGGTTTTCAAACCATGTCCCTTCAAATTTCTCCAAGAATCGCAATGATAGAGGTTCTAATCCTAAACCTCAAAAGGGGAAAATGTTGATCCACCAAGAGAAAGACCAACTTGTGGTAAGTGTGGTAAGAAACATGTGGGTGAATGCCTTGTTGGGACTAATAGTGCTACCAACTTGTGGTAAGTGTGGTAAGAAACATGTGGGTGAATGCC
The DNA here is from genome assembly GCA_022817965.1 of Solanum lycopersicoides. Taxonomy (NCBI): domain Eukaryota; kingdom Viridiplantae; phylum Streptophyta; class Magnoliopsida; order Solanales; family Solanaceae; genus Solanum; species Solanum lycopersicoides. Next base: position 31,477,846 of record CM040624.1, read on the forward strand.
TTGTTGGGACTAATAGTGCTATGGTTGTGGCAAAGGTTTCCATATGGTGAAAGATTGTCCTAATGTGAGGAGTCAAGGAAAGGGGGGTAGACAAACTCAACCAAGCGGTCCGAGCTCTGAAGCTCCAAAAAGGAACCGTTTCTATGCACTCAAGGCTAGGGGTGAACAAGAGAATTGTCCTGATGTTGTGACTGGTATGTTACAAGTCTTTTCTGTTAATGTTTATGCTTTGCTTGACCCAGGTGCTACCCTTTCTTTTATTACACCTTTGGTAGCTAGGAAGTTTGATGTACTTCCTGATGTTTTGATTGAACCCTTTTCGGTTTGTACCCCAATGGGTGACTCTTGGTTGCAAAAAGAGTCTATAGGAAATGTCCTGTAATGCTTCTCAATAGAGTTACTCTTGTTGATTTGGTAGAACTTGACATGTTTGATTTTGATATCATCCTGGGTATGTATTGGCTTCATGAATGTTTTGCTTCCATAGATTTTAGAACAAGGGTAGTGACGTTTCAATTTTTAAACGAACCTATTATAGAGTGGAAGGGGGGAAATTCTATGCCAAGGGGTGAAATCGTTTCTTGTTTGAAGGCTTGTAGGATCATAGACAAGGGTTGTCTATATCATGTGGTGAGGGTTAAGGACCTAGAATGTGAAAATCCTTCTATTGAGGCAGTACCCATAGTAAGGGAATATCCAGAGGTTTTTCCAAATAACCTTTCAGGAGTTCCTCCCGAACGGGAAATTGACTTTGGCATTGACTTATTACCGGATACGAACCCCATCTCAATTCCTCAATATCGGATTGCTCTGGCTGAATTGAAAGAGTTGAAGCTCCAACTCAAAGATTTACTAGACAAGGGTTTTATTCAACCTAGTATTTCTCCATGGGGTGCTCCAGTCTTGTTTGTTAAGAAGAAGGATGGGTCCCTTAGAATGTGCATTGATTATCGCCAACTCAATGAAGTCACCATAAAGAACAAGTACTATCTCCCTCGGATTGATGATCTATTTGATCAACTCCAAGGTGCTAGTTACTTTTCCAAGATTGACTTAAGGTCGGGATACCACCAACTTAGGGTGAGAGGTGACGATGTTTCCAAAACAGCTTCTGAACTAGATATGGTCACTATGAATTTCTAGTTATGTCTTTTGGGTTAACAAATGCCCCAACGACGTTTATGGACCTAATGAATAGAGTTTTCCGAGATTACCTCGACTCATTTGTGATTATTTTCATTGATGATATTTTGATATACTCCAAGAATGAAAAAGAGCATGAGAGTCACTTAAGGTTAACCTTGCAGAACCTCAAAGAACACCAACTTTACGCAAAATTTAGCAAGTGTGAATTTTGGTTGAGGTCAGTTGCTTTTCTTGTCCATGTTATCTATGGTGAGGGTGCATAGGTTGATCTGAAGAAGACGGATGTGGTCACAAATTGGCCTAGACCTTTGAATCCCACTGACATAAGAAGTTTCTTGGGTCTAGCCGGGTATTATTGAAGGTTTGTTTATGGATTTTCGTCCATTAATTCTCCTTTGACAGCTTTGACCCAAAAGAAGGTGAAGTTTGAGTGGTCGGAAGCTTGTGAGAAAGGTTTTCAAGAGTTGAAAGATAAGCTTATCTCCGCTCAGGTGTTGACCTTACCGGAGGGTAATGAAGGCTTTGTAGTGTATTGTGATGCTTCCCGAGTGGGCTTGGGATGTGTCCTCATGCAACATGACAAGGTTATTGTTTATGCTTCTAGGAAACTCAAAATTCATGAGAAGAATTATCCAAGTCATTGATCTTGAGTTAGCTGCTGTAGTTTTTGCCTTAAAAATATTGAGACATTACTTGTATGGTGTGCATGTTGATGTTTTTACTGACAATAAAAGTCTTCAATATGTGTTTACACAAAAGGAGTTGAATCTCCGACGGAGAAGATGGTTAGAATTTTTGAAGGATTACGACATAAGTGTTCTTTACCACCCAGGCAAGGCCAATGTGGTTGTGGATGCTTTGAGTCGTATGACTATGGGTAGTGTGTCTCATGTGGAAGAAGAGAAGAAAGAACTTGTGAAATATGTTCATAGGTTGGCTCGATTAGGTGTGCGGTTAGAAGATTCTCCAAATGGTTGTTTCATGGTCCATCATAACTCCGACTCATCATTAGTGGTGGAGGTGAAATCTGAACAACATCTTGATCCACTATTGATGGAGTTGAAGGAATCGGTACTTGGTAAGCTCAATGAGTCATTCTCCCAAGAGGGGGGGGATGCTGTTCTTAGGTACCAAGGGAGATTATGTGTACCGGATGTTGAGGAGTTGAGAAATCGAATTCTAGAAGAAGATCATGGTTCTCGTTATTTTATACATCCGGGTGCCACAAAAATTTATCATGACCTTAGAGAGGTCTATTGGGGGGATGGTTTAAAAATGGACATAGCAGATTTTGTTGCTAAGTGTCCAAACTGCCAACAAATTAAAGTTGAGCATGCAAAACCGGGTGGTTTAACCCAAATCATGGATGTTCCTACTTGGAAGTGGGAAGCTATCAATATGGACTTTGTTGTTGGGTTACCTCGAACCCGGAGGCAAAATGATTCCATATGGGTTATTGTGGATAGGTTGACCAAATTTGCCCACTTTATTCCTGTAAAGTCTACTTATACTGCCGAAGATTATGCAAGAATCTACATTAATGAGATTGTGAGTCTTCATGAGATTTGTTTGTCCATCATTTCGGATAGAGGTGCCTGATTCAGTTCTCATTTTTGGAAAGCTTTTTAAAAGGGTTTAGGTACTCAAGTGAAACTTAGAACCACTTTTCATCCTCAGACGGATGGCCAAGCAGAACGTACCATTCAGACCCTTGAGGATATGTTAAGAGCCTGTGTTATTGATTTCAAAGGAAGTTGGGATGATCATCTACCTTTTATTGAGTTCTCCTACAACAATAGTTACCATTCGAGCATCTCCATGACACCTTTAGAAGCTCTTTATGGTAGAAGATGTAGGTCTCCGGTTGGATGGTTTGAGGTTGCTGTGTCCTCACTCCTTGGTCTGGAGATTATCTATGAGAATATGGAGAAAGTTTGAATCATAAGAGATAGATTGAAGACAACTTATTGTTGGCAAAAGTCTTATGCCGACAATAGGAGAAGAGAAATTGAATTTGAAATAGGTGTTCATGTTTACTTGAAGGTTTCACCTTTGAAAGGGGTGATGAGATTCGGTAGAAAGGGGAAGTTAAGTCCCCGGTATGTTGGTTCATATGAGGTTTTACAACGAATTGGGAAGGTTGCATATGAGTTGAAACTACCTAATGAACTAGCTTCAGTTCATCTAGTGTTTCATATTTCTATGCTCAAGAAATGCATAGCGACCCGATATTCATTCTGCTTATAGAAGGTTTAGGGTGGATGAGAATCTCTCCTATGAAGAGGTTCCGGTTGAGATCCAAGATCGCAAAGTCAAGAAGTTAAGGAACAAAGAGGTTGCCTCCGTAAAAGTTCTATGGAGGAACCATCTTGTTGAGGGTGCAACATGGGGGGCTGAAGCCGACATGAAGTCCCGCTACCCTCATCTTTTTACTCTTTTAGGTTAGACATTCCACTTAATAAAGAAATTAATTAATAATCATGAAATTGACTTGCTTTCTAAATTGGTGCATGTTTTGGTAAAATATGTACCAACCAGAGTTTTAAGAAAATGTCCTTATACTCTATTCTTGCACTTATATGAAATATGTATGCATGTGTATTTTTGAGATTTTGCTGTTTTTTTGTTATCTTGAGAAGAATGATAACATGGTAACTCCTTGATGTATTTTGAGCTCATGATAATGTTAAGAGGGAAATTCCTCACTACGTGTTATGAAATGTTGATCTCTTATATGTTTGTGCATCATGAATTGAGTGCTATGTGTAATGTTGTGGTATGTGTTGAAAGGAGTTGTGAAGTAATTTAATGAGCTGTGACTCATTATAATTTTATGTTGCTGTTGGTTGGGCTGCTAGTATTGAGTCTATCCTTACACTCCAAAAGGTTTTAGTGTCATTCGGGGACGAATGTTCCTAAGGGGGAGATAATGTAACACTCCGGAAGTTCCATGACTTAGAATAGAGCTTCATCTATTAAATAATGTTCAGAATGATGTTTCCATACCAATATTAATGTAATAAGTTCTTTTAGAAAAGGTTAGAGCCAAACTAACGAAGAAAGACCTTGACGTCCGGAAACTAGCTAATTTGAACTAGTTGACGTCCCTATGTTTGGTGAAGGTTTGGAAGTGTCAAATGAAGTCTAAAACTAGTAAAAATACTTTGGATAGGTAAAATGTAGTATAGAGGGTCTAAATGTCCGATAACGACTCCCCAAGGAGCACCCGAAGGGTCCTTGTGGAGGACCCCAACATGGGTAGGGAGACTGCCAAAGCAGCCTGCGCGAGCAAGAACCAAAGAGCTGCTGCACGACGCGCAGCCCACACGTGGTTTACTGCCCCAAGATTTGGGAGTCAGCCTCGTGACGCGAGGCTATCACGATGCACACTGCCTCAACCCAAATTTTTTCAAGAACCAAAGAGCTGCTGCACGACGCGCAGCCCACACGTGGTTTACTGCCCCAAGATTTGGGAGTCAGCCTCGTGACGCGAGGCTATCACGATGTACACTGCCTCAACCCAAATTTTTTTAATAAATGGGAATTGGCCACGCGACGCGCAGCCACTTCCCAGATTCGTTAAAGTCGTATTTTTGGTAATTTCACTTCACAAAAAGACCCTTTTATGTGAAGGGTATTTAGGGTCTTTTATAGGACGACTATATATTGATTTTAGGTCAGTTTTAGACCACTTTCTAAACACTTAAACTAAATCAAACGAATTTCTCTTATCTCTCTCTCTTTTCCAAACTCCATTGAAGAACAAGAAAAGCTTAAGGAAGAAGACGAAGACCTCAAGATTTTCTTCCAAAATTCGTGGATTGTTCATCAATAAGGTATGGGTTTTTCACTCTTGGGATTCCTTTCCCCAAGAGGTCCTTTCAAAGATTTTTTTTTCGAGAATTCAACTTCTAGGGTTTTTACTTTACAAAACGGGTTTTCTTTCTAACTCTAAATTTATGACTATCGATGAAAAATAATGGTTTTCTATGATTGATTAAGTGTATATTGTCGAATGATTAACTTTTAATGTTAGATTTTCGTCTGAAGCATGTTCCTTATCAAATTGATGATTTTGATTGGGTTATACCTACTACTTGATAATATGTAAACGTTGGGTTTGAAACTATGACTTGAATGAACTCCTAAATGACCCTTTCCCTTATTCTACTTTACAAATTAGTCTTGTTTATGAGTTGAAGAGTTATTATTGATTATGCTATTGAGTATTTCACTATTTTGTTGGATGGTCGTTGTATATTGAATATAAGTTATTGAATAAGGATCTTGGAAGCAAGAGGTAAGTCTCCTAAAGTCGTGATTACTCTATGATGTTTATGTTAGCCGATAAATGATGTTACAATTCTAATGAAGTAAGTATAATGATGCTATGCATATATGTTGGGCTATGAATATGTTAATTTATGAGATCATGATAAGAATACGATAATGCAAGTGTATGATATTCTCTTGTATGCTTTACACAAGATGATTTATGATATGCTAATCTCACAAATGAAGGGTTTCGATGAAAGGAAATTCTCATGTAATCCTAAAGATCTTATGATCATGTTTATACAAGGAGTTAATCCCGTATGATTTATGATAAGATTTATGAATAAATGATGACTTAAAGGTTATTCACAAAGGGACTTAAGCTTAGCACCGATGAACTAGATATGAGAGGTGTCCCTTGCCTAGTTGGAAGGTAGGTTTACAATGACTCATTAGATAGAGACTGCCATGTAATAAGGAACTATAGGTCTCTAATATATATCCTAGTTGTTGAACTATGTTGCCACCATAGGATACTAGCTAGTGGATCCACCTAGAAAGCTATGCTATGTTTGGTTCTACTTTGGTCGGTAGACCACCTTCTTTCGGTTTGGGGTTTCATGACACCGGATTCCATGTTTAGCTCACATGGTATAATGTCGGTTAAGGCAATTTTTCCCTCAAGTAAAATGAAAAACAAGTAAATGGACGTTGACTAGGGTGACTTGAAGAGTCTACTTAGTATAGTTAGGGGTATGAGACTCTACCTAGACATTGCACAAGTTGACTCTAAGGGAAGTCCTAGGAGATTGTTCTTATGTAATATGATAACATCAAAGGTATGATGCGTATGATACATGTTATTACTCTTATATGAAGTTGGTTACGTTAATGAACATGTTATTGGTATATATTGCTTTATGAGGTGATGACTACTTATGCTACAAGTTATATGAATAAAAGCTTTACTTATGGTCTCATATCTTATCTACTTGGTTGTGTGGGGTTATGGGGTTTCACATGACCATTGCACTTGTAGGTTGGGGATGGGATCATTGGTAAGTGTTTTCTATGTTATGTTTATATGATCTATTGAATATGAACTGTTAACATGACTCTATGATAATATGTCTTTGATTAAGATCATGCTTTATGTTGATGGAATCTTTAACTTGTATATGTTCTATGGTATGTGCATTGAAGATTTTCAAATGACTTAGCATGCTTTCTAAGAAATTATCCTTTCCATGCATGTCCTTAAATGTTATGTCCATATACCCATACTTAGTACATGTGGCGTACTAACCCCATTACTTTATATTACTATAAATGTAGGGTCCAGCCATTGAAGATTAAGAAGGCGATTGAAGAAGCTTGGAACTCTTTCTCCAAGTGTTGGTAGGTCCTCATGTTCGGGGATGCTATCTTTTCGTACTCTAGCTTATGAAGACTTTAGTAGTTATTAAGAATACTTTTGATTTCGTTTACGTTCTTTGGATTCTTTTGTATTAAGGCTTATATGGCATATTGACTTTTATTGGCTAAGTCCAGATTCGTACTCTTTAGATGGTTCTTATGTGAGACAACTTTTAGAATATCGCTACGTATGTTTTCACGATTGTTATATATGAAGTTTAAGTATACTTCACATAGTATTAAAAGTTTTTAATTTTTCCGCAAATTTTAACTGATGACATATTATGACGAATGCTAAGGTCTTATCTGAGTACTCTGAGAGGACAACGACGCCGGTCACATCTGGGGGTGCTCTCCGGATGTGACAATTTGGCTTGAGCTTTCCCCAAGCTAAGTATGGAATGACGCCTCCCCATCGACGTGGAATAGGTGCACTGACGGGGCGTCGTTCTTGGGCGTAGGTAGACACTGCCAAGGCAGTGTCTTGGCAGCTTTTGGGGTCCTCCTTGAGGTCCTTTTGCGGGGCCCTTGGGGAGTCGTACCCAGACGTTTCTGACGTTAATAAAGTCATTAACATGTTGGGGAATTCCACATAAGTTTCAACCAAAACAAACACGTAAAACAAGCCAAGTAACACCAAGACACAGATACACGTCTCAAGGCTTACTTTCGAACGTCATTGGATGTTCTGGGACGTTTGACCTCCAAATGACTTTAAATTAAGCATGCATACTTTAAAACACTTATTTAACATATTTTAAACCTTTTTAGACACATGTGAGGATCTAAGAAACTTAATTCATTTCAAGGTTCCTTACAACTCAACTATCAAAGCATGCTCTTACTATGGTTGCGGATTCTCGAGCTAAAATGACTAAATTTGTTATGGAGATATCCTACCTAGTGGTTAATGAATGTAGGTCGGCTATGTTGATTCCTAGCATGGACATTTCTCGTTTCATGGTTCATGCCAAACAAATTGAGGAACAAAAGCTTAAACAAATTGGTAGGGAGTTGAAGAAGGTAAGGACCGAAGATGGGAATTCTTTCAAGAGTAGATTTGAGGTGATAGACAAACCAAGGTTCAAGAAGAGGTTCTCCAATAAAGGACCTCCTAATGATCCAAGGTCAACAAGGGTAAGGTGTCTACTCCCAAGCCCCAAGAGGGGAAAGGTGGTAGTTCCTATGTTGAGAGGCCTCTTTGTACAAAATATGGTAGAAAATATGACGGTAAGTGCCTAGTTGGCATGGGTAATTGCAATGGTTGTGTAAAGAGTGGTCACATGTAGAGAGATTTCCCTATGATTAAAGCTCAAGTAAGGGAAAATTGTCACACCCGGATCCTAGACCCCAGATGAGACCGGCGTCGTTAACCTCTCATAGGTCGCAGACAAGCCTCTTCTTAGCTTTCATCAAAATCATACAGTTAAATTTTGCGGAAAATTAAAAACTTTTAACATACTAATGAAGTATACTTAGACTTCATACTTAAGATTCATAAAGAACATACGATATTCTAAAACTGTCTCACATATATAGAAACCATCTAAGAGTTCAAATCTGGACTTTGCCAATAATAGTCAATATGCCATACAAGCCTTAATACAAAAGAATCCAAAGAACATAATGGAAATAACGTATTCTAAAAACTACTAAGTCTTCATAGGCTGGAATATAAATGATAGCGTCCCGAACGTGAGGACCTACCAAGACTTGGAGAAAGAGTTCCAAGCTTCTTCAAATTGACCTACTTAACTTCAATGACCGGAACCTACAGTTGTAGTAATATAAAGTAATGGGGTTAGTACGCCACATGTACTAAGTATGAGTATATGCACATAACACATAGGTACATGCATGAAAAATGATCATTTACCATCTCTTTAGAAAACATGCTAAGTCATATGAAAGTCTTCAATGCACATACCATATAACATATACAAGTTAAAGCATGATCATAATCAACAAATCTTCTCATAGAGTCATGTTAACATTTTATATTCAATAGATCATATAAACATAACATACAAAACAATTACCAATGACCTCATCCCAAACCTACACGTGCAATGGTCAGGTGAAGCCTCATAACCCCACATAACCGAGTAGCTAAGATATGAGACCATAAGTAAAGCCTTGCTTTATATACTTGTAACATAAGTAGTCATCACCTCATATAACAATATAACCAAATAACGTATTTATCATAATGACTGACATTCATGTAAGAGTAACATCATATATCAGAAGCATCATACCTTTCACGTTATCATATTACATAAGAACAATCTCCTAGGACTTCCCTTAGAGTCAACTTGTGCAATGTCTAGGTAGAGTTCCATACCCCTACCTATACTAAGCAAACTCCTCAAGTCACCCTAGTCAATGTTCGTTTACTTGTCTTTTATTTTACATGAGGTAACATTCGCATTAACCGACATAGATCATGTGAGCTAAACATGGAATCCAATGTCTTCCCCACACCGAAAAGAGGTGGTCTACCGGCCAAAGTAGAACCTAACATGACATAGCTTTCTAGGTGGATCCACTAGCTAGTATCCTATGGTGGCAACATAGTTCAAGAACTAGGAGATGTATTAGAGACCCATAGTTCCACATTACATGGCAGCCTCAATCTCATGAGAATCATTGTGAACCTACCATCCCGCTAGGGAAGGGACACTTCCCATATCTAGCTCATCGGTGCTTAGCTTAAGTCCCTTTCTTGAAATAACCTTTAAGTTTTATTTTATCATAAACTTATATAGGTCATAGGAGATTAACTCCTTGTATAGCATGATCATGAGATCTTTTAGATTAGACGAGAATTTCCTTTCATCATAACCTTTCTTTTGTGAGATTTACATGTCATAATCATCTTGTGTAAAGCATACAAGAGAGTATCATAACTTGCATATTCGTATTCTTATCATAATATCACAAGTAACATGTTCATAGCCCAACATATTCACATAGCAACATCATACATACTTTTCATAACATAGCATCATAGTTTATAGGCTAACATAAACATTTAAGAGTAATCACACTTAGAAGACTTACCTCTTGCTTCCAAGAATCTTATTCATCATGTAATATTCATAATCATACATAGTGAAATACTCAATGGCATAATCAAGAACAACTCATCAAATCACGTACAAGATCAATACGTAGTGTAGGAGAAGGTAAACGAGTCGTTAAAAGGGTTCATTCAAACCTTAAATTCCAACCCTAACGTTTACACATTATCAATCACTAGAAACTACCCATTCGAAACCATCACTTAGAGAAAGAACATGTATCACACGACATACAAACATTATCAATCAATTACTCAACAATTCATGCGAAATTAAATAATAGAAAACATTTACTTTTCATCGAAAATCATAAATCTAGGGTTAGGAAGAAAATCCGTTTTGTAGAGTAAAAACCCTAGTATTTGAAGTTCTTGAAAACTTATCTTGAAAGGACCTCTTGGGGAAAGGAATCCCAAGAGTGAAACACCCATACATTATAGATGAAGAATCCACGAAATCTGATTGGAAACTTCGAAACCTTCGTCTTCTTCCTTAAGCTTTTCTTGTTCTTCAATGGAGTTTGGAAAAGACAGCGTTCTTGAGAGATTGAGAGAAATTTCGTTTGATCTGATTTGGGACGTGTAAAAGTGGTCTAAAACTGACCTAATATCAATATATAGTCGTTCCATGAATTAACCAAAAGACCTTCCACTTAAATTACCAAAGCGCCCCTCCTAAATTGACTAAAAATAGGAGAACATTTGACTTAGCCAAATTCTGAAAATTTGCTTAAGGGTGTCGGGTTTGACCATTTAAATTACTTAATTAAGTTTCTAATTTAATTAATTAAGTGACCTAGGGTAATAACTAAAGTACACCTAAGTCGTTAGGACCATAACCAACCCCTTTGGACCATCCTAGGTTAGGTACTAGGATGTTTCTTTAGTTAGATACTCGGCTAGTGTCACCCGGTTAGGTCTTAGGATTTCGGGCACACTAGTTGGTTCATTTTAGTTAGTCCTCGGTTATTTATCTAGTTAGGTAAGTTAGTTAGAGCCTAGGACTGGTTAGGAACCTCGGCCCCACATGGATTGACCCGACGCGTGCCTGTCCCCTAACCGCCCTAACAGAATTGGTTGGGCTTGGTCGTTGGTCTCTCGGTCGGTAGCACATGTGCTTGCACATGTTCTTGCACATGTGTTGCCGTGAACTTTCCCTAACCGTGCACTCTGGAAAGTTCACTTCTTGTCCAAGGATCCTCACTATGTCCTTGGGCACTACTTAATCTACATGATCATTTTAAATGATCATGTGCTATGGTACCTAGGCTTGACACTTGGATACCTCGTACCTAATGTGTGTAAGCGATGAAAATAAAATGTTTAGCTTAGGGTCTTTATTGCAGGTCAATTCCTAAACAAGCTTGGATTGGAGTGTGTGTTAAGTTACTTGTTAATACATAAAATTTGGCTAACACCCTTAAGCCAATATTCTCTAACATGCCCAATATTACTCAATATTGGGCATTGGGATGCCTATGTACCTCAATACATATTCTTAAATCTTAATAGACTCTTAGCTTGACAAGTACATTTTCTGGAATATTATTTTAAGAATTATTAAATAGATTAAATTCTAGTCTAAGTCATGGCATTTCTGGAGTGTTATAAAAATGCTCAAGCACAAGAAAATGCCCCAAATCCGGATTCCCCTAAAAAGAATCGCTTTTATGCTCTCCAATCCCGAGGCGATCAAGAGAGATATCAAATTTTATTATCGGTATGTTAGAATTATTTTCCTTTAATGTATATGCATTGTTGGATCCCGCTGCTACGTTATCTTTTGTGACCCCCCTTGTAGCCATGGAATTTGATATACTACCCAATATCTTAGATGAACCCTTTTCGGTTTCTACCCCGGTGGTTGATTCCGTAGTGGCTAAAAGAGTCTATAAACATTAGTTGACTTGATAGAACTTGATATGCTAGATATTGATGTAATTTTAGGAATGGATTGGTTGCATGCTTGCTTTGCCTCTATTGATTGTAGGACAAGGGTAGTCAAATTTCAATTTCCAAATGAACCCATTTTTGAGTGGAGAGGAGGAAACTCAAATCCTAGTGGTAAAATCATTTTGTGTCTAAAAGCTTGCAAATTGATTGCAAATGGTTGTCTCTACCACATAGTGAGAGTTAGGGATCTTGAACCCGAGGTCCCTCTCTTAGAGTCGGTACCCGTAGTGAAGGAATTTTCGGAGGTCTTTCCCGATTACCTACCCGAAATTCCGCCCGAGCGGGAGATTGACTTCGACATAGACTTTTTGCCGGATACAAAACCTATTTCCATCCTTCCTTATCGGATGGCCCCGGCCGATTTGAAGGAATTGAAGACTCAACTCAAGGATTTGCTAGATAAGGGTTTGTGGAGAAGAAGTATGGATCTTTAGTAATGTGTATTGACTATCGTCAATTGAACAAAGTCATCATAAAGAATAAGTACCCGCTCCCTTGGATTGATGACTGGTTTGATCAACTCCAAGGAGCGAGTTACTTTTCAAAGATTGACTTGAGATTGGGTTATCACCATCTTAGAGTGAGGGAGGTTGATATTCCAAAAATGGCATTCTGAATCAGATATGGTCACTTTGAATTCCTAGTTATGTCATTTGGTCTAACAAATGCTTTGGCGACTTTCATGGACCTTATGAATCGAGTTTCTAGAAAGTATCTTGATTTATTTGTGATTGTCTTCATAGATGACATTTTAATATACTCTAGGAATGAGAATGATCATATGAGCCATTTGATGGTAGTTTTGCAAGTTCTCAAGGATAACCAACTTTTTGCTAAGTTAAGTAAGTGTGAATTTTGGTTGAGATCGGTTGCATTCCTTTGTCACATTGTCTCCATTGAAGGGGTAGATGTTGATCCGAGGAAGACAGAAGTGGTCAAGAGTTGGCCGAGACCTTTGAATCCTACCGACATTCAAAGTTTTCTAGGGTTGGATAGTTACTATAGGAGGGTTGTAAAGGGATTTTCATCTATCGTATCTCCATTAACGACCTTAACCCAAAATAAGTCAAAGTTCATATGGTTGAATTCTTATGAAGAGACCTTCCAATTATTGAAAGATAGACTCACCTCCGCTCCGGTGTTAACCTTACCGGAAGGTACCAAAGGATTTGTGGTAAAGTGATAGCGTATGCCTCTAGAAAACTCAAGCTACATAAGAAAAATTACCCAACTCATGACCTTGAGGTTGCGGCCGTGGTATTTGACTTGAAAATTTAGAGGCACTATCTCTAGAGGGGTGCATGTTGATGTGTTCACCGATCACAAGAGCCTTCAATATGTATTCACTCAAAAAGACTTGAATCTACACCAAAGAAGATGGTTAAAAGTTTTAAAAGACTATGATATGCGTTTCCTTTACCATCCCGGGAAAGCTAAAGTGGTTGTGAATACCTTGAAAGGAGTATTCATGGGTAGTGTGGCTCATGTGGTTGATGATAAGAAAGAGTTAGTGAAAGAGGTTCATAGATTGGATTGTTTGGGGATTCGACTAGAAGACTCTCCAAAGGGTGGTTTCATGGTTCTCCACAACTCCGAGTCATCTTTAGTGGTTGGGGTGAAATCCAAGAAACACCTTGATCCTCTATTAATGGAGTCGAAGGAAGCGGTCCTTAGTAAATCTAATGAGTATTTCTCTTAAGGAGAAGATGGGGTGCTTAGGCACCAAAAATGATTGTGCGTACCCGATGTGGATGGCTTCGGGGAAACGATCATGGAAGAGTCTAATGGATCCCGATATTCCATTCATCCAGGTGCCACAAAGATATATCGGGACTTACGAGAAACTTATTGGTGGAATGGTATGAAAAGGGACATAGCGGATTTTGTTGCTAAGTGTTCCAATTGCCAACAAGTAAAAACAGAGCGCCAAATTCTAGGTGGCTTAACTCAAAATATAGATATTCCCACATGGAAGTGGGAGGCTATTAACATGGACTTCATAGTAGGGTTGGATCGAACTAGAAGGCAACATGACTCGATATGGGTCATTGTGGATATATTAACCAAGTTGGCACATTTTCTTCCCATCAAAGTCACTTATTCAGAGAAAGACTATGCTAAATTGTACCTCAATGATATAGTGAAATTACATGGAGCCCATTTGTCCATCATATCAGATAGAGGCACTCAATTCACCTCCCATTTTTGGAGGGCTTTCCAAAGTGGGATTGGTACGAAGGTGAAGTTTAGTACCACTTTTCATCCCAAGAAGAATGGTCAAGCGGAACGTACTATTCAAACCATATAAAATATATTGAGGGCATATGTCATTAACTTCAAAGGTAATTGAGATGACCACCTACCTTTGATAGAATTCTCCTACAACAACAGCTACCATTCGAGTATCTCCATGGAACCTTTTGAGGCACTCTATGGGAGGAGGTGTAGATTCCTGGTTGGGTGGTATGAGGTAGGTGAGTTGCAACTACTAGATCCCGATATAGTTTATGAAGCCCTCGAGAAGTTCAGGTTATAAGGGATAGGCTAAAAATGGCTCAAGGTCGGCAAAAACCGTATCCCAAAAATAGAAAGAGGGACCTTTAATTTGAAGTAGGAGATTGGGTCTATTTGAAAATTTCATTCATGAAAGGGGTGATGAGGTTCGAAAAAAAGGGGAAACTTAGTCCCCGCTATGTGGGCCTTATGAGATTTTGAAAAGAGTAGAGGAAGTAGCATATGAGTTGAAATTGCCCAATGAGTTGGCCATGATTCATTTGGTGTTCCATTTGTCTATGATCAAGAAGGGTATAGGTGATCCGATTTCAATTCTCTCTCTAGAAGGTTTAGGGGTGAAAGAGGATCTTTCTTACGAAGAGGTCCCGGTTGAGATCTTGGATCGTCAAGTTAAGAAATTGAGGAATAAGAAGGTTGCCTCCGTAAAAGTTCTAGAAGGAACCACTTGTTGAGGGTGCAACATGGGAGGCTGAGGCCGCCATGAAGTCCCGCTATCCTCATCTTTTTTCTCCTACACCTAGCAAAATGTTAAGGTTAGTAGTTTTCTCTGAAATGAGTTCTATGATTAATATTGAACTTATCATGTTTTTGTGTGCATGCTTTTGTAGAAATTCATGCCTAAATTGAATTTTCATAAGTATGCTTCTCATGGATAGTTTTCATTTAAATATGTTGTGTGCTATATTGATTTCATGAGAATTGTGTTGGGCATTTTTTGGTGTTGCATTGACAATAAATTAACATGTCAACTATTTGAAATTGTTTATGTTGAGCTCATGTTGAAATGGAGAAAACAGTTCCTCCTTATGTGATGTAAATAGTGAGCTCTTGAGTGTCATGAATTGTGGATTAAGTTCCTATGTCGTAATGTTATGTTATGTGTTTAAAGGAGTTGAAATTCCTCCTATGACATTTCTTGTTGTTGGGATGCTTGTCTTGAGTCTACTCTCTTCCCAATAGAATGTTTAAGGTGTCATTCGGGTACGAATGTTCCTAAAGGGGGATTATTGACACACCCTGGAAATTCTATGACCCATATTAGAGACTCACATAAGGAGTTAAGATGATTCTAGACCTAAGAAGTGTAAATAACTTATTTGAGAAGTATTGGAACCAAAACGTCAAGCAACGTCCATGACGTCCGAAGACTTGTGGAATAGGCGATAGCATGCCTTGGCCTATTTCATAGGTTTTAGGAGTCGTAATTTAACAAATTTTGGTGTAAAGGTTTTAAACATGTATTAGAGTGTGTTTAGGATCGAAACCTTTGGGTACGACTCCCCAAGGACAAGCCTAAGGGTCCTTGGAGAGGACCCTTCCAAATGGCCCAAAACTGTCAATTGGCAATAGCCAAACGATGGAACAAACAACGAGCCATCGATGGGTAAATGGACCATTGATGGTGTCGTTTGTCTAGTCTTATCCATTCTCGAGATGGCTCCCAAAAACCCACTCTTAGACACAAACGACTACTTGCCAGCACGGGCTGTCGTTGTGTCTACGGGGTGTCGATGACTATGTCGATTGACACATAACCAAATAGCTAAACTGGTACAAAAACCAGCCTCTGAACTCATCGACAGTTAACCATAACGGTCTGTCGATGGATCAATGGTATGTTGGTCGAGGTCTCATAGTTTAGGGGGTCGAGTTGACTGCCTTAATTTTAGTTAGTGACTTAATTAGTTAATTGGTTAGGGGGTTACTTAGGGGATTAAGGGTGGTTAATTAAGTTAGTTAAGGGAATTAAAAAGAGTTTCAACTCATTAACTAACCCAACACCCCTATTACCCCAAACCCACTTAACTCCAACTTCTCTCTCCCCAAACCCAAACCTCCATTGAAGGAACCCTAAAGCTCCAAGGTTAGGACGAATTCACCAATGATTTCATCTCAAATTCGTGGAAAGATCATCACTAAGGTATGATTTCTTTCACTCTTGGGATTCTTCCTCCAAGAGTCTCCTTCAACTATGGTTTCAAACTACACCAAGATTAGGGTTTCAATCTAAATATGGATTCTCTTTTCAAAACGAAATTATTTTTCAATTGTGATAAATTATGATCTTTTATTGTTGATAACTATGGAATTATGGTAATTGTTGATATTGCTTGAGATTCCCCCTTGAACCCTTGATCTTCCCCAAACTCATGAAACCTTGAAATTCTATGGTAATTAAGAAATATGATGAGTATGTGGATTATGTACATTGATATTAACCATGTATTACTCCTTGAATTTACCTTGATTATGTATTGGTTATGTGTTCTTCAGTTAATAGAAGTATGAATGGTCATGAAAAGGGCAATAAGGTATGAAGCTTGATTCTTTCTTGGGTTCAATTATGCAAGATGAGTTACTTAGATAGTGATGCTTGTGGTGATGTTGATGACTAGTATCCCCCATCCTTAACCCTAGAATTGTGAATTCACTATGAAGTGTGTAAGCATGTTATGATATGATTGTTATATGATTAAATGTAGCTTTTCATGACTATAATAAAGAGTTAACTGAAATGTTTACTCATTTGTAAAATTGTTAATAGTTTTACAGTGAAAAGATTTTTCTCACTTGTGATTAACTATGAGCTATTATGTTGAGATGTTTGCACAAGGGCCTAGTAAAGGCTAGTGTGAACTTATAAGATGACTAAGATGGTTATAAGAAGGGAATATTTTCTTATAACCAAAAAGGCATGTAAATGAGAAGGAGGTCTCACGTTAGTAAGTCCGGCCTCCCACATGGGTTTTCTCATGTTTAGTAAGTCCGGATTCCCAAGTTATGTGTTGTCTCATGAGATGGGGACCTCCACGCTAGTAAGTTAGGGTTCCTAAGAACAATCTCCTTTACCCTTAAATATGTGCCCACATAGGACTTATAACTTACTGAATCAACCTAAATAGCTATGTACGGATGGTTATACCTTAGGCAAGTGTTAACCTTCTCTTTTTAGTGTGGGAGTAGAATACCAGATTCCATGTAGCTCACATGGTCTCATGCCGGTTATTGCACTTCTTCCGCTAATGTAAAAATAAAATGAACAAGTTAAGTATGTGAAATCTTATTAGGGTTGTCTGAAAGGCTACTACATAGTGTGTGGGAGGGTATAAGACTTCTCTTACATATTGCACATGTGGGATCCTAAGAGATGGTTCTAGTAGTGTTATTTTATGATTATGATTATGTTGATAAGCTATGAGTAGTATTGATGTATTAAGCATGTCATGATGAATTATGAGACTATGTTGTAAGTATGAAGTGAGTTGCTTAATGTGATACTTAGCTTTGGATAGGGTTATGTGATTCTATCTTTGGAATTGCACAAGTATTTCTTAGGTGGTCTACATGTTGGGTTGGTATTATGTTAAATTGACTTACTGTGCTTATTATATGTGCATGTTGAGTTAAATTGATAGAAAGCATGATTTTGACTAAAATGTCCTTTTCTCATGCATTGATGATTTTCGTGCATAGAAACCATACTTAGTATGTGTGATTTACTATCCCATATTTCTTTCCCTTTTCCTAGACATTTTAGGTTCCGACCGTTGAGGAGTTTCGTGGCCACTTGAAAGAAAGAATTGGATCTTTTCCCAAGTCAATGGTAAGTCCTCAAGTCCGGGCATGTTGCCATGCTCCACTCTAGCTATGATGTTGCTTATGTTTAGAGATCTTTATTCTTTATTTTATCATTGATACAATTGATGTAAGCCTATAATGGCATATTGTTCTTGTATTGGCTATGTCCAAACATTTATTA
The DNA here is from genome assembly GCA_022817965.1 of Solanum lycopersicoides. Classification (NCBI taxonomy): domain Eukaryota; kingdom Viridiplantae; phylum Streptophyta; class Magnoliopsida; order Solanales; family Solanaceae; genus Solanum; species Solanum lycopersicoides. The sequence continues at coordinate 31,495,992 of CM040624.1, forward strand.
TCTTGTAGATGGTTTATATATGAGATGAGATTTTAGACTCTTATATGTTTTACTTATGCTAAAAGAGAAGTCTAGGTAAACTTAATATGCGAGGAGTCTATGTAAACTCCATATACGATATGTGAGAAGTCTAAGTATACTTCATTACGTAAAGTTTTAAATTGTCCGCATTTTTGACCTATGATGTGCTATGATGTATGCTAAGGGCTAGTCTTAGTCCTCTGGGAGGGCAACGACGCCGGTTACGCCTAGGGGGTACTTTGGGTCGTAACAAGCTTGGTATCACAGCCTGAGTTTGAGTAATCTTAGGATTGATTTCTCACTAAACCATGTCAATGTAGGGTCTTATTCATAATATTGAAGCGCGCCACACTTATGAATGAGGGACTATGTGTTTTTTAGGAACTTTCACTCTCTTGTTATTGCTTAGTCATGCCTAAGAGTCTTAGCTCTATCAAGTCCTTTCTTCTAATGCTTTTATTGTGCTTATAGGCAATGAATACAAGGAGGAACAATGCTCGAAGGGCCGATGAGGAGAATTTGAATGAGGCGGTTCCCCCTTAAGCTCCTCAAAACCCTCAAGTTCCTATCGAAGAAGGGGCTATGTATAAAGTTGAGATAAGGGCGGCTATTCATAGCTTGACTCAAGTTTCGGCTACTCAAGTTGCTAGGAACACTAGAATGCAAGTGAACCCTAATGCTAACACCACCGCTTCAAGGGTTCGGTATTTCACAAGGATGAATCCCCCTACCATCTATGGTTCTATGGTAAAGGAGGACCCTCAAGGGTTCATTGATGAAGTGTTCAAAGTTCTTGATGCTATGGGAGTGTCTTCTCAAGAAAAGGTGGAACTAGCCGCCTACCAACTCAAAGATGTGGCTCAAGTTTGGCATGAGCATTGGAAAGATGAGAGGCCGGTTGGAGAAGGTCGGGTTACTTGGGCATCATTCAAGACGACTTTCCTTGAAAGATTCTTTCCCTTGGAACTGAGGGAGAGGAAAATGCAAGAATTCATCAACTTTCATCAAGGGGGTATGAGCGTAAAGGGGTATAGACTCAATTTTACTCATGTCACGACAGGGGAGCACCCCCTAGATGTAACATGGCATACTTGACCTCTCGGAGGTCTTATATTAGCCCATAGTTATCATTCATCACATTGTCATAGGTAAAGTTAGCAAAAAATTTAAAACTTTTCATAGCATATCTATGCTAGAACATTACTTCCATTATATATAAATATCATAATACATAGTTAAAGACTTGAAGTCTCTTTGCCATATTAGAGTCAATATCATTAGAGTACCTTAGGGACACGACCCTTATAACATAATTTATTAACTAAGCTATTACAAAACTTTACATAATACATAATGTAGGAAATCCTTGAACTTAAGGATTCCTTTCCTTGAGATTGGAAAGCACATATCAATCCCTTAACCTTAGAGACATCCTATAAGCATCCATAACTTACACTTTGTGTAAAAAGGTAAAGAAGAATGGTTTTAGTAAAAGAATGCACTAAGTATGGCAACCATGCAAAAACATGCATGTAAAAAGGGACATTTTACTCTGAAACCATGCATCATGCCTTTTGTGAAAACTTCAAAAACCTTTGGAATCATAAGCATCATACAATTCCCATACTTATTTTAGGCATATAAAATAGTCATAACATCACCTAAAGCCATACATTGTATTTAAGGCACATTTACAATTTATTCACATTAAGCTTATTCCATTTACAATATGCTTATCCACCCTTCACAGTAAACTCTTTTTCTTCTTAACTCCTTAACTTCCCAAGTAACTCTCTAGTCATACTTGGTGCGATGTATAGATAATGTCCCATTACACTATCCACACTCAAGCATCATCTTAAGACCACTAGTTAGTCATACATACAACCCTCATTAACTAATACATACATTCATAGAATCATTTCATATAATAAGACATATACTTCACATTTGACCCAACATACTTTTATGGACAACATAGATGAACTCATTACAATACAACCTACAAGTCAAGACTTACCAATATCATCATAAGAAGCATTAGTTAATCAATAACATATTTAGACTTTCTTCACTTAGACATCATAGGACCTTATTCATAATCTCAATCTAATCCTACTAGTGCAATGTACATGTGAGTCCCATAACCTCACACATACTAAGTAAACCTATAAAGAGATTACAAGCCTTAACATGTACATCATACATCAACTATGATACTATAGTCAACTGTATGCATAGTAAGTAGGACCTTCATCATATAGTCACCAAGTCCAACATTATGCATATAATGTAAGACCACATCATATAGACTCATTAGGACTCATACCATGCATTTCATCACAACAAGTAGACGAAACTACAATGTCATGCATAAGGAACATAAACATAGTCATATACATTAGAACACCTTCCTAGAACTCCCTTCAAGACCTACGTGTGTAATGCATAGGTAAAGTCCCATACCCCCACCTACACTAAGCAACTTCCCTAAGGTTATCCTAGTTAGGGTCCTTACTTTACTTCCATTGTCCAATTTATTTTTGGGAAACTATATCCTTAACGACACTAAGACAATGGGTGCTAAACATGGAATTTTGTGTTGTAAAACCTTACATCAAAGAAGGTGCTCTAACTTTCTAAACTAAACATTAACATCAAGCTAGCATATTAGGTGATATTACTTGCTAGATCTTATGGGGCAGGCATAGTTTATCGAACTTGGAGACATATATGGAAACCCTCTATATGCGAAATAGGGCATTGTATTTATCCACCTCATGAGGACTATTTTGAACAAGCCTTCCCACATTGGGAAGGGACACCCCTCATCTTCATGTTCAGTTAGTGCTAGCTAAGTTCCCTTTATTGAAAAGCCTTTATTAATATTACTTTATGAAACATAGGCTTTAAGATAGTTAACCCCTCATATTCTTAGCTCATAGGTTATAGATGAGAAAGTCGTTTCATCAACCCATTTCATGTGAGAAAACCTTTCACATGGACATAGCATATTCAAGCACTATCTAGTTTAGGATACCCTCGAGAATACCTTTCAAGAGCCCCTCTATTGACTATATCATTGTACATGCATAATTGACATGTTTTCATGTGTGTGTACATAAATGTGAACAAACCTTTCACATAAACACCCTTAGACCACACATGTTCATACTTCATTTCATTCCTGCATAAGTGTACATGTGTAACTATATGAGCAATTCTTTCATATAAAAACATTTTGATACTATGCATATTCATACTTCATCATATCATATACTTGACATTATAGCATACAAGTCATATTCATAACATGCTCATGCATTCATATTCATGTACATATATCGCAACCTAGGAACTATCATATCAAGGCACACATGTGCAATGCATAGACAAGGTTCCAGACCCTTGTCCGTACTAGTACACCTATTAAGTCATCCTAGTTAATATAAACATAGCATATCTCATAGACATATACTTTACATGCATAGTAGTAGAGACAAGTGCATATGGGAATATCCTTTCATTAGACACCATGAACCTATAGTACTTGTAAGCATGCACGAGGTGTAAGTGTGTGTACATTGGTCACCATGATCATATAATGGCTATTGACATCAGATTGAGGCAGCCACCCTCTTAAGACCATAATGCATATTCAAGCATAGACCACACATCACATATTAGCATAGGAGACAAGACAACTTCAACATTTTGCATTCAAGGCTCCTAACATTAGTTAATCACACATTCATATAGGGGTACATAGGTAGGGGTCATTAAATATCATTACACCATCAATGGAAGTCCCTAAACCACACCTAACATAGTCATTCACATGCTTATAACATTAGCAATACAACCTTGACCATAACTAGAATGGAAGACTACACATAATACTTCACATCGGATGATCATCACCACCACACCTTCATAATACAATTGTCTTTAAGGCCATGATCACATCACATGTATATTTACAATAAAGTAAACACCGCCACAAAAAGTGTACCATACCACACAATGCCATTCAATGGTAATTAAGAAAGATGATGAGTATCTGCATTATGTAGATTGATATTAACCATGTATTACTCCTTGAATTTACCTTGATTATTTATTGGTTATGTGTTCTTCAGTAATAGAAGTATGAAGGGTCATGAAAAGGGCAATAAGGTATGAATCTTGATTCTTTCTTGGGTTCAGTTATGCAAGATGAGTTACATAGATAGTGATGCTTGTATATCTAATGTGTTGTGGTGATGTTGATGACTAGTATCCACCATCCTTAACCCTAGACTTGTGAATTCACTATGAAGTGTGTAAGGATATTATGATATGATTGTTATATGATTTAATGTAGCTTTTAATGACTTTAATAAAGAGTTAAGTGAAAGGTTTACTCACTTGTTAATGGTTCTAGAGTGAAAGGATTGTTCTCACTTGTGACTACCTATGAGTTATTATGTTGAGATGTTTGAACAAGGGCCTAGTAAAGGCTAGTGTGAACTTATGAGATGACTAAGATGGTTATAATAAGGTAATAGATGCATAGCATCGAAACGGCATATAAATGATATGGAGGTCTCACGTTTAGTAAGTCCGGCCTCCCACATGGGTTTTCGCACGTTTAGTAAATCCGGATTCCCAAGTTATGTGTTGTCTCATGAGATGGGGACCTCCATGCTAATAAGTTAGGGCTCCTAGTGACAATATACTTGACCCTTTACTATGTGCCTAAATAGGACTTATAGCTCACTGAATACATCTAGATAGCTATGTACAAATGGTTACACCTTAGGCAAGTGTTAACTCTCACTTTTCGATGTGGGAGTAGAACATCGGATTCCATGTAGCTCACATGGTCTCATTTCGTTTATTGCACTTCTTCCCCTAATGTGAAAAGTAAATGAATAAGTTAAGTGTGTGAACTCTTATTAGGGTTGTCTTAAAGGCTACTACATAGTGTGAGGGAGGGTATGTGACTTGTTTTACACATTGCACATGTGGGATACTAAGGGATGATTCTAGAAGTGTTCTTTTATGATTATGATTATGTTGATAAGCTATGAGTAGTATTGATGTATTAAGCATGTCATGATGAATTATGAGAATTTGTTGTAAGTATGAAGTGGGTTGCTTAATTTGATACTTAGCTTTGGATAGGGTTATGGGATTCTATCTTTAGCATTGCACAAGTATTTCTTAGGTGGTCTACATGTTGGGTTGATATTATGTTAAATTGACTTACTGTGCTTATTATATGTGCATGTTGAGTTAAAGTGATAGAAAACATGATTTTGACTAAAATGTCCTTTTCACATCCATTGATGACTTTTGTGCATGGAAGCCATATTTAGTACGTGCGATGTACTAACCCATAATTCTTTCCCTTTTCCCATACATTTTAGGTTCCAGCCGTTGAGGAGTTTCGTGGCCACTTGAAAGGAAGACTTGGATCTTTTCCCAAGTCATTGGTGAGTCCTCAAGTCCGGGGATGCTGCCATGTTCCACTCTATATTCTTTCTTTTATCATTGAGACAATTGATGTAAGCCTATAATGGCATATTGTTCTTGTATTGGCTATGTTCAAACGTTTATACTCTTGTAGATGGTTTATATGTGATATGAGACTGTAGACTCTTATATGTTTTACTTATGCTAAAAGAGAACTCTATGTAAACTTCATATGAGAGGAGTTTATGTAAACTCCATATACGATATGTGAGAAGTCTAAGTATACTTCATTATGTATAGTGTTAAATTTTCCGCATTTTGACCTATGATGTGCTATTATGTATGCTAATGGCTAGTCATAGTCCTCTTCAAGTAAGACGATGTCGATTACGCCTAAGGGGTACTTTGGGTCATCACATTTATTCAGATAAGTGTTTAGAGAGGGCGCCATCATTCAACCTACCGACCCATAATACCATTCCAAAGAAGGGATCCACAAGGTTCTACAAATCAAGGTTCATTAGGATAGCTCTTATGACATTCTTAGAGATGGTTTCATGCTGTTCCAGCCAACCGACCTTTAAGTCCATCATTTCGCTCAAGAAGAGCACCATTACGGTCTACCGATCAAGGCTTCTACATTAACCTTCTTTTCATATTAAAGGTTTCACATTCTTAACTTTCTTTTAATATTCAAGGTTCCATATTAGATAATAATCATAGCATTATATCACCCATACAAGATCATATAGGCATCATATGAGTACCTTCATATTATACAAGATAACTTCATATAACGAAATTCACATTATACCTTCACCTATACCATAACATTATACTACTACAATTCACCTAATAATGTCGACAAGACCATTCTCATAATCATATACAACACATAAGCACTGCCCCATAGGTGGAATGTCACATCCGGGGAGCACCCCCTAGATGTAACAGGCGTTGCCGTCCTCTTTGAGGACTAAGACAAGCCTCTTAGAGTTCATCATAACATTCATTGGCTAAAATATGCGGAAAAATTAAAACTTTTTAACTATATCTAATCGGAGGTTTACATAGACCTCTACATACACATAATAGTATTAATATCGAGTATACATAGACCCGTTCGTATATGAAGATTATTTAGTCTTCTACTTTTATTTCATACACGTATATAAGATAGAATTAGAGTCATAAAATCCGTCTCATCTCATTAACCATCTATAACGACAATACAACATGGGCATAGCCCTACAACAATAAAAGTAGGCCACATATAGCCTTTATACAACTTTGTCTTCAAATAAAATATAGAGTCAACATAAACTTCATAATATCTAAGTAAATCCGTAGGAAGAATATCGTCATCATCCTCGGGAAAATGAGGACCTACCACTTGGATGATAAGAGTATACAAGCCTCCTTCTCAATCATCACAAACATACCTCAACGACCGGAACCTAAAGTGTTTGGGAAAAAGGGAGAAAATGGGGTTAGTACGCCACATGTACTAAGTATGAGACCATATGCACATATAAGAACCAAACATGCTAAAAAGGGACATTTAGTTAAAACATGCCATTTCATGTCTTTACGCACAATCAACAACTAGACCAACCAATTGAAGATGCTTAATCAAGTCAAACAACCATATGCATATCACATACTTGAACCCATAATCTCACATAACCCTAACATCAAGTAATCACATTACAAGCATAGATAAGAGTTAATCGTGTGAATAGTAAAGCAAGACAACCAAACATAACCCTTATAAAGCCACAAGTGCAATGACCAAGCAAAGCCCCATAACCCTAATTAATCAAGTAACCAAATAAGAATCATAAATAGTAACTTACTTCACATAACATAACTATCAACATACATAAGTTCATACTTTAACAATAAACACCAATTACATGTTCATAATCATCATAATCATCATGTAAAGTCATTTTCCTTTATTATCATTTACATACATACTATTGACCTCCTAAAGCTCCTATCAAGGCAAACTAGTGCAAGACCTAGGTAGAGTCCCATACCCCTACCTAAGCTAAGTCCAACCTCTCAAGTCACCTTAGTTAGCCTATACATCATTACTTATTTTAGTTTAGGGAACACTCGCCTTAACCGACATAGACCACATGAGCTAATGTCGAATCCGGTGTCATGAAACCTTACACCGATGGAAGATGGTCTACCAGCCAAGGTAAAACCTAACATAAACGTAGCTTTCTAGGTGGATCCACTAGCTAGTCTTCCTATGGGGGCAACATAGTTCAAGAACTAAGAGATAGGAAATTCCCTCTACATACCTCTTGGTAATTGGGGCCTCATCTCATAGGAATCAATGACATGAGTATCCCTCAATGGGGAGTCAACATCACATATAGGACCAAAGGATAACACTTCCTCTATTGGAAAGCCATTACCTCCCATTGTCAAGTTCACTCGGTGCTAAGCTAGTCCCTTATTGAAATGTCTTTAATCTTTATTTATCACTCATAACTTAGTTTAGGTCATAGGGTCTAGCCCTTGTATAATCATAATCGTAATAGCTCGATAGGAATTGAATGAGTAGAAGCCTTTCATCACAATTCACACAAGTAAGGTTAACACTTCACATTTTCTTTCACAATAAGGAACTTTGATAATTATCATCACCCTTATATCTTTACATCTTAATCAACCTCACAACCTAAGACATTTCAATTCAACATAAAACAAGCCTATAAATCCTAAACAAGGCATGTTCCAACATAATCATCATGACTTAATCACAATTAACCATAATTGAAACAAAGGATAAGGTCACAAGACTTACAAAGTCTTCTTCACAATTCACCATCATCAAGGTATTACCATCAACCCTTAGTGCAACCCAATTAGATCATCAAATAACCACAATTCAATAACCAATGTAATCACAAGTCTAGAAGAATCACCACATCATAATTCAATAGTAGATCAAAGCTTAGGACTAAGTCAAATCATCATGTCTTAGATCACCTACCAAGAACTAGCATGAAAGACTATACATCATCCTAATTCATTCATAATAAACATAAACAACACCATCTAGAAGTTTTTGAACCCTTAACCAAGTCAATTGAATGATTAAACTATAATATGAATCAAGATCACAACTTAGGGTTAGGGACTTGGGATCATGTTCTTCAATTTAGGTAAGATCATTACCAATTACTACAATCAAGTTAACATACATGTTAATCAACTCAATTTAACCTAAAGGAAACATCAACAACTCAATTCATAACATCAAATTCGGAATTGGATGAAACCCATTAGAAATCACTAATTTTGAAATTAATTTGGATGAACCCTTTGAGGAAAGAGGTCTCAAAGGTGAAGAGATCCCACACCTTAATGTTTTGATGAGAAATTGAAGATGAATCCACCCTTTTCCAGCCCCAATTCACCTCCTAGACTTAGCTTCAATGGAGTTTTTCAATAGAAAAGACTTTCAACATACCGGTCACTACATCGAGAGAGTTCTCTTGCTTACCCCTAGTGCGGAGAGCATAGAAGAGGTTCTTCTTAAGAGCATCACTAGAACCACTTGCTTGAGCTTGATCATACTTATCTTGACCCTTCATATTAGGGAAATACCTAACCTTGTGGCCACTCTTTCCACAACCAAAACAATTTCCCGTTCCAACCAAGCATTCACCAAGATGACCCTTTCCATATTTGGCACATGTAGGCTTCTCATTTGGTGAGTTTCCACTCCTTCCCTTTTGGTCTCTAGGTTTAGACACATTATCAGCACGAGCCTTAGGGAACTTGGAAGGAACTTGATTAGAGAACCTCTTCTTGAACCTAGGCTTGTCTTGGATCTCAAGCCTACCCTTAGAAGAACCTCTATCAAAAGATCTTGCCCTCTTAGCATATCTACTCTTTCTCCTAGCCCTTGCCTCCTCCACTTGTCAAGCATGAACCATGAGACGAGAAATGTTCATATTGTCATGTAGCATAGCCGAATGACACTCCTCTTGCAAGTCTTCTGATACCCCCATCACAAAGCGGCTCATTTCATCCCTAGGATCGGAAACCAAAGAAGGAGCATGCTTGGACAATTTAGTGAATTTCAAAGAGTATTCAAGCACACTCATACCTCCTTGACGAAGGTTGATGAACTCCACAACTTTGGCTTCCCTCATCTCCCTAGGAAAGAACCGATCTAGAAAAGCCTTCTTGAAGATCTCCCACGTCACCGGTCCACCCCTAAGAGGTCTATTATTCCTCTATTGGGCGTACAAAGTTTGAGCCACATGTTTGAGTTGATAAGTGGCTAACTCGGCCTTCTCACTAGTAGTCAACCCCATAGCAAAGAGTATCTTGTAGACTTCATCAATCAACTCTTGGGGGTCTTCTTCAACCTTAGACCCATATAAAGTAGGAGGATTTATCCTAGTGAAATCCCTTAGACGGGAGGCCATGGTAGTAACTTGTTGATTTGGACGGGATAACCTCCCGGTTAGATTGGGCCGTCATAGCTTGGGCTTGACTAGTGACGACTTGGGCTAATTGGAAGAGGGCAGCCCTTATATCACCATCCATCACAGAAGGAGGATTGGCCGGAGCTTTTTCAACATTAGCATCTTCTTCAAGAGGAGGCACTTGATCACTATGAGGAGAAGCTCCCGATTTGGCAATCTCTTCCTCAAGTCTCTGTGCCGCATTCCTTCGAGTATTCATTGCCTATAACCAAAATACAAGGTTTAGGTGAAAGTACACAATAAGTATACTCTAGGGGAACGATATTGGATTTCCAAGAAAGAGAGAGAAACCTAAGCATTACATAGATTCCTATTCATAAGTGTGGCACGCTTCACAATTATGAGTACGAATCTACATAGACGTGGTTGATAGAGACATCAACATCAAGGATATTTAACCTCATGCTCTAATACCAAGTTGGTCACATCCGGGGAGCACCCCCTAGACGTAACCGGCGTCGTCGTCCTCTTTGAGGACTAAGTCTAGCCTCTTAGCATTCATCATTACATTCATAGGTAAACAATATGGAAAAATTAAAAACTTTTATTACTTCTACAATGATGTTAACATAGACCTCTACATACACATTATATATATTCGTATCGAGTATATATAGACACTTCGTATAGGAAGATTACACAATCTTCTACTTTTATTGCACATAGGTATATATATAAGATAGAACATAGTCTGAAAGATTGTCTCATCTCATAACCATCTAACAAGATTAGCAATTTGGGCATAACCCATACATAAATGTGAAAGAGCCACATATTGACTATTACAATCCGTACTCAAATGAAAATAGAAAGAACATAAGAGTCTAAAAACTAAAACAACTTCATAAGCTCGATATTCGCATCGCCCTCGGAAAGTGAGGACCTACCATTTGGATGATTGAGAATTTCCAAGTCTTCTTCAAAGTCGTCTCAAAGAGCCTTCAAATACCGGAACCTAAAATATTGGGTAAAAGGGATAAAATGGGGTTAGTACACCACTTGTACTAAGTATGAGACCATATACACATATAAGATCAACTCATGCTAAAAAGGGACATTTTAATTAAAGCATGCTATTTTACCTTTTGAAAGTCTTATGCACAATCAAGCAAACCATACCAATCAACAACACATATCATTAAGTAAAAGCAAGTAATATGCATATGAACATACTTGAACCCATAATCTAATGCAACCCTATCATCAAGGAATAACATCACAAGCATGAATAAGAGTTCATAATATTATCATAAAGCAAGACACTACTCATGAATTCTCATAAAGTCCACAAGTGCAATGACCAAGCAAAGCCCCATAACCTTACCCAATCAAGTAACCCAACAAGAAACCATGACTACTATCAAACTTCACATAATATAACCTTTAAGGATACACAACATCATACTTTAACAATAGAGACCAAATACATGTTCATATGAATATAAATCACCATATAATATCACTTACATGTAAAGTCATCATATTATCATCATTTGCATTCATTATCATATACATACATAATATCAACCTTCTAAAACTTCCTTCAAGGCAAACTAGGCAAAGGCATAGGTAGAGTCCCATACCCTAACCTAGCTAAGTCAAACCTCTGAAGTCACCCTTGTTAGTTTATACTTCATTACTTCTTTTTAGTTTAGGGAACACTTGACTTAACCTACATAGACCACAACATCTAAGTGTGGAATCCGGTGTTGTAAAACCTTACACCGATAGAAGGTGGTCTGCCAGCCAAAGTAAAACCAAACATAAACATAGCTTTCTAGGTGGATCCACTAGCTGGTATTCCTATGGTGGCAACATAGTTCAAGACCTAAGCGATAGGTATAATCACTCTACATACCACTTGGAAATTGAGGCCTCCTCTCATGGGAATCGATTTGATGATTATACCTCATTGGGGAGTCAACACCACATGTAGAACTATAGGGTGAATCTTCCTCTATGGTAAGTCATCACCTCCCATTGTCAAGTTCACTCGGTGCTAAGCTAAGTCCCTTTTTGAAATGTCTTTAACGTCTTTATTAATCATCATAGCTTATTGTAGGTCATTGGTTCTAGACCTTGTATATTCATCATCATCATATCTTAATAAGAATTGCATGAGTATAGTCCTTTCATTACAATTCATATAAGTGAGGTTAGCACATTTACATATTCATTCATGATATGGCACATTGGTAGTCATCTCCATCCTTATAACATTTACATCTTAATAAACATCACAACCATAATCAAGATATTTCAATTCAACATCATACCACCCTATCTATCCTATAACAAGGCATACTCTAACAAAACATCATGACTTAATCATTATTAACCATAATTTGAAGTAAAGAATAGGGATCATAAGACTTACCAAGTCTCCTTCATATCTCATCACTAAGGTCTTAACATCAACCCTTAATTCAACCCAATCAGGGTATAACATTATCATAATTCAATAAACAATCATTAAAACAAGGCTACAAGAATAACTACATGACATTCAATACTTGATCATAGCTTAAGACAAGATACTTTGGTCAATTCACAACAAACTTCATAACCTAGATCACTTCTCAAGAACTAGCAGGAAAGACTACTCTTAACCTTAATTCCTTCATTATTAGTACAATAACATCATACAGTAGTAATTCTACCAATAACCAAGTCAATTGAACCAACATTATTCACTTTACATCAAGATCATAACCTAGGGTTAAGGGGTGAAGGTCATCTTCTACAAACTCGACCAAACCATAAAGATATATCATAATTAAGTTAGAATACATGTTAATCTATTCATATTATCCAAAATAAATCATAACAAATCAATTCATAATAGGAATTTCTAGATTGGATGAAACCCACTTGAAAACTCAACTTTTGAAAATACTTTGAAGGAACCCTTTGAGGAAAGAGGTCTCAAAGGTAAAAACGATCTCATACCTCAATGTTTGATGAAATATTGATGGTTAATTCGTCCCTTTACAGCCACTAGAACCCTCCCCTTGATTGGTCATCAATGGAGTTCTTCACTAGAGAGAGAAAGAAGAGAGAAGAAAGAGAATTTGGGTTTGTGAGTTGTGAGAGTTTGGTTAGTCTTAATTAGGTTAGGACTTTATATAGGGTGCTAACTAAGTTAATTAGAATTACCTTAATCCCTAACTAACCACCAAACCCCTTAATTAATTATTTAAGACTTAGTCAAAACATGCAGAAATTGGACCCCTCACAGACGAGACCTCGACCAACGGTCCGTCTATGAGTCGATGAGCACCCTCCTTCTGTGCTGCACATCCGTAGTCTTGGTCAGAGACTGTTAGCACAAGTACCCCAACGATTTGGCTAAGTGTTGATTGACAGATGGCATCGATGCCACGTCGATCCACACACGCCTCGTCGATTCCCTTTCGTGGGCGAACACTGCCCAGGCAGTGTTTGACTCCATGTGCAAGGGTCCTCCTCAAGGGCCCTTGGTTATTCCTTGGGGAGTCATACCCGGACATTTCGACCATGAATCAACTTAAACACATGTTAGAAACCCTTCCACGAATTTTCATCATTTTCTGACTTCTAAAAGCTAGTCAAATAGGCTAAGAAATGCTAGTACATCCTTGAACTAGTTTCCGGACGTCATGGACGTTCTTGGACGTTTTGATTTATAGACTTCCTAAATGACTTATTTTCATTCAAATGGACCTTGAAACAGTGTATAAACCTTATGACACTTGTGTTAGGCCCTAGAACACGTATTGGATTTTTGAAGTGTTACAATTACACAAGCATGTTTTGAGGTCATCATAAGCTAGTAGTCTCACCTACTGTAACACTCTGAAAGTCTAAGACGTATTACAGTGCCTAAAATGGGTGTCTAAAGGTAGTGTAACTGTTTTAGGGTCAATTATAGTGAACCAAATTTAGTTAGGAAGATTTATAATCAAAACGTCAAGGAAAGTCCATGACGTCCAAAAACTAGTTCAAGAGGTGCTAGTGTGCCTTAGCCTATTTGAATAGGTTTTAGGAGTCAAAATTCGATGATATTTGGTAATAAGGTTTCTAATACGTAATAGAGTTGGTTTATAGTCGAAACATCCGAGTACTACTCCCCAAGGACCAACCAAAGGGTCCTTGAGGAGGACCGTTCCATGTTTGATAAAATGCAGTCATGGATAGTGTCAACCAACGAGGGCCAATGACAGGGCGTGGTCCAAACAACGAGGAGACAATGGCCACTGTACTTGGACACTTAGCCATTTTGGACAAAGGTCCATTTGACCAGTCTCTTTCACCATCGATTGATGTGCATGACGGTGGGGGCAAGGGCGTAGGTTGACCTACGGACTGTCAATCGAGGTCTCGTAGGTCCTGCCTATTATTTCACAGTTAAGTTTAATGATTTCATTTAATTATTTATTTTATATAAGAGGTTAATTAGGTATTAGGAGGTGGTTAATTAAGTTAGTTAAGTCACTATATAAACTACCCTAAGCCTAAACCCAACTTAAAACTCCCATAATTCCCAAAATACAAATTTGCTCTTCCTTCTCTCTTTTTTCTCTCTCCCAAAGAAACTCCATAAAAGACCAAGGTCAAGAGGGTTATAGGGCTGCAAAGATCATGTTTTCTCCATCAATATTCATCAATTATCAAGGTATGGGAACCTTTCACCTTTGGGATTCCTTTCCCCAAAGTGTTCTTCCAAAATTGATTTCAAAAAGTTGAGTTTCATGTGGGTTTCCTTCCAATAAGAAATTTATCTTATGAATTGCTTTGTTTATGATTTATTTTGGTTATTATGAGTAGATTAACATGTATTATGATTCAATTATACTACTTCTTGATGAATTGGCCTAGTTTGTGGAATATGACCTTTTCCCCTTAACCCTAACTTGTGATCTTGAATTTAATTATATAGTATTTATATGTAGGCCATTAAAGTGGAAGACTATATAATCTTCTTATACGAAGGGTCTAAGAATACTGTATATGAATATATTATGTGTATCCGAGAGGTCTATGTAAACCTCATGATAGATAAAGAAGAAAAGTTTTAAATTTTCCGCATTTTAGACTATAAATGTAATGATGTTTGCTAAGAGACTAGTCTTAGTCCTCTTCGAGGACGACGACGCCGATTACGTCTAGGTAGTGCTCCCCGAATGTGACAAACTTGGTATCAGAGTATGAGGTTGAATATCTTTGGATTCGATGTCTTATTTAACCACATCTACATAGATTCTTATTCATAATTATGAATAGCACCATACTTATGAATAGGAAAGTATATGATGCTTTGGAAACTCTCATTTTCTTGGAAATCCAATGTCGTGCCTCGAGAGTCTTGTATCTATGTGACCTTAGCATATAATACTTTTATTATGATTCTAGGCAATGAATACCCAAAGAACAACCGCTCGAAGACTTGATGAAGAGATTTCCAATGCGAGGGTTTCTCCCCGAGGCAATAAAGTCCCTCCTCTTGGAGAAGTTGCTAATGATGATCAAGCTCCGGTCAATCGTCCGTATTTGACAGATGGGGACATAAGGGCAACCTTTCTCCAAATGGACCAAGCCATTACTACACAAGCACAAGTTGTCACTACTCAAGCACAAGCTATGGCGGCCCAAGATAATCGGGAGGCGGTACCCCGAGGAAACCAACATGTTGGCACCATGGCCTCCCATTTGATGGATTTCATGTGGATGAATCCCCCTACTTTCTATGGGTGAAAAGTGGAGGAAGACCCCCAAGAGTTCATTGATGAAACCTACAAGATTCTCTATGCTATGGGGTTGACTACTAGTGAGAAGGCCGAGTTAGCAACTTACCAACTCAAAGATGTGGCCCAAACTTTGTACGTCAAATGGAGAGACAATAGGTCTTTAAGGGGTGGACCGGTGACATGGGAGATTTTCAAGAAGGATTTTCTTGATAGTTTCTTTCCTCAGGAGAAGAGGGAAGCCAAAGTGGAAAATTCATCAACCTTAATCAAGGAGGTATGAGTGTACTTGACTACACTTTGAAATATACTATATTGTAAAAGTATGCTTCTTCTTTGGTTTCCAACCCTAGGGATGAAATGAGCCGCTTTATGATGGGAGTGTCGGATAACTTGAAATAAGAATGTCATTCGGCTATGATTCTATATAATATGATCATTTCTCGTCTCATGGTTCATACTCAACAAATGGAGGAGACAAGGGTTAATAGGAAGAGTAGGTATGCCAATAAGGCAAGGTCTTATGATGGTGGTTCTTCAGAGGGTAGGCTTAATGAGGGGTTATGGGTAAGGGCTTTGTCTATGTTTTAACGTTATGAAGTTCTTATATATGTCTTGTTCTTATACTATGATGTAGAGGTTGTGTGGCTATATCGATGTTGACTTGACTTTGTATTGTTCGTCTTGTCTTGATTATGATATTGTATTGAGGATTTTGTGTTTATTGGTTCATGTGATGTCTTGATTGTGCAAAAAAGTGGGATTTTAAAGTAAGTTGGCATATCTTTACAAATTGTCCCTTTTTAAGCATTATTTTTATGTTGTGAGTGCATTGTTCCTATACTTAGTACAAGTGATGTGCTAACCCCATTTTCTCCCTTTTCCCCAACATTTTAGGTTTTGGTCGTGGATGAGGTTGAGACCATTTGAAGAAGACTTGGATTCTCATTCTCCAAGTTTGGTAGGTCCTCACCACTTCGAGGGAAATTCCACTTTCTAGCATTGGATGTTAATTAGTCTTAAGACACTATGTTCATTTCCTTTCATTTGAGTACTGAGATTGTATAACCTATATGTGTCTTTTATTGTATTGATGTATGCGCTATGCCCAATTGTTATACTCTTGTCTAGATGGCTATGAGATGAGACATCCATTTTAAGACTATATATATATATATATATATATATATATATATATATATATGTGTGTGTGGGTACCATAAAAGTAGAAGACTATGTAATCTTCTTATACGAAGGGTCTAAGTATACTCGATATGAATATATTATGTGTATGTGAGAGGTCTATGTAAACCTCATCATAGATATAGTAGAAAAGTTCTAAAATTTCCGAAATTTGCCTATGAATGTAATGATGTATGCTAAGAGGCTAGTCTTAGTCATCTTCTTCGACGCCGACACCGGTTACGTCTAGGGGTTGCTCCCTGGATGTGACACCTACGCCCCGTCGATGATGAGGCGTGTTTTGACACTTAGACTGGTGAAGGATCAGGCCAAATGACAAGCCATAATCCCAAACGATGGCCAACAGTACGGTCCATCAATGAACCTACTGGGCGTAGATGGAGACCATCGATGCAGCCTGCAATAAGCTGCCAGGCAGACTGTTTCAGTAAGGGGTGAATGGAAAATTCACCCCACGTCCTAACCTGACCCTAGGCGGTTTATTCTGTTACTTTTGGTTATTTTAGTTGGTTAAAAACGTTCCAACACCATTCCCAATTCATTCTTCAAAAATTAGACTTCCCTCTCAAACCAAACTCTCTCTAGAAACCTCCATTGGAGATGAAGCTAAAAAACAACCATGGTGATGGATTCTAAAGCGTTCTTCGTCAATTTTTCATGGTTATCTCCTAATTTGAGGTATGGTGATCCTTAATCTCTAGATAACCTTTGATCTAGATAGTTCTTTTCAAAGTTTTCAAAGAGAATTCACGATCAAACTCTATATCTTTCAATCTAGCCATGGGTTCTTTCCCAAGTTGATTTCAAAAGCATGCTTATGATTAATTGATGATTATATACTGATTTTAAAGTTATTTTCAATCCATATCCATGTTGAACCCATGATCTCTCCTAAATCTTGATTTAGCCTATGTGTGGGCTTTGTGATCTTGATCTTATGATAATTGAATTGTGATTCAATTTTTAATGAATTGTCTTAGCTACTGCCTATAATGCAATGTGATGATGAATTACGTGTAATTGAGCCAATGTGGATAGATGATTGATGATTTGGTAAGGATTGATCTAGGTTCTTCTAGCCTCTATATATTGATAATGTAATGTACATGATGTGATCTAAATTCTAGGGTAGATGAAGCATGATTTATTTTAGGTTATAATCCCTTTAGCTACTTCCTTACATTTATATTGTTGATGAATTTTGGGTATTGATCATTGATAATCAAAGCAAGGAAAATGTCACGACCCGAAAGTACCCCTAGAAGTTAGGGCTAACTCTCGAATCGTGGCCGGGCGTACTTTACCCTTTGGGGTCTCGTACAAGCCATTTAACTCTCGTCCATAACATAAAGCATGAAAAGTAGTGAGGAATTAAAATTTTTCACGATAATAATTATAAAATAAGTCTTTTCATAAATACTAGGAAATCTTGTCGTCACAAGCCATCTTAAAGACACAACTTAGAATCTAGGGACACGGCCCTTTACAATAAAAGGAAATACATAAATAAGTTTAAATAAAGAAACTAAGAAACATAAACTATGTCCTCGAATATATGAGGACATACCAAATTCTTGAGGGATAGAGTTCCCAAGCTTCAACTCCGATACTCCAAAAGGCTTCCAACCTATACTCATAAGGTATATAAAAGTATGGGGTTAGTACAACAATGTACTAAGTATGGCATATGCAAAAACATGGAAAAAGGGACATTTTTAGCAAAAATAAGCTTTCATGCCAATCTAATAAAACATTCATGAACTTATGAACAAAAAAACTAAGAAGCATCATTAAACACTTAAAGAAGAACTTCCATAATTTTACCTCAACAATACACTTTACAGTAAGCACACCAAAGCTTACAATGAACCAACTCGAGCATACAATTTCACATAAGTACTCTCCTCCAATAGGACTCTTAGGTCACACTAAGTGCATTGTGAGAGTAGCATCCCATACTCCCACTCCCACTAGCGCTCCTTGTAATGACTCAGATTCTGGAATCTGAATCGCCACCGGCGACGTTGACCTCTCAGAGGTCGCAGACAAGTCTCTACTTGCATTCATCATATTCATATGGTTAATTTTAGCGGAAAATTTAAAACTTTTAAACGTATGAAGTATACATAGAATTCATATAGTTATTTCATGAATTTGTCATATACTAAGCTCAACATAAATGTAACAACCATCTATCATAAGAATCAATTCGAAACAGAATAAGAATATATCATAACTACGTTTGCCAAACACGACCTTATTACAAAAGATTCGAAATAAAAATACGAAAGAAACACTAGGGACAACATCCACTAGCTATGTCTAAAACTAAGGCTAGACTAAAACTGTAGCATCCTCGAAATTAAGAGGACCTACCAAATGGTCTAGAGAAATGTTGATGTCCAAACAGTTGCAAGAGTCGTCAATCTGTCCTTTAACCTGCATCTATAAAATAGTAAATAGTAGGGTTTAGTACACCACTTGTACTAAGTATGGGTTTATGCACACATACATATAAAGCTATGCATGATCAAGGAAAGCTTTTCCTAAACGACATGCTATTTTTGGAAAGTCTAGTCACTAGACTTTCTTAATTCGTTGGTTGTGAATTGTGGTATGAATATGATGTATCTTAATGCATTCAAAGCACACAACTCATTTTCTATATGATTACAAGACATTAGTATCATCAACATAATTTTAGAATAACTCGGGCGAAGATTTGAGATTTTGATCCTCTTAGGCCGAGAGCTCATCTTTGTACACTTAGATTATTTTTCAGTCTTTTTCTTCTTCTTGTTATGTAGTTCAATAACTCCTTTGGTCCTATGTTTTACTTATAAGTGCAATGATTCATTGTAGTCGCATACCCATAATGAATCAAGTAAGTAATTCAAGAGATTAAGGAAATGACTTAACTACAATTTGGGGCATGAATATATTTATAAGTCAATACTTATTGACTATACTCATTCTTTAGTTGATTGCATAATATGCATAGTTCTTGGGGCATATCATTAAAGCTTATGATCTTGCTTACTTTGGTCATGAATTCTTTATAAGCCAATCTTTATTGGCTAAATACATTAGTTAATCATTTTGGATAAGCATATTTAAATTCATTGTTGTCTTTGATATTTTCCTAATAAAGGAAGTTATTATAAGCCAATTTTATTTGGCTTTGTTCATTTTCATGACATGAACATTCATTATTAGCTATGCCCTTTACTTATTGTAAACTTCATTGGACATGCTTTGAGTATTCATATAGCAAGTCATTCATTACACTATATATTCATTACATTTCATAAGCCATTCTCTATTGATCATTCCAATGATTTCATTACTTTCATGTTAGGGAAGTTATGGGTTATTTAGTTAACATTTTAATGTTTTATATATTATACAATTCATATCTACGAGACCTTGGAATTGTGGATGTAGCTATAAGACATCTCAAGTGAGGGCCCAACATCTGGGACCTCAACCCGAAGGCCTACTTTAGCAAACACAGAGTCTGCTTCATTTGTTCATTCATACTTCACATTATTCATTTCATTCATTCGTAGGCTGATGTAAACACCAGCTATACCTAGGATGAAGTTTAAGACTCTCATCGGGATCATGAAGTGCAATGACCAAGAATGACCTAATGTCATTACTTGAATCTGATTTCACCTCCTGATTGTCTTGCACAAACACCTTCGGTATCGTTCATTTCTTTATCTTTCATACTTTGAGGAACTTCAACTT
Organism: Solanum lycopersicoides; assembly: GCA_022817965.1. Lineage (NCBI taxonomy): Eukaryota > Viridiplantae > Streptophyta > Magnoliopsida > Solanales > Solanaceae > Solanum > Solanum lycopersicoides. The sequence continues at coordinate 31,516,669 of CM040624.1, forward strand.
TAAACATAGATCATGTGAGATCATGAAATCCGGTGTCTTCCCCACACCGAAAAAGAGGTGGAGTCACTGGCCAAGGTGAAACCAAAACATCCCTAGCTCGCTTAGGTGGAAAACCACTGGCTAGTTCCCTATGTTGGCAGCATAGTTCAAAGACTAGGAGATTTAGGGAGACCCATACCGACCTTGGTGGAAAGCCTCATCTCATGAGAATTACGTGAACCTCGCCCTTCCCGAAATAAGGCATCACCACTCATAACTAGCCTATCGGTGCTCAGTTTAAAGTTCCTATTTACATTCAACTCATACATCATCGAAGCTTGCTTCTAGCATGAGGTAGTCATATCTCATTAGATGATTTCTCATCTCTTTTTTACGTATTAAGTGTGAATTGTCCTTACACTTACATATATAATGTGATTGGGATTTATTTACTCTTTTGATGACTTGTCATCCTTACTTTACATTGATGAAATGTGAATTGTCCTTACATATCATCCTTACTTTACATTGATGAATGTGAATTGTCCTTACATATCATACTTAGGTGTTAATGAGACTAGTCTCACACATTCTAACACCTTCATTCATGAGTATTCTTTTAACAATTAGCTTTGGTGTAAGTTAGACTTGTCTCACTTCCTTTAACACCCCGTTCTGGTCACTTACTTAATTTAGACCCCTTTAATTATGTTATAACTCACGTTACTTACTTACTTTAGTGTAGTAGCTTCATATCACCGTTTATGGACGATGAGCACTTCATTCAATGAGTTACATGTGTTCATAGTTCATTCTTGTGGAGCATGTTGGGTGTAGTCCCAATGAATGTCATGCCCTTGGTTATGGATTCATTTATATTACTTTAGAAGTGTTTAATATATACTTGATACTCTTACTACACAAGAATTGACATATGATTAGTATTGGCTCAAGATTTGGGATGTTAGACTAGCAAATTCATTATTTTTGGCATAAGCCAATTTTACGTATGTTCATATTTAAATTGCCATATGTATGAACCCTTAGCCATTCTTTTAATCATTTACATAAGTTCCAAGCCATTAGCATATATTCATTTTGACCAAATAGAGTTAGCCAATTTTATTGGAACCAGATAGCCAATTTATTCAAGATATGATTTCATACATGTCTTTGAGCCAATTCTTAGTTTATGGCTTTTAGTGTAACGTTTTAAGAACATATTGGACAGCATCATATTAACATTTGATGTCTTTAGCATCTTCATAACATCACAACAATAGCAAGTTAACATTCGGCCAAAGACACATAATTCACTTAACACATCACGGACTTAACTTAGCATATTATCGATCCTTAATTATCATGATAATATTAACTATATGCAATTACAAGTTCATAAGTTCATTCGATACTCATCATTCAAGAACAATACTTGTTAAGAATAGCCAGCACCACATACCAACAACATGATCTCTAACCTATTCAACATTGAAATCGAAAAGGATACTAGGGAAGGAAGTTCGACGAGAACGACGGGAACAACCCTAGTTTCAAGATCTTGTGAATCGTTCGAAGGAAAATACTCTTGGAAAATAATTCCAGGAGATAAACCCATACCTTAAGTAGAACTTAATCTACGAAGACCATCTTGAACGAAAACTTGAGAAACCTTGAAATCGCCTAGAGAATCAATGGAATTTTCTGTTTTTCTTTCTCGCTTGCTTCTATTTTGCGTCCTTTTTTCTATGAGTTTGAACGTGATTTTTAGGTTTAAGAACTGATCTTGAATTATACAACTTAGGTTTAATAAGTTAATTTAATAAAATAATTAACCAATTACCAAAACGCCTCCTAAGTTGACTAAACATAGGAGAACATAACACTTAGTCAAATCTGGAAATTGGTGTTGACTATGGTTTTGGTCAACATTTTGACTTTATATTAATTAATTAAATCCTTAATTTAATTAATTTAGGGACCTAGGGTAAGTACTAAATTACCCCTAAGTCATTGGAATCAAAATTAACCCTTTTGGACCATCCTAGGTTAAGTACTAGGATGTTTCTTGAGTTGTACTAGGTTAGTGTAAGAATTTCATTTTGATCATTTAAACTAATTAATTAAATTGCTAATTTATTTAATTAGGTGACCTAAGTCAATTACTAAAGTTCCTTAAGTCGTTAGGACCATAACCAATCCTTTGAACCATCCTAGGTTAGGTCCTAGGTTGTCTTTTTCTTGTTTTAACCGAAATCTGGAAATTGCTTTGTGATTTCGGTTTTGCCCTTTAAATTAATTAATTAAGTTGCTAAATTAATTAATTAAGTATCCTAGGGTAATTACTAAAGTATCCCTATGTTGTTAGGACCTTAACTACTCTTTGGACCATCCTAGGTTAGGTACTAGTTTGTCCCTTTTTTGTCTTAACCGAAATCTGAAAATTTCCTTTGTAATTTCTATTTTAGACCTTTTAAATTAATTAATTAAGTTGCTATATTAATTAATTAGGTAACCTAGGGGAATTACTAAAGTACCGTTAAGTTTCTAGGACCATAACTAACCTTTTGGACCATCCTAGGTTAGCTACTAGGTTGTCTCTTCAACTAGTACTAGGTTAGTGTCAACCCGGTTTAGTCCTAGGTTGTCGGGTGCACTAATTAGTTTATTTCGTTTGGTCCTAGGTTAGCTAGTTATTTAGGGCAGTAGGTTAGAGTCTAGAATTTGTTAGGAAGTTAGGCCCCACATGGAGTGGTCCCTTGTGCATGTTTTCCCCCCTAACTACCCTAATCAAATTCGGTTAGGGTGGTCCCCTCTTCGCCGTATCTCCCCATGTGATTGCCCATGGGCTTGAACATGGGTTGCTTGTACTTTCCTAACTAACTATTATTTATGGTTCCTTTGGGAATGTTTACTTATTGTCCCAAGGACCCTCACCATGTCCTTGGGCACTGCTTAATTTACATGATCATTTTAAATGGTCATGTGCTATGGTACTAGGCTTGACACTTGGATGCCTAGTACTTCATATCTATTATGTGAATACTATTATTTTAGCTTAGGGTCTTCCTTGCAGGTATATTTATTGAACATCAATCTTGGATTGGGGTATTACAACCCAAAACATATATTTCTTATTCGTATATAGAAAATTGGCAAATATCCCTTAGCCAATTTTTCTATACTATGCCCAATATTTTTCAATATTGGGCATTGGGGTGCCTATGTACCCCTAATAGGCTATCCTAAGGGCATACTTGGCTCTTCATTAGACATATGATTTTCCGGAATGTTACAGTATCCCCCCCTTAGGAACATTCGTCCCCGAATGACACTTACACATTATTTAAAAAAAGAGGGTGATTTTCAAAAGTTACTTTATCATGCTTAAACTTTTCTCTTTTGTGAATATCTGATTCACACATATTTGGATGATTCATATCATTCAAGCTTATCTGAAGCTTCATATTTGAATCGAGGAATTTTCTTCTCAATTACACTTAACTTAATGCACATCACAAATCATGCAACACAGGAAACATTCCTATGTTACACAAAAACAGCAACATAAAATGCAACATAACTTCGTTTTAACTCACATAGTGCTATTACAAGACATACGATTAGGGACTTACCACACCAAATCCACTAAAACACTTAAACTTAGAGTTTCTTAAACATAAACAAGACTTAGGAAGAGTATATCTAACCTCTTAGATAACATCTTGTTGGCCTTAAGATTTGAACCTAATGACGCCCAACTTAATTTTCAAAGGGACTTGCCACTATGCCATCTACTTCTCTACATACCCATTCGGCCTTAACACTGTGTACTAACTAGAAACGGTTCATGTAAGATCTCAGGAAGTAAGTCAAATTTATTATCCACCAAAGGAGTAACGATAGACAAGGTAGATCCTGGATCTAATAATGCATAAACAGGAAAGGAGAAGACAAGCAAGTTACCATTATCCACATCCGCGGACTTCTCTTGTTACTCTCTTTCTTTCAACGCGTAGAACCGGTATCTCTTGGGGGGGTCGGCTACAGCATTTGGCCGAGGCTGAGCATCTGACTTGGCCTGTTGGATTTGAACCATGCCCTTCTCATTCTAACCCAAATTATTTGGAAACTGAAGCCTTACTACCCTGTTTCTATAGTCTATTATAGCATAACACTTATGAAGCAAATCCATGTCTAAGCCATATTCTTGAGTTGGTATGGAGCCAACTTAGCCTTCTCCTCCTCATCAATACTCATAGCAGGCTTTTAGACATCACCATGCATTCACCTCCATGCGAACAACCAGACTCACCACACGTCTTTCGTCCACGTTGGGCATTTCCATTATGTCCCTTCTTGGGAAGGCCAGATCCTGAGTCTGGTGCCTTAGACCACTTGTACATCCTAATTCTTCTGTGTATTCTTCTACGCGTTCACACAAGAAGGAAGTTAGATACTTAGAATGACACAAAGTGTCAAAGATCAAGTTAGCACGATAAAGAGTAGAAGAAGGGAAGATTTCCTATCATCGCGTAGTCTGTAAGTCATGATTGTGGCACGCTTCACAACCATAAGTCAGAAACTACGTAACGTGGTTTTGTTGAGCTTTAGTTCTTAGGTAATTTAACCTCATGCTCTGATACCAACTTTGTAACAACTTGGATTCTGGAATCCAAATCGCCACCGGCGTCGTTGACCTCTCAGAGGTCGCAGACAAGCCTCTTCTCGCATTCATCACATTCATATGGTTAATTTTAGCGGAAAATTTAAAACTTTTAAACGTATGAAGTATACATAGAATTCATATAGTTATTTCATGAATTTGTCATATACTAAGCTCAACATAAATGTAACAACCATCTATCATAAGAATCAATTCGAAACAGAATAAGAATATATCATAACTACGTTTGCCAAACACGACCTTATTACAAAAGATTCGAAATAAAAGTACGAAAGAAACACTAGGGACAACATCCACTAGCTATGTCTAAAACTAAGGCTAGACTAAAACTGTAGCATCCTCGAAATTAAGAGGACCTACCAAATGGTCTGGAGAAATGCTGATGTCCAAACAGTTGCAAGAGTCGTCAATCTGTCCTTTAACCTGCATCTATAAAATAGTAAATAGTAGGGTTTAGTACACCACTTGTACTAAGTATGGGTTTATGCACACATACATATAAAGCTATGCATGATCAAGGAAAGCTTTTCCTAAACGACATGCTATTTTTGGAAAGTCTAGTCACTAGACTTTCTTAATTCGTTGGTTGTGAATTGTGGTATGAATATGATGTATCTTAATGCATTCAAAGCACACAACTCATTTTCTATATGATTACAAGACATTAGTATCATCAACATAATTTTAGAATAACTCGGGCGAAGATTTGAGATTTTGATCCTCTTAGGCCGAGAGCTCCTCTTTGTACACTTAGATTATTTTTCAGTCTTTTTCTTCTTCTTGTTGTGTAGTTCAATAACTCCTTTGGTCCTATGTTTTACTTACAAGTGCAATGATTCATTGTAGTCCCATACCCACAATGAATCAAGTAAGTAATTCAAGAGATTAAGGAAATGACTTAACTACAATTTGGGGCATGAATATATTTATAAGTCAATACTTATTGACTATACTCAGTCTTTAGTTGATTGCATAATATGCATAGTTCTTGGGGCATATCATTAAAGCTTATGATCTTGCTTACTTTGGTCATGAATTCTTTATAAGTCAATATTTATTGGCTAAATACATTAGTTAATCATTTTGGATAAGCATATTTGAATTCATTATTGTCTTTGATATTTTCCTAATAAAGGAAGTCATTATAAGCCAATTTTATTTGCCTTTGTTCATTTTCATGACATGAAGACTCATTATTAGCTATGCCCTTTACTTATTGTAAACTTCATTGGACATGCTTTGACTATTCTTATAACAAGTCATTCATTACACTATATATTCATTACATTTCATAAGCCATTCTCTATTGATCATTCCAATGATTTCATTACTTTCATGTTAGGGAAGTTATGGGTTATTTAGTTAACGTTTTCATGTTTTATATATTATACATTTCATATCTACGAGACCTTGGAATTGTGGATGTAGCATTAAGACATCTCAAGTGAGGGCCCAACATATGGTACCTCAACCCGAGGGCCTTCTTTAGAAAACACAGAGTCTGCTTCATTCGTTCTTTCATACTTCACATTACTCATTTCATTTATTCATAGGCTGATGTAAACACCAGCTATACCTAGGATGAAGTTTAAGACTCTCATCGGGATCATGAAGTGCAATGACCAAGAATGACCTAATCCCATTACTTGAATCTGATTTCACCTCCTGATTGTCTTGCACAAACACCTTCGGTATCGTTCATTTCTTTATCTTTCATACTTTGAGGAACTTCAACTTTATAAAACATAGATCATGTGAGATCATGAAATCCGGTGTCTTCCCCACACCGAAAAAGAGGTGGAGTCACTGGCCAAGGTGAAACCAAAACATCCCTAGCTCGCTTAGGTGGAAAACCACTGGCTAGTTCCCTATGTTGGCAGCATAGTTCAAATACTAGGATATTTAGGGAGACCCATACCGACCTTAGTGGAAAGCCTCATCTCATGAGAATTACGTGAACCTCTTCCCTTCCCGAAAGAAGGCATCACCACTCATAACTAGCCTATCGGTGATGAGTTTAAAGTTCCTATTTACATTCAACTCTTACATCATCGAAGCTTGCTTCTAGAATGAGGTAGTCATATCTCATTAGATGATTTCTCATCTCTTTTTTACGTATTAAGTGTGAATTGTCCTTACACTTACATATATAATGTGATTGAGATTTATTTACTCTTTTGATGACTTGTCATCCTTACTTTACATTGATGAAATGTGAATTGTCCTTACATATCATCCTTACTTTACATTGATGAATGTGAATTGTTCTTACATATCATACTTAGGTGTTAATGAGACTAGTCTCACACATTCTAACACCTTCATTCGTGAGTATTTTTTAACAAATTAGCTTTGGCGTAAGTAAGACTTGTCTCACTTTCTTTAACACCCCATTCTGGTCACTTACTTAATTTAGACCCCTTTAATTATGTTATAACTCACGTTACTTACTTACTTTAGTGTAGTAGATTCATATCACCGTTTATGAACGATGAGCACTTCATTCAATGAGTTTCATGTGTTCATAGTTCATTCTTGTGGAGCATGTTGAGAGTTGTCCCAATGAATGCCATGCCCTTGGTTATGGATTCATTGATATTACTTTAGAAGTGCTTAATATATACTTGATACTCTTACTACACAAGAATTGCATATGATTAGTATTGGCTCAAGATTTGGGATGTTAGACTAGCAAAGTCATTCTTTTTGGTATAAGCCAATTTTACGTATGTTCATATTTAAATTGCCATATGTATGAACCCTTATCCAATCTTTTAATAATTTACATAAGTTCCTAGCCATTAGTATATATTCATTTTGACCAAATAGAGTTAGCCAATTTTATTGGAACCAGATAGCCAATTTATTCAAGATATGATTTCATAGATGTCTTTGAGCCAATTCTTAGTTTATGGCTTTTAGTGTAACGTTTTAAGAACATATTGGACAGCATCATATTAACATTTGATGTCTTTAGCATCTTCATAAAATCACAACAACTACAAGTCAACATTCGGCCAAAGACACATAATTCACTTAACACATCACAGACTTAACTTAGCATATTATAGATCCTTAATTATCATGATAAGATTAACTTTACGCAATTACAAGTTCACAAGTTCATTCGATACTCATCATTCAAGAACAATACATGTTAAAAAAAGCCAGCACCACATACCAACAACATGATCTCTAACCTATTCAACATTGAAATCGAAAAGGATACTAGGGAAGGGAAGTTCGACGAGAACGACGGGAACAACCCTAGTTTTCAAGATCTTGTGAATCGTTCGAAGGAAAATACTCTTGGAGAAAGAATTCCAAGAGATAAACCCATACCTTAAGTAGAACTTAATCTACGAAGACCATCTTGAACGAAAACTTGGAGAAACCTTGAAATCGCCTAGGAGAATCAATGGAATTTTCTGTTTTTCTTTCCCTCGCTTGCTTACTATTTTGCGTCCTTTTTCTCTATGAGTTTGAACGTGATTTTTAGGCTTATGAACTGATATTGAATTATACAACTTAGGTTTAATGAGTTAATTTAATAAAATAATTAACCGATTACCAAAACGCCCCTCCTAAGTTGACTAAACATAGGAGAACATAACACTTAGTCAAATCTGGAAATTGGTGTTGACTATGGTTTTGGTCAACATTTTGACTTTATATTAATTAATTAAATCCTTAATTTAATTAATTTAGGGACCTATGGTAAGTACTAAATTACCCCTAAGTCCTTGGAACCAAAATTAACCCTTTTGGACCAACCTAGGTTAAGTACTAGGACGTTTCTAGAGTTGTACTAGGTTAGTGTAAGAATTTAGTTTTGATCATTTAAATTGATTAATTAAATTGCTAATTTAATTAATTAGGTGACCTAAGTCAATTACTAAAGTACCCTTAACTCGTTAGGACCATAACCAATCCTTTGAACCATCCTAGGTTATGTACTAGGTTGTCTTTTTCTTGTTTTAACCGAAATCTGGAAATTGCTTTGTGATTTCGGTTTTGCCCCTTTAAATTAATTAATTAAGTTGCTAAATTAATTAATTAAGTAGCCTAGGGTAATTACTAAAGTATTCCTAGGTTGTTAGGACCTTAACTAACTCTTTGGACCATCCTAGGTTAGGTACTAGGTTGTCCCTTTCTTGTCTTAACCGAAATCTGAAAATTTCCTTTGTAGTTCGGTTTTAGCCCTTTTAAATTAATTAATTAAGTTGCTAAATTAATTAATTAGATAACCTAGGGGAATTAATAAAGTAGCCCTAAGTTTTTAGGACCATAACTAACCTTTTGGACCATCCTAGGTTAGCTACTAGGTTGTCTCTTCAACTAGTACTAGGTTAGTGTCAACCCGATTTAGTCCTAAGTTGTCGGGTGCACTAATTAGTTTATTTCGTTTGGTCCTAGGTTAGCTAGTTATTTAGGGCAGTAGGGTAGAGTCTAGAATTGGTTAGGAAGTTAGGCCCCACATGGAGTGGTCCTTTGTGCACGTTTTCCCCCCTAACTACCCTAACCAAATTCGGTTACGGTGGTCCCCTCTTGGTCGTATCTCCCCATGTGCTTGCACATGGACTTGCACATGAGTTGCTTGTACTTTCCTAACTAACTATTATTTATGGTTCTGGGAATGTTTACTTATTGTCCCAAGGACCCTCACCATGTCCTTGGGCACTGCTTAATTTACATGATCATTTTAAATGGTCATGTGCTATGGTACTAGGCTTGACACTTGGATGCCTAGTACTTCATATCTATTATGTGAATACTATTATTTTAGCTTAGGGTCTTCCTTGCACGTACATTTATTGAACATCAATCTTGGATTGGGGTATGACAACCCAAAAAATATATTTTTTATTCGTATATAGAAAATTGGCTAATATCCCTTGGCCAATGTTTCTATACTATGGCCAATATTTCTCAATATTGGGCATTGGGGTGCCTATGTACCCCTAATAGCCTATCCTAAGGGAATATCGGGCTCTACATTACACATATGATTTTCCGGAATGTTACACTCCTAATGGATTCCCAAGGATTTGAGCACATTACAACAAGTTGACCAAAAGATACACTTAACAGTGAACTACCTAGACTCCAAAATGGTGAAACTTCCAAAGCATTGCCAATGAGGAATAAGCATAATTTACGTAGGAGTTTCCCTTCAAAGTTAATCCTAAGACTCACTAAGGTAAGACATGAAGAAAGTACACATATACCTTCATCAATACACACCAAAGATACCCTCAAGACTTCCTTCCTTTCGGCATACTCACCTCATGATAAAAGGCACCCACTCAATGGTAATACAATAGAAGAACACCCAACAAAAACACCAAAGGCTTCCCTTTCGGAATGCCTACTTAGTGCAATGGGTAGGATGGCATCCCATACCACCACCTACCCTAAGTAGTACATTCTTTTAGAAGGTTTGGCACCAAGTCTTCCCTTTCGGAAGGTCCTACTTAGTACAATGGATAAGTAGCGTCCCATACCACCACCTACCCTAAGTAGTACGTTCTTTTAGAAGACTTAGTTCAATCAAATCACATATGTAACACATTAATTAGACAACTTATCATCTTCAATACTTTTGTGGGGGGTTAGCTTAACCGACAAAGACCATGAGAGCTAGGCATGGAATCCCGGTATTAACCCCTATCGGATGAGGGATACTCACTTGCCTAGAGTAAGGTCATACTTCTTAGCTTTTACATGGCTTTTCCAATAGATATACCTATGCGGGCACATAGTTAAGGGATAGGGAGATTGCTACAAAGTGACTCGTTCTCTACTAACGAGGAGTACTCATCTCAAAAGGTATAGGGAATACGACATCTCAACTCACGAAGCGTATTCCACCTCTTCTTCCTATCTCTCTGTCCTAGGCATAACTCCCCACGGATTCTCACATTATAGACTATAGGTTAAGGATAACTAGCGAATGCCACATCTCAACTCATGAAGTGCATTCATCGTCCAACCTATCTAGGAAATCTCATTAGGAAATAGTGAGGTTGCTACTAAACACTTCTCTCAACTCACGAAGAGTGCCCACCCCAAGACTCCCCTTCTTACTAAACATAGCTTCATTCATTCACTTAAAGTGTGTGTGTACATGTAAGTACACCTTGCATATAAGCATCATTTCATATACATTACTTCTAAACATGCTTTAGACTTTCATTTAACATCTTACACACTTTACATACTTCACTTATTCACATTCTTCAATTAGACCAAAATCTAGGTCAAACATACCATTTAAGCTTCACAATCACAAAACAAGACCCATTTACCATTTCTATTCATTCTACAAGTTATACCTTCAAGATTACATTATCAATACATATTAAGCGCTACCAATTCATCAAATAAGCACCACCACCAAGAAGGTGGACCATACCACTCAAGATCAATTTATCATAAGAACAAAACAATATAAACAACTCTTCAATTTACTAAGCCATAACAACCTATAATCATTTTATCATTAATTCATCATAATAAGGACCTTAGGGCAGTAGCTAAACCACCATTACAACACAATAAAACCAAAGTTCATTTTATACATAAATATGGTCATTTGACCCATTTCATAAACCACCATTTGAAAGGAAACTTTAATATGAGTTCATTAGGGTTTTAGCATTAGAATCACCAACTAACCTTAATAACGTCATTAATTTGTCATTAGAAACATTTGCATACAAGACCCATATTTGGTTGAAGATAATAGAAGTTAGGGTTGAAAACCCCTTTTTGAAATTCATAGGAAATGGCTTCTTGAATGAAAGGGTATTCAAGAATGGATACCATACCTCACTAAGCAAGCAAAACCCAAGAGTTTTTGATGAAGAGACACGGACAACCATCCCTCTTTCCTTCCTTGACCTCTATCTTTCAATGGAGTCTTGAGAGAGTTTGTCTAGAGAGAGTTTGAATTTTTGAACTGAGGGGTCTTTTCTAGGTCTAGGGTTTAAACCTAACTTAATATAACCTAAAAACACTAAAAATATCAGCCTAGGGTCTTAAAAGACTTGGGGTGTATTTACCTAAAACACCCCAAGTTTGGCAGTAACTTCACAGATTTACGGGCCTCATAGATGAGACCTTAACCAACAGACCATATGTGCATCAACGGACCGTTGGTAGGGTCTCGTTGTTTGGGACTTAGATCCAAATGGAGCCTGGCCACCTTGACCTTCTGGGCCAATCGACTCCCTAGGTCTACGGACCGTTGATGGACAAACGGACCGTCCTTAGGGTCGTCGTTGGTCACTGCTTTTTGGCAGTTTTTTCCAAGTCTTGGGCCATTCATCTAGGGCCCCTTGTGGGTCCTAGGTGGGGTCGTGCCCAGACGTTGAACCACTAAACTAAGTTGTCTAGGTCTTAGGAACATCCCATGAAAGTTTCAAGTAAAACGAACACGTAAAACTCATCCAAACACAACAAGACACACTAGTACATTCTAGGGCACACCTTCCGAACATCATGGATGTTTTTGGTCGATTGACCTCCAAACTCAACCAAACTTCACACACACCTTAGTAATACTAAACTAACTTATTTTAACACAAAATTCACTCAATCAACACTTACAAATCTCTAGTTCACCTTAGTTCGTTTTAGGGCGTTACATTCTCCCCCACTTGGGATAACATTCGTCCTCGAATGACACTTAAACTTAAAGAACAACAAGGACTCACTTAGACTCACATAACACACTGCAATCATGATCAAAACATTAAAATCCAAATCATCACTAACAAGGAGCATCATTTCACACTTTCAAACACTTAGCAACAAAAGCAACTTTTGCCAAACTTCACAAGTTTCAAAACTCATTCTTAACCTTCTCTTATGGAGGAACTAGCTTCTCCAACATTAAACATGCTCATATAAAACAACTTTGCACACATTTAAACTTTAATTCAAGGCAAACAAACTTTTCTCAAAAACGAGAAATGTTACAGTGAGCATCACTTTACACTACCCAACATACTCAAAGTTTTTTCAAAAATTCATTCTTTGAGCAATTCATCAAGATGACATGATCATATGAATTATAAAACCACATAAACGCATTTAATAACATAAAAGCAACAATCAAAAAGGGTTAAGACTTACCAAAATCATCAAAGTCGGATTAGTTATCCTTCCTAGCCCCCATCCCATAGGAAGGGTTCTTCTTGGGAGCATTAGGATCTTGGGAAGCTTGATTGACATCTTTTCCCCTTGCTTTGAGATTAGGGCAGTCCCTTATCTTGTGGCCTTTATTACCACATTCAAAACAACCATCCTTCCCGGCAAGACACTTACCCCCATGTTACTTTCCACAAGTAGGGCACCTAGCCCTTTCAAAAGTATGGCCACCACCTTGAGAATGTTGGTTTGGAACCATATCCTTGTTTCCCATGGAAGAATATTGGTGATAAAACCTATTCCTAGGCTTTTGGTGACTAGAATCATCCGAAGGCCTTTTTCCCTCTTGCCTTATCTCCCTAATTTTGGACTCCTCAATTTGTTGTGCATAAACCATGAGCCTAGAGATATCCATGTCATTAAGAAGAATTGGCGTACGACACCCTTTTTCCACCAAGCTAGACACTACCATCACAAATTTGTTCATCCTAGCCCTAGGGTTGGCTACCATAGTTGGGGCATACTTGGAGAGTTGGGTAAATTTGAGAGTGTACTCTTGCACACTCATTCCCCCTTGACGAAGATTCATAAACTCAACTATTTTCTTCTCCCTCCACTCTAGGGGAAAGAACCTATCTAGAAAAGCCTCTTTGAATTCCTCCCAATCAACCACACCTCTTTATAAGGGTCTCTCACCTCTCCATTGCTCATACCACACTTGAGCAACATCCTTAAGTTGGTAAGCGGCCAATTCAGCTTTCTGCCTAGGGGTCACACCCATAGCATCTACCACTTTGAAAACCTAATCTATGAAGCTTTGTGGATCTTCATCCACCTTAGTGCCATGAAAAGTTGGAGGGTTCATCCTCATGAAATCACGAATTCTAGAGGTAGGAGTACTAGCATTAGGTTGGGGCCTATCCCCTTGGTTAGCTTGGCCCACAAAGTGATTGTTGACGACATGAGATTGAGCCGTCATGAGTTGGGTCAAGTTCATTAGGGCAGCCCTCAACTCTGCATTAGTCATATCACCTTCAACAAAAGGAGCTTGAGGCATAGGAGTCACTTGAGGACCTTGAGGTTCCGGAGGCACTTGAGGTTCTTGAAGAGGAACCTCCACATTTTCTTCCTCCTCTAGGCCAACAATAGGAACTTGGTCACGGAGATGGATCCTCTCATTAGCTACACCACCCTCCTCCCTTCTAGCGGTCGATCTCCTAGTATTCATGTCCTAAAAACACAAAGAGAAGAGATTAAGAAAAGACACCTTATAAACTCAACTCTTGTCCATGGATGTGTCGCGACTCACACCAATGACCAAGATACTACTAGATGTGGCTTGTGAGACTTTTAGACCTTAAACTATTTCCCATAATCTTATGCTCTGATACCAAGTCTGTCACGACCCGACAGTACCCCGTAGAAGTTATGGCTGACTCTCGAATCGTGGCCGCACGTACTAGACCCTTTGGGGTCTCGTACAAGCCCTTCAACTCTCGTCCATAACATAAAGCATGAAAAGTAGTGCGGAATTAAAAATTTTCACGATAATAATAATAAAATAAGTCTTTTCATAAATACTAGGAAACCTTGTCGTCACAAGCCATCTTAAAGACACAACATAGAATTTTAGGGACACGGCCCTTTACAATAAAAGGAAATACATAAATAAGTTTTAATGAAGAAACTAAGAAACATAAACTATGACATCGAATATATGAGGACATACCAAATTCTTGAGAGATAGAGTTCCCAAGCTTCAACTCCGATCCTCCAAAAGCTTCCAACCTATACTCATAAGGTATATAAAAGTATGGGGTTAGTACAACAATGTACTAAGTCTGGCATATGCAAAAAAAATGTAAAAAGGGACATTTTTAGCAAAAATAAGCTTTCATGCCAATCTAATAAAACATTCATGAACTTATGAACAAAACAACATAAGAAGCATCATTAAATACTTAAAGAAGAACTTCCATAATTTTACCTCAATAATACACTTTACAGTAAGCACACCAAAGCTTACAGTGAACCGACTCGAGCATACAATTTCACATAAGTACTCTCCTCCAATAGGACTCTTAGGTCACACTAAGTGCAATGTGAGAGTAGCATCCCATACTACCACTCCCACTAGCGCTCCTAATGGATTCCCAAGGATTTAAGCACATTACAATAAGTTGACCAAAAGATACACTTAACAGTGAACTACCTAGACTCCAAAATGGTGAAACTTCCAAAGCATTGCCAATGATGAATAAGCATCATTTCCGTAGGAGTTTCCCTTTAAAGGTAATCATAAGACTCACTAAGGTAAGACATGAAGAAAGTATACATATACCTTCATCAATACACACCAAAGCGACCCTCAAGACTTCCTTCCTTTCGGCATACTCACCTCAGGATAACAAGAACCCATTCAATGGCAAAACAATAGAAGAACACCCAATAAAAACACCAAAGGTTTCCCTTTGGGAATGCCTACTTAGTGCAATGGGTAGGATGGCGTCCCATACCACCACCTACCCTAAGTAGTACATTCTTTTAGAAGGTTTGGCACCAAGTCTTCCCTTTCGGAAGGTCCTACTTAGTGCAATGGATAGGTAGCGTCCCATACCACCACCTACCCTAAGTAGCACGTTCTTTTAGAAGACTTAGTTCAATCTAATCACATATGTAACACATTAAGTAGACAACTTATCATTTTAAATACTTTGTGGGGGGTTAGTTTAACCGACAAAGACCATGAGAGCTAGGCATGAAATCCCGATATTAACCCCTATCAGATGAGGGATCCTCACTTTCCTATAGTAAGGTCATACTTCTTAGCTTTTACATGGCTTTTCCAATAGATATACCTATGCGGGCACATAGTTAAGGGATAGGGAGATTGCTACTAAGTGACTCATTCTCTACTAACGAGGAGTACTCATCTCAAAAGGTATAAGGGAGTACGATATCTCAACTCACGAAGCATATTCCACCTCTTCTTCCTATCCTCTCAGTGCTAGGCATAAATCCCCACGGATTCTCACATTATAGGCTATAGGTTAAGGATAACTAGCGAATGCCACATCTCAACTCACGAAGTGCATTCATCGTCCAACCTATCTAGGAAATCTCATTAGGAAATAGTGAGGTTGCTACTAGACACTTCATCTCAACTCAGGAAGAGTTCCCACCCCAAGACTCCCCTTCTTACTAAACATAGCTTCATTCATTCACTTAAAGTGTGTGTATACATGTAAGCACACCTTGCATACTTCTAAACATGCTTTTGACTTTCATTTAACATCTTACACACTTTACATACTTCACTTATTCACATTCTTAAATTAGACCAAAATCTAGGTCAAACATAGCATTTAAGCTTCACAATCACAAAACAAGACCCATTGACCATTTCTATTCATTCTACAATTTAGACCTTCAAGATTACATTATCAATACATATTAAACGCTACCAATTCATCAAATAAGCATCGCTACCAAGAAGGTGGACATACCACTCAAGATCAATTTATCATAAGAACAAAACAATATAAGCAACTCTTCAATTTACTAAGCCATAACAACCTATAATCATTTTATCATTAATTCATCATAATAAGGCTCTTATGGCTGTAGCTAAACCACCATTACAACACAATAAAACCAACGTTCATTTTATACATAAATATGCTCATTTGACCCATTTCATAAACCACCATTTGAAAGGAAACTTTAACATGAGTTCATTAGGTTTTTAGAATTAGAATAACCAACTAACCTTAATAACATCATTAATTTATCATTAGAAACATTTTCATGCAAGACCCATATTGGGTTGAAGATAATAGAAGTTAGGGTTGAAAACCCCTTTTTGAAATTCATAGGAAATGGCTTCTTGAATGAAAGGGTATTCAAGAATGGATACCATACCTCACTAAGCAAGCAAAACCCAAGAGTTTTTTATGAAGATACACGTCCAACCATCCCTCTTTCCTTCCTTGACCTCTAGCTTTCAATGGAGTCTTGAGAGAGTTTGTCTTTAGAGAGAGAGTTTGAATTTTTGAAGTGAGGGGTCTTGTCTAGGTATAGGGTTTAAAACTAACTTAATATAACTTAAAAACACTAAAAATATCATCCTAGGGTCTTAAAATACTTGGGGTGTATCTACATAAAACACCCCAAGTTTGGCAGTAACTTCACAGATTTACAAGCCTCACAGACGAGACCTTAACCAACGGACAGTCTGTGCATCAATGGACCGTTGGTAGGGTCTCGTGGTTTGGGACTTAGCTCCAAATGGATCCTGGCCACCTTAAACTTCTGGTCCAATCTACGCCCTAGGTCTATGGACCGTTGATGGACCAACGGACCGTCCTTAGGGTCGTCGTTGGTCACTACTTTTTGGCAGTTTTGCCCAAGTCTTGGGCCCTTCATCTAGGGCCCCTTGTGGGTCCTAGGTGGGGTCGTGCCCAGACTTTAAACCCCTAAAATAAGTCGTCTAGGTCTTAGGAACATCCCATGCAAGTTTCAAGTAAAACAAACACATAAAACTCATCCAAACAGAACAAGACACACTAGTACATTCTAGGGCACACCTTTCGAATGTCATGGACGTTTTTGGTCGATTGACCTCCAAACTCAACCAAACTTCACACACACCTTAGGAATACTAAACTAACTTAGTTTAACACAAAATTCACTCAAGCAACACTTACGAAGCTCTAGTTCACCTTCATTCATTTTAGGGCGTTACAGGAAATTGGTGAGTGATCTATGTCTCTCTACTCTCTAATGAATTGAAGATGTAGTGTACATGTTAGTAGTATGATCCTGTTGTGTTTATGAAAGATTTCGGCTATGTTAAAATACATTTAGATACTGCCCTATATTGGTAATATGGATGAAAGATGATTTTTGATCAATAATGATCAAAGGTTAATGGATTGGTAAGAATTGCTATACTCCTCTACATTCTTATAGAATTGCTAGTTGATGTAGCCTTGTATGGCATTGTGTGGTATGGTCCACTTATGGTGGTGGTGTTTACTTTATTGTCATTGTATATGTGATGTGACATGGCCTTGAAGGCAATTGTATTATGAATGTGTGGTGGTGATGATCACCCAATGTGAAGTCTCATGCCTAGTCTTCTATTCTAGTTGTAATATAAGTTGTGTTGTTAATGTATAAGCCTGTGAATGACTATCTTAGGTTTATGTTTCGGTGTTGCCATTGATGATATAATGATGATTAATGACCCCTACCTATGTAACCCTATGTGAATGTGTGAATAGCTAATGTTAGGTGTCTTAAGTGTAATATGAAATTACCTTGTCTCCTATGCTAGTATGTGTTCTGTGGTCTATACTTGAAGGTGCATTGTGGTCATAAGAGGGTGGCTTCCTCAATGTGTTGTTGATAGCCACTAGGTGATCATTTTGACCAATGTACACACACTCACCGTTCATGCATGCTTAAGAGTAGTATAGGTTCATGGTGTCTAATGATAGGGTATTCTCATATGCAGTTGTGTCTACTACTATGCATGTAAATCTTATCTTTATGAAGTATGATATGTATCCCTTAACTAGGATTATTTGATAGGTGTACTAGTATGGATAAGGATATAGGACCTTGTCCATGCATTGCACACGTGTGCCTTGATAGGATAGTTCCTAGGTTTGGTTTCCTATGTACATGAATATGAAAGTGTGGTTATGTTTTGAATATGCATAGTGTCTTAATGTGCTTATATGAAAGGATTTCTCATAAATACACTTATGCATTAATGTATGAACATGTGTGCCCTTAATGTATTTATGTGAAAGGCTTGCTCAGATATATGTATACACACACATGTATGATAATCTAGTCAAAAGGGGGGCTCTTAGAAGGTGTTCGCAGGAGTACCCTAAACTAGATGGTGCTTTGATATGCTATGTCCACGTGAGAGGAATTCTCACATGATTTAGGTTGATGAACTCTTATCTATAACCTATGAGCTAAGCATATGAGCGGTTAACTCTCCTAAGCCTATATTTTATAAAGTAAAGATAATAATGGCTTTTCAATAAAGGGAACTTAGCTTAACACCGAGTGAACTTAGATGACGGGTGCCCCTTCCCAATGTGGGAATGCTTGTTCACCATAGTCCTCACGAGGTGGATAAGTACAATGCCTCAATATGTTACATAAGTGGATAACTACAATGCCTCAATAGGCATAAAGAGAGTTTCCACATGTACCTCCAAGTTCCATAAACTATGTTTGTCACATAGGATCTAGCAAGTGATATCACCTAATATGCTAGCATGTGTTAATGTTGTACCTTGGCTAGGTAGAGTACCTTCCATTGGTGTAAGACTCTACAACACCGAATTCCATGTTTAGCAGCCATGGTCTTAGTGTCGGTTAAGACTATAGTTTTCCTAAAGTAAAACGAACAATGGAAGTAAAGTAAGGACCCTAACTAGGATAACGTAAGGGTAGTTTCTTAGTGTAGGTGGGGGTATGGGACTTCACCTATGCATTGTACAAGTATCTCTTGAGGGAAATTCTAGGAAGGTGCTCTAATGCATGTGACTATGTTTATGTTACTTATGCATGACATTGTAGTGTAGTCTACTTGTTGTGATGGAATGCATGGTATGAGTCCTAATGGGTCTATATGATGAGCTCTCTCCTTATGTACATAATGTTTGTATTATTGACTATATGATTGAAGGTCCTACTTGATATGGATAAAGTTGACTATAGTATTATGGCTGATGTATGAAGTGTATATACTTGTCTTGTTGATGTATGGAATTAATGTTAAGGCTTGTGGTCTCATGATAGGTTTACTAAGTATGTGTGAGGTTATGGGGCCGTACATGTACATTGAACTAGTAACTAAAGAGAATAGTACTTACGGTAAAGTGCAAGGAGGTTACTATAATGTGACTCCAAATGTGCCTTAAATGCAATGTGTGATTTTATATGATGTATGACCATTGAATATGTCTATATGAAGTATGTGAATTGTATAATGCTATTGTATCAAAGTTTTATCAAGCTTTCACAAAAATGGCATGATGCATGGTTTCAAATAAAATGTCCCTTTTAAATTCATGTTTTTGCATGGTTGCCATACTTAATGTATTCTTGTACTAACACGATTCTTCTCTACCTTTTTATACAATGTGTAGGTTATGGATGCTTAAAGGTTGTCTATAAGGTGAAGGGCTTGATATGTGCTATCCAAGCTCAAAGAAAGGGATCCTTACGTTTCAAGGATTCCGTACATTATGTTTACGTGAAGTCTTGTAATAAGTATAGTTATGATTTTATGTTATAAGGGTCATGTCCCTAATGTACTCTAATGATGTTGAGTCTAAGATGGCAAAGAGACTTACAGTCTTACAAACGTGGTATCAGAGCGTGAGGTTATAAAAGTGGATTTAGGGTCCAAAATATCTCATATTGCCACATCTAGTAGAGTTTCCTTCATTGGTGGTGAGTCGCAACACATCCATGAGCGGGAGGCTATAGGACGATAGAGTTTCCCTTCTTCATCATTGTCATGTCGTTCCATAGAACTTAAGTATATAAGATCCCTCTCTCTCTTATGTTTTCATAGCTTTTAGATGTGATTGCTTGGATGAAATGGTATCTCTATGCTTGAGGGATAAAAGGTAAGTTTGATGTTTATCTTGGATTTATGGTTTGATGAGTATGTGTGAAGGTGAAATTTGGTTTATGTTGATATAATGCCCTTTGTGGCTATGCATGAGATCTATGCGGAATGACATGTTATGTTGAGAAATGTATGTCATGATATGATTAAAGCATGTTAAGAGTTATTATGGTTAAAGTGAGTTATTTTTGGAATGGTGTGTTGCTATATGTTTTTGCATGATGATAGTCTTATGATATGGTTTATACTTGAAATGCCTTGAATAGGTATGGTAAATGGCTAAAAATGCATGTTGCTCTTATATGTTTAAGTGTTCAATGTTGCCCTTTGTATATGTGTAATGGTTCAGTGTTGCCTTCTATGTGTGAACGTTCATGGTTGCTTTGATTGGGTTGAAGTCTTTTCTATAGGCTTTATCTTAGAGGTAAAGGTAGTGTGCTTATCTTGGTACGGTGATGATGTGGGTTTAAATGACCTAGAATTTACCTTAATTCAGTATTGAAAGAAAAGAAAGAGGTCTTATGGCTAAGTCTCCTCTATTGTTTCCCCTAAGGTTGTCATGACCCTTGGTGTCTATGGTATAGTTGAGACCTTATGTGGTTAGGTAGTATGACCTAACTTGAATGTTATGGATTTCCTTTAGGTGTTGAACTTGGAGGAATGATGATGTTTGAGGTATTAGCCTTTGATCATTGAGTTAGTAGGCTCCTTGAGGTGAGATTAGGAGTAAAAACCCTCTATGATGTTAAACCTTCTTGAGTGAAGAGTACGAAAGATTTGTTTTGACTAGCCTTGACCTTGGTGTTTAAGCGGATGAGGTGAATAGGCATACCCAAAGTGGGGGATATAGTGCCTAGATTGTAAGATTTTATATGCCTTTGATGTCCCTATGTTGAGTTACTGTAAACCCTTTTAGCTTGATAATCACTTTTAAGTGACGATGATGAGGGTTGATAAGATAAGACACTTTTGAGGTTGGGTTTAGTTGCTCTTAAATGGGTTTACCCTAAGTGGTGGATGGTGATGTGAGTAGTAAGGTTGTATATATTTCTATCTTGTCCTTCTATTCATATTTGAGCTCGAAACTAATGAGTTCCTAGAAGCTTGTTCATGATAAGAGTCTTGCATATAAGTATGAGTTGCATGTTCTCCATATGTTATGTATGTCTAAATTGACACTATGTTAAGCATGATTTGATGATTCTTAAGTGCATGAAAAAGAATTTTGATCAAATTCATGTTTTCTCATGTAAATTGTACATCTTGATATGCTAGTTGTGCACTTAACTTCATGAGATAAGGTAAGAAGCATGTTTGAAGTCACTCTTCATGTGTAGTATTTAGCCTCATAATGAGAATTTGAGTCTCCTTAAAATGAAAAATAATGTGTCTCTTGAAAGTTTTGTGACTTTTATGATTTGGAAAACATGATTGTAGGCTCACTCTTGAAATGTGAAGGCATGTTTAGCTAGTGTCCTTGTTTGTGCCTATAAATTTTGAGATTTTCCCAAATTGATGATTGCTTATGAAGGCTAGTGTTATGTTGGAATTTGATATTTTGTGAAATGACTTCCTATTGTTGTGATGTTTTCGGTGTGACTTACCATTTTTACTTCACTAGAAAAAAAATATGAGCATGCTTTGGGTTAAAGATTTAGAACTTCTCATTTAAAAATGAATTGAACATTGTACCTTGCATGGGTGTGATCTCATGAGACATGTAAGTGTGTTGAGGAGATGAACATTCCTTCCTAAAACATAACTACGCATGGTATGGTGGAGTATGGCCCCTATGGCATTACTTTATGTGCATTCAAGTATGAGTGCTTACTTGCTTCTTGAGTGTTGTTGAATCTGCCTAAGTGTGACTTGAATAAAGTTGCATAATGAACTGTTAATGAAATGAAGTGTAATGACCATGTTATAATTAGGAGAAGGATTTTCCTCCTATGAACATGAGAAGTGCCTACGTGTTTGATGCATTAAGAATGAGTGAGTGAAAGTGTGACTTGCTTGTGTTGAATTGAATGCTAAATGGTTTGAAGTTTGTGTTCCTTGTAAGTTTGATGAATTTACTTCTATATGATGATTTTATGAATGTTGTGAGCTTCTCTATGGTTCATTGAAGTCCTCGTTGTGTTTATAATATCCCAAGTGTCATTCGACGAATGTTCCCAAGTGAGGGAGATTGTAAGACCCTCAAAATGAGTTAGAATGTCTAGAGCCTCACATGTGCCTATAAGCTTGTTAAAATGTTAATTAAGTGTTTAAAATCATGTATGATTGATTTGAAATCATTTGGAAGACAAATGTCCAAGAACGTCCAAGACGTTCAAAAGTAAGCCCTTGAGATGTTCATGTGTGACATTAGTGTGCCTAGCCTATTTGGAAGTGTTACGAGTGTTGTTTGATACTCAAACTGTTATGAAAGGTCCTTGACATGTTTAGCAGTTTATTTACGTTGGAAACACCCAGGTACGACTCTCCAAGGGCCCCGCAAAAGTCCCTCAAGGAGGACCCAAAGTCTGCCTAGACATTGCATTGGCAGTGTCTACGACCCTCAATCGACGGCCAGTAGTCTCACCTACACCCCGTCGATGGTGAGGCGTCGTTTGACACTTGGCCTGGTGAAGGCTCAGGCCAAATGACAGGCCACAGTCCCAAACGACGGACAAGAGTATGGTCTGTCGATGGACCTACTGGGCGTCGATGGAGATCGTCGATGCAGCCTGAAACAAGCTACCAGGCGGATTGTTTCATTAAGGGGTGAACGGGAAATTCACCCCACGTCCTAAACTGACCCTAGGAGGTTTATTTGGTTATTTTTGAGTATATTTAGTTGGTTAAAAACGTGACAACCCCATTCCCAATTCATTCTTCAAAAATTAGACTTCCCTACAAAACCAAACTCTCTCTAGAAACCTCCATTGGAGATGAAGCTCAAAAACAGTCGTGGTGATGAATTCTCAAGCTTTCTTCATCAACATTTCGTGGTTCTCTCCTACATTGAGATATGGTGATCCTTTATCTCTATATAACCTTTCATATAGAGAGATTCTTTAATGTTTTCAAAGAGAACTCATGATTAAACTCTATATCTTTCAATCTAGACATTGGTTCTTTCTCAAATTGATTTCAAAAGCTTGCTTATGATTAATTGATGATTATATACTGATTTTAAAGTTATTTTCAATCCAATTCCATGTTGAACCCATGATCTCTCCTAAATCTCGATTTAGCCTATGTGTGGGCTTTGTGATCTTGATCTTATGATAATTGAATTGTGATTCTATTATGACGAATTGTCTTTGCTACTGCCTATAATGCAATTTGATGATGAATTATGTGTAATTGATCCAATGTGGATAGATTATTGATGAATTGGTAAGGATTGATCTAGGTTCTTCTAGCCTCTATAGATTGATAATGTAATGTACATGATGTGATCTTAATCTAAAATCTAGAGTAGATGAAGCATGACTTTATTTAGGTTATGATATCATTAGCTACTGAACTACATGTATATTTTTGATGAATTGTGGGTATTGATAATTATCAAAGCAAGGGAAATTGGTGAGTGATCTATGTCTCTATACTATCTAATGAATTGGTGATGTAGTGTACATGTTAGTAGTATGATCTTGTTGTTGTTTATGCATGATTTCGGATATGTAAAAATACATTTAGATACTGCACTATATTGGTAATATTGATGAAAGATGATTATTGATCAATAATGATGAAAGGTTTATGGATTGGTAAGATTTGCTATACTCTTCTACTTTCTTATAGAATTGCTAGTTGATGTAGCCTTATATGGCATTTTGTGGTAGTGTCCAGTTATGGTGGCGGTGTTTACTTTATTGATGTATATGTGATTTGATCATGGACTTGAAGGCAATTGTATTATGAATCTGTGGTGGTGATGATCACCCAATGTGAAGTCTCATGCCTAGTCTTCTATTATAGTTGTGATCGAGGTTGTGTTGTTAATGTATAAGCTTAAGAATGACTATGCTAGGGTTATGTTTAGGTGCTGCCATTGATGAAGTAATGATGATTAATGACCCCTACCTATGTACCCCTATGGGAATGCGTGAATAGCTAATGTTAGGAAGTCTTAAGTGTAACGTCAAATTAGCTTGTCTCCTCTGCTAGTGTGTGTTGTGTGGTCAATGCTTGAAGGTGCATTGTGGTCCTAAGAGGGTGGCTGCCTCAATGTGTTGTTGATAGCCATGTTGACACCCAAATTTTGACCTCCCCGGTAAATTAGCTAGCGAGTTTCCTAATTCCTAAACGATTTAAGATAATTAGATTTTATGAAGTTTTAAAGTATTTTACGTTATGTTAAATTAATTTCATAATATATTTTTATATATATAATTACGTACATAATTAGCTTATTTTCTAAATACTAGAAAATCATTTCAAAAGAGTTTAGTTTCCGGCAAATGTTGGGTATAATTAGTTTAAGATTATTATCGTTTACCTTTTGAATTATATTTTATAATTACCTTTTGAATTTTTATCTTATAATTATGTCAATTATTTTATTTCGTTAAAATTAAGAAGCTTGTTTAATTAATTTATTTCATCTATTACCAAATATTTAATCCATTTTTGACAAGACCATTTTTGGGCCTCTTATTTTTTCAGCAATTCATTCTCCCAGGCCCAAATTTTAAATTCTCCAATTCGTATTTCTAAACCCAATTACCAAATTCCCAGCCCATCCCCATCAGTCGATCCAGACCAAGAAATGTCAATTTTCAGCTGGCCCAACACAATAAGTCTTCCACCCTTTTTCCCATTTTTACAAAAAAAAAAAAAAAAAAAAAAGCCCAATCTTTCCTCAAGAGAGAACTCCAAGTCAGCCCCTCCCTGAAATTCCTTTTTTCAGCCCACTTATTTTTCCCAATTTCCCAACCCATCTGAAAACCCAACGCTTCACAGCCTCCCCAACGCGACAAATTCCCAGAAAAAAGGCGACCCCCAGCAACAAGGCGATAGAGCAGAGCGCGGTGGCTTCACGCTCTCGCGTCGCTCTTCCATTTTCCCGTTGGGATCAGCTTTTGGGACGAATCTCTCTGCGCTCGTACGGATCTGGAAGAAAGCAGCAGTGAGTCACGCGAAATTGTCCTTGCATTTTAGGATTGAGCCGCGTGGCATAGCAAGGACGAATAGAGCTATTTTGGGGCGTTGATTCCCCTATTCCCCCTTTGGAATAGGACGGAATAGGAGATAATCTTCAGAGTTTTGTTTGCTCTGTTTTGGGGTGGGAATTCAAATTTTTCTTTAGGATTCGAGATGGGCTTTTGGACCCGAAGTGATCGATATTTGCCCCGATTCTGAACCCTAGTTTCCGGTATAAGTATTCATCTTCTTCATTTGTGTGAGGAGGAGAGGAAAGAAAAAAAAAAAGAAGAAGAAGAAGGAAAAGGGGAAAATTTTCCAAGAGAAAATCTTCAAGAAAGTTGAGGCTAAAGGAAATTTGAGTGAAAACATCTGCCTATACCAAATACGTTCCAAAAAGAGGCAAGAAAAGTGTCTAATCATTGATATTCTAGGGTTCGAAGCTTTTTTTTCTTGGTTACTGTTTGGTCCCGAGTTTTGTGGTGAGCACTTGTTGCTCGCTTCTACCTGCGCTTTCTTTCGTCCGCTGCCACCGAAAAGTGTCTGCACTTGTGTGGTAAAGGTCGTCACTCTCGAGCTCGTCCGTTCTAGTTCCTGCTCCAGAGAAGGTACTTCCTTTACCATTTTTTTTAATCCAGTTTGTTTAGCTCCCTATCTTATTGTTGTGTTTATGTGTGTTGATTATATATTACTATTTTATTCTTATTTCTTATTATATTATTATTATCACTATTATTATTATTATTATTATTTGTTTCTATATAGATATTGAGTGCTATGTGATTAGTATAATTCCATTTGAGTAGTCCAGTATCTCAAATGTTTTCTTTAGTTGTCAACTAGCTTATTTAAATCTTACTCGTTGGACTCATTTTTAAATCCTTTATTAAATATGTGCTTGATTGCCCTTGGGGTTAACATGTAGACTAGTCGAGAGTGTCAGGTTCATAGTTAAATTAGCATGATAATGGGATGTGTTGTGAGTGTGTTCGAGCTTTAGTTGTTTCCACGTATCTCCTAAAAAATCTCAACTTTTAAGAAAGG
This sequence comes from Solanum lycopersicoides, assembly GCA_022817965.1. Lineage (NCBI taxonomy): Eukaryota > Viridiplantae > Streptophyta > Magnoliopsida > Solanales > Solanaceae > Solanum > Solanum lycopersicoides. Next base: position 31,543,332 of record CM040624.1, read on the forward strand.
GACTTTTCTTTTCCTTACATGATAACTTTGTTTAGTTAAATACATATTTTGAATATGCTTCTATCGTTTTATTTAGTCATTTTTTTGTAAAAATAAATAAATAAATTAGAGTTTACGTATGCAAATTTACTCTAGTTCAGTCTTGAAAATGTTGTTGAAAGTCTAGCCTAAGTTCATATGATCTAAATTCATATTTGTTTACTGATTTATCCCTTTGCACAAGTTGGTTTAAAATCTTGTTTATGTCAAACTTTGATGTTTCGCCTGCTTACTGTTTTCTTTTCATAATTCTTCAGTTAGCTATTTGATGACATATCCAATAACTATTAAGTTATAAAGAGTTTGAATCCTTGTTTTTTTTTTTTCCAATTAAATTAGGAGTAGCCTTTACGAATCTTCTTCATCATAGTATTACTTGCCATGATAATTTAATTATTGTATAGGTGATTTTTGGTTGGTCATAACTTCAAATAGCTATTGATTTGATTATTGGTTTGTTTCTTTTAAATAATTGGTTTATGTGTTGACCGAGTGATTATGCATTGTCTTCGTTTTATTATCATGAAAATGGAGAATAATCATTCACTGTTTTGGTATCATATGAGTAATGGTCAACATGCCACTGGCACATTTTATTTGATCACAATAGAGTTTTGCTGCTTATGGGAAATTCAGCATATGTTATCTTAACATTGTTTTGAACAAGTTACTAACCTATTTATTTTTTGCTACATGTGACAATAATCCGAGTCCATTTTGGACCCCACCCCGCATATCCACGTTGATTTCCTATTGAGTCTAGCCCGTTTTAAAACCGATGGACAGGTCATGAAGCTTAAAAATGGAGGAAAAGTTGAAGAAGTTGGGATTAGAAGACCAAAATTATTTTTATTATTGTTGTAGTTTGTTGTTTTCAGGCCTAAGCCTTGTAAACTTCCCTTATTATCATTTTGCTAGATTTAGGACAGGTGACGATTTGGGTCTTAGGCCCAAATAAATAAAATTTATTATCTCGTTAGTTTAGGACAGGTACAAATCAAATGGGCCTGAGACCCAAAAGAAAAAAATCGGTCCAAACACCGGTCCAGGCGGACAGAAACCCGGATTTGGACCCAAGTCTCTTTCCCTCTCTCTTTATTTGCTTTCAAGTATTTACTTGCTTTAATTGTCGTTTAGTTTCAAAGTTAGAAAAAATCTGAACCCCCCGCAAGTGTCATAAATATTTTATTGACTTAAAATTAAAATAATTTTGCAAAATAAAATGATCTAAAAAATAAGTTAGTATATTTAACTCTCTATTTCAAATATTTTTCAAGTCAAGTTAAAAACAAATTTTAGCCAAACTAGTTAGTTGTTGGATAACCGCAAGTTAGCGGACGTCTTAGGTGCTTTCAAAACCTTCCTAAGACGTTAATTTGAATCCCCGAACCCTTTAAATGTTTTCAAACAATTTTCTCTGTTAAGTTATTTGAAAACGTTAGTTTTCTTGATTTTTCTTTAAAATTAAGTGGCGACTCTAAAAACCTCGAAAAATTCTATAAAAATATTATTTTTTGATAAAACAGAAATGGCGACTCTGCTGGGGACTAGGAGGATTCTAACCTTAAAACTAACGTATTTTGGCTATGTGAGTTAACTGTTTATCTTTTTATTTATTGCTTTATTGAACTGTTGCATTCATGGCATATCATAATTCCGTCAAACGACGTTTGTTTTATTTCCACTAAAGGACGATTATGCGGGTTCGCAGTCGTTCGTTAACCAAAATTTTCTCGGGGCACCCTGACGAGTGTAGTTGGCTACTTGATAGTCAACGATCGTTAACTGTCCCAGCCCAAGTAGTCCGCTTGGGTAACCCTTTCCACTCTAAATACAACCCACTCTTAGTTAAACTAAGATAGAGCGAAACCCAATCCCGAAAATAGCGCATTGGCCTAAGACGACCCAACACCCAAGGAGTGTTGGGCCCATTAGAAAGACCACCTTGAGTCCAAAGAGCCCACGGCTCGATAGGACGATCATATTGTGTGTTCTGAAGGATGTATTGCGTGTTTAAATGTTTGTTGTATCGTGGGGGTGGAAATTAATTGGTTGTATGTTTTTGTAGATGTCGAGTCAGTTTCTTCATTTCAACATGGTCACCAAGACACCCTACATTCTCCGTGTGTGGTGGGATAACCTCATAGATTGTCAAAAGAGAGAAATATCGATTCACCTGGGTCACTTACCTTCGATAATGGATTTCAAGGTTTGGCCCACGTTTATTGAGGTTATCACTCGGTTTTGGGATGACAAAAGGATGGTCTTTCGATTTGGAGATGTCGAAATAACACCGACATTGGAGGAGATTAAAGATTGTATAGACTCTATTGGGACGTGTGGTAAAAGGAAAAAATGTCCCGATCATCACATCCTTCTACCAGATAGGCCAACTGCCGGAGAATTGAGAGACATATTGTTACTAGTAAGAGCTAATTGGTTGGAAACCCATGATATACCGTTAATGAGATTCTTCGAAAGATGGGGGCATGATAGCTATTTCGATCAATTTCCAAACGAATTCCACGATCACAGTACTTGGAGGCAAACTCAAGTCATTGCATTCTCCGCATGCCTTTTAGGAACTATGGTGTTCCCAAAAGATGAAGGAAAGAATATCGACACCCGGGTCGTGATGGTAGTGGACGCCATTTTCAGAGGGATAGGCAAGAAACAAGAAGAAAAGAAATACTGCAGTTTGGCCCCAATCATTTTGGCCGATATTTATCGATCTTTGAGTTTGTGCAAGAACGGATTTCCGTTTTTCCAAGGTTGCAACATTCTACTTCAATGGTGGATGACTGAACATCTCTGCAAAAGGGACGGCGCCCGATCACAAGAGTTGGCCAAGCCAAGCCAGACGAGTCCCTTTGATAATTATGAATTCTACCTAAGCATCCGGAGATTCCCAATTCATACCACCAGGGGAGCGTGGGCAAGGGTATTTTATGATTTGAAAGAAGGAGATATACAATGGATGTTGCCGAACTTCAAGTCTGAGAGGATAGCAGCACAAGGGGCCAAACTTCCATTTTTAGTCCTTCCCGGCATCAGAGGATTACGGCCCTATAACCCAGCTAGGGTGATGCGGCAATTTGGTAGAACACAAATCCTACCCGTCCAAGGGGATGCTAGCTCTTTTATTGTCGATTACAACGAGAACGGCAAAATACCTTTCGCCAAGATCATCCTCCAAGAGTGGGCCGGACGTGTCAACATGAAATGGGATATTGCTGAAAACAGATATGAAGCTGGGTATGTCGATGAATACAAGACATGGTTGAAGAATGATCTCTGTGGTGTAGTGAACCCAACACCACGCGCAGGTCAAGAAATTGAAGACGTACAGACAAGGCTTCAAATCCATGCATATCATTTTCAGCAAGAATGGGACCGAAGGGAGCAAGAATTTCAGCAAAGGGAGCAGGATTTTCAGAAAAGGGAGCAGGAATTTCAGAAAAGGGAACAAGAATTTCAGCAAAAGGAGCAAGAATACAAGTTCCGAGAGTTAGAAAATCAGAGGGTTTTGGCTGGGACGTCACAAGAGTTAACTGATACAAGGACTTGTCTGATGCGTTTGGATGCGGTCCTGGACGAGCAGATGAACACTCTACAAGTCGTACCAACATCTTCCAAAGCTGCGTTCGCTGAGCTGTACGTGTTCACAAGCAAGTGCATTATCCGCGAAGAAGTAAAGAAAGCCAGAAGAGGAGCAGAGCCATCAACCTTCTAACTCCCCTGCGTGGGATTGTTTTCTATCTGTATTCGCATTATACCCCCTCCCTGAAAATGTACCCCGTTATTGATTGAAGTTATGTAACGAACGTTATAATTTTAATTAAAGTTATTTTTGGGGGTGAAACAATATGTTTCAAATGATGCAATACATTCTTCAGATTCGCTAGGCCTACCCTTGGCACAAAAGGGTCACATGCATGATTAGGACGCGATATATGTGCTATTTAACTGCTTATGTGTTGTGTTGCTGTGAATGAGGATATCGAAAACCCACTCTTTTTCAGAAATTTCCAAATATACAAACAAGTCACTGTTACAAAAATTGTCCGACCAAAATTTCCCGAGTCTTAAGTTTCTCACTCAAAAGACATCTCTCATACCACAAATCTTAAATATTACTCTATTGTCTCAGGAAAAGCAAATCACTGTTATGGATAAGGGTAAGAATATCCAGATGAGGCTCACTGGAGAGGAGCTACAAAGAAAGATAGAACAAATCACACGAAAGATTCAAGAGGTCAGAGAGGAGGGGCTTAGGGTCGAAGTTGCCACGTCAGTCTACAAAGCTGCGACTGCGACACTGGACGAAGAATTGATGTCAAAAGAAAAGAGGAAGGAAAGTATTGAGGACGAAAAAGAGGATCTAAGCCAAAAATTGAACAGGCTTCGATTACAGATTCAAGAAAGAGAGGCAAGAGAAGCGGAGATAGATTCGGAAACCGCGAGTCTGTTGGCCAAAAATGTGTCACTAGATGAAGAACTGAAAGCGGAAATGACAGAATTCATCGCTATGGAAGAAAGGATGTCGGCATTAAGGAAGCAGAACAAGGCGTTCCACCATGACATGATAGACAAAATTCAGAAAATGCGTGGAAAATACTCTATCCGTGAGCAAGGGGGCAATAGTGGTCCCGACAACGCTCACCCCGAATTGACTGAGGAGGACGACGGTGAGGAAATCGTCTACAAGCCTCCATTTCTGGGTCGTCTGAAAGGAAGAGAGTGACACTGCAACAAGAAGAGAAATGACTAACGTGTCATCATCATGTTATCTTTTAAGAATTCCAATGTTGTCTTTCAATTTCCTTGTAACCGTAATGAAAGAATGAATGAAAATATTTTATCCCGAACTCGAACTACGTTGGGCCTGAATTCTCCTTGAGAGATACGTAGGCAGCCTTCCAAGGCCCGGCCCCTATCTTTAAAATTTTCATTCTTCCTTTCATATTACAAGAGGATACGCAGATCAGATCAACAGACATCAAAAAGCAGCTGCAAGAAGACCTTAGCTCAACGCGATTTGGCCTTTCTGAGACAATGTCAAATAAAAGAGCAAGCAAATTCCTGCTTGTAAAAAAAAAAAAAAAAAAAAAAAATGTTTTCGTCCTTACTCGTGGGTTAAAGATATCCTCAAACAAAGCAACTTGTGTGTTTGTCTGCTCTCTATGTGATATTATGTGTTTTGTATTCTGAGTCCAAACTAACAAATCTGCCTTTGAGTTGTTTTCCTCCTCAGGTATTTTGAACTGATCTGTGTCGATTAAGCTGGCAGATCATCCTTACTTCACCAGATCAAAAGGTCCCGCAGATTCCTTCCCAGGGCAAAGTTCTGACAGAGGAAAGGCAGTTATGGGGATAATAATGAAGAAGTGAGTCTTACTGACGTTGTGGTGGCTCAACCCACCGTAGCAGAACAGAATGAATTGATTATGCAGCTGATGCAGCAAATTGCGGAGATGAGGGTGGAAATGCAACGGAGACAGGATCTGCCTCCACCTGGATTTGCTTCTAACGCCACTGACGGAAGACCTCCAATCTACTTCCCTTCCTCAAATATGGATCCAACTCAGAATCAGCCATCTACACCTGTTCATAATCCGTCTGTGATAGACCTAACTACCCAAAACCCCCAGTACGCTTCTGTATCTTACCAAACTCCATCGCCTCTTCCAAATAACCACCCTCAAATGCCACCCCATCCTCAGAATACTCAAGCCGCCCCACCGCCACAGAATCAAAACCAAAATCAAAATCAAACTGCCTTCAATCCCCAAACACCTCATCACCATTTAAATCAGAACACCAATCCTCAGGCTTACCCACAGAACTACCAGACCGCCCAAAATGTTCCAAGTCCCTCTATAGCCCCGCCCCTCCCAAAAAGAGCCACCTTCCAAGTTCCCGTTCCTGCCGAGCACGAGGGGCACGGTTCTGAGTTGGATCACTATGAAGAACAGGAAAGAGAATGGAAGGCAAAGGAGGATGCGAAGATCGATATAAAAGAGGAAATTAAAAGGGCTATGAAAGAGCTACAATGCATCCCAGACGTCGTGGACTCAGTTACGAAGAGTTGTGCATCCACCCAGATTTGAACCTTCCCGAAGGGTTCAAAATTCCGAAGTTTGACACCTTCGGGGGAGTAGGCAACCCCATGGCTCATCTAAGAGCATATTGTGACCAGCTCGTGGGAGTTGGCAGGGATGAGGCCTTGTTGATGCGGCTTTTCAGCCGAAGTCTATGTGGGGAGGCCCTCGAGTGGTTTACGTCACACGAAACCAGGCAGTGGCCCAGTTGGAATGCGCTGGCCAAAGACTTCATTGACCGATTTGCATACAATGTTGAGATAGTTCCCGATCGATATTCTCTAGAGAAGATGAAGCAGAAACCAACTGAAAGCTATAGGAAGTTTGCCTATAGATGGAGGAAGGAAGCAGCAAGAGTAAGGCCGCCCATGACAGAGAAAGAGATTGTGGAAGTGTTTGTGCGGGTGCAGGAGCCAGAATACTACGACAGAATCATGTTGCTAGTCGGAGCTAAATTCGCCGAGATAGTCAAAGTTGGTGAGACTATCGAAGATGGTTTGAAATCGGGGAAGATAGCCCGTGTATCCGCATCACCTGGATCTTCAGGATTGATGAAGAAGAAAAGAGAGGAAGTTGCCGCTGTCTCGTATGGGGGAAGAAAAACCCCAGAAACTCGTCACATTCCCAAGATCGTTCCAGGCCTTCCCCAAAAGTCTCACCAAGCCTACTACCCGCAATCCAATCATCCCAATAACCATAATACTACCCCACCTATCCAAACGCTCAAGTTCCGTTGTCAGAGTCCACCCCTTAATCTCCAAATCTTTCCCCCATATACCCAAATTACCCTCAACCTTACCAGATTCCATCCCCTTATCAGAATATTGCTCCCAACTGTGCCAATATACAGTCGAGCTACCGAGCACCATCACCCGTTTATCAAGTCCAAGCTCCATTATATCAAAAAACCCTCCCGAATTACCAAGCTCCATGCCAAATTATCAAACAAACCCTTATCCTAGAAGCCAAGCTCCTCGTCCGAATACCCGAAATTATCAGCAGGTGCCTCCCCTCAGCAAAGTGGTTATGACCCTTCCCGACCCAGATTTGAAAAAAGGCCCCCAAGGAACTTCACTGCACTTGCTGAAAGCCGGACCAAACTATTTGAGAGACTAGCCGCGGCTGGATACATCCACCCTGTGGGCCCAAGCCCGTGGATGTCAATTCAAAGTTCTACAAGCCAGATCAAAGATGTGCTTATCATTCCAACAGTGTTGGACATGACACGGAAGATTGTATCAACCTTAAGCATAAAATCCAGGATCTGATCGATCAGGAGGTAGTTTCTCTCCAACCGGCGGCACCAAATGTCAACACAAACCCGTTGCCGAATCATGAGGTGGCAATGTTAATATGATCGAAACGGACGAAGACGGGTGTGGCACAAAGATGATTACCCCCATTATTGCATGAGGACTTGGAAAGGGCTGTCGCTTCTTTTAAGCGTCAAAGAAAAAAGAGAGTTCGTTATTTTGACACCTACAAAGGCTGTTGCCTTGGTGCCGTCAGAAACTCTCGTCAAACCTAAGTTTGTTATTGAAACCGCTGCTGCTCAAGGCATGACCAGGTCTGGAAGGTGTTACACTCCTGACGAGCTTGCTCTCGGAGACAGAAGAAGGACCAGGCTAAGAGGCCGATAAGCGAAGGAGAAGCGGAAGAATTTCTGGAGAAGGATGCAACCAAAGGATTATTCCATCGTCAAACATTTAGAGAAGACCCGGCTCAGATCTCCGTGTGGGCCCTATCTGATGAGCTCTCAATCCGATAAAACAGCCTTAATGAGAGCCTGACGATACATACAGTACCTCAGGTACATTATAGTGATACGTGGCTGCCATGATTCATCAAGTTATTACGAGGGCACCGAATCAGGCTTGTGACGATGAGCTGCCTATTGAGGGGGTCACATAACAAGGTGCTACACATCACTGTGATATGTCGTGAGAGGGTCATAAATCGTCTTTTGGTAGATGACGGATCCGGCTTAAATATTTGTCCATTGTCGACACTGAAGCAGTTACGTTTTGACTTTGGAAAGTTGGACAAAACCAAGTCAACGTAAGGCTTTGATGGAGGTCCAAAGAGATACCTTGGGAGCGGTAAATCTGGTCATCCAAGTGGGTCCGGCAGAGTTCAGCACACAGTTCCAAGTCTTAGATATTGATACAAGTTACAACCTTCTTCTGGGAAGGCCTTTCATTCATATGGCTGGAGCTGTGCCTTCTACTTTGCATCAGATGATGAAGTCGTTTGGAGAAATGAAGAGTTGGTATTCATGGTGAAGGGAATCGCTCTGGTAGACAGGCTCCGATTATTGATGAAGTGTCTCGGGGTACGATTTCTTCTATACAGTGGAGCTGGTAAATGCAACTGGTGAGGATTTGGCCCCACAGCCTCATATGCTGCCGTGTATAAGATGATACGCATTGTGATGCTGCAGAATGGTTTTGAACCAGGGTTTGGATTGGGAAGAAATTCCCAAGGAATTATTGAGCTGTTCCGGTCCCTCAAAGGAGCTAGATATGGTTTGGGGTACGTCCCACAGATGATGATTTGAAGCTGAAAAAGAAGAATGATCAAGCATTAGCTAAACCAATCCCTCATCTATATCAATCATTCCCCGTCGTGAGCATGCAGAGGAGGAGAACCTGGGGAAGGAATCTGTGGCCTTTTTGAAGAGATAGATGCTATTATTGAAGAAGAGGTCGAGCTGACAGGATTCCGTGATGCTGAGCCCGGAGACGCGCAGAACTGGACCTCCACGCCCATCCTGGTCTCCCGAACTCCTTGGTAGAAGGGCATCGTTTTATGCATGTTTAAATCGGTGGTAGTCCGGAAGAGGCCCGAGACCCCACCTTTTGCATTTTAACTGTTGAACTTTAAATTCCCGTCGTGATGTTCAAAAAGGCAATATGGCTCGCCATGGCCAAAGTTTGCATTGTTTTTCATTTTTGAAAGCCTCTTTTATTTTTTAATTTGTTATTTAATCATCTGTCATGCTTTGATTTTCTAACTTCGTTTATTTATGGTTTCAGTAAGGTAAATTTTAAACCTGCCAATGTCATGTCGTGTCACGAGCTGAATGAACAAAATGAGGCAGGTGATGACGAGGTTGATGATTACGGAGAGGAAAGTGAGGAACCAGAGTATGTTGCCAAGGAATTTCGTCAGTTTGAAAATCAGTATAAACCAAATTTAGAAGAACTGAAACGGTAAACCTGGGCAACCAAGAGTGTGTCAAAGAGGTTAAAATCAGCATCCACCTAAATGAGGTTCAGAAGGAGAGCCTGGTTCACTTGCTTGCCGAATATAGTGATGTTTGTTTGGGAAGTCGGTGATATGCAAGGGTTGAGTACCGATGTTGTATCTCATAAGCTACCGATTAACCCAGGGTTCGAGCCGGTGAAGCAAAAAACTCGAAAATTCAAGCCTGAACTGAGTTTGAAGATTAAGGAAGAAATCACCAAGCAAATAGAGTCCCGACTGGTAGAAGTAACACAATATCCAACCTGGTTGGCCAACGTCGTTCCGGTCGCCAAAAAGGACGGGAAAATCAGGATTTGTGTTGACTATAGAGATCTCAACAAGGCTAGCCCAAAGGATAATTTTCCGTTGCCGAATATTCATATTTTGATTGACAACTGTGCCAAACATGAGATGCAGTCATTTGTGGACTGTTATGCAGGTTATCATCAAATTTTGATGGATGAAGAAGACGCAGAAAAGACAGCTTTTATTACACCGTGGGGTGTATATCACTACAGAGTGATGCCATTTGGCCTCAAGAATGCTGGTGCTACCTATATGAGGGCTATGACGACCATATTTCATGACATGATTCATAAGGAGATTGAGGTGTATGTAGATGACGTCATAATCAAGTCCCGCGAGAGTTCAGACCACTTGATGCATTTGAAGAAGTTCTTTGATCGTTTGCGTCGTTACAACTTGAAATTAAATCCCGCCAAATGCGCTTTTGGAGTTCCAGCCGGCAAGTTGTTGGGATTTATAGTCAGTAGAAGGGGTATAGAGCTCGATCCTCTAAAATTAAAGCAATTCAAGAGTTACCTCCGCCGAAGACGAGAAAAGAGGTGATGAGTTTCTTAGGGAGGTTGAACTACATTAGTCGATTCATAGCTCAATCAACCGTGGTGTGTGAGCCTATCTTCAAGTTGTTGAAGAAAGACGCTCCGACGAAGTGGACTGAAGAGTGTCAGACTGCTTTTGACGCTATCAAGAGCTATTTGTCAAATCCGCCAGTATTGGTCCTCCGCGAGAAGGGAGTCCTTTGTTGCTATATTTGTCCGTATCAGATAGTGCATTCGGATGCGTGCTCGGTCAACACGACGAGACAGGGAAGAAGGAAAGAGCTATCTATTACATAAGCAAAAAGTTTACCCCATATGAGTCTCGTTACACTCTGTTGGAGAGAACATGTTGCGCTTTGACTTGGCTTGCTCAGAAATTGAGGCATTACTTGTCTTCTTACACTACATATCTCATTTCCAGAATGGACCCGTTGAAGTATATTTTCCAGAAAGCGATGCCAACCGGAAAATTAGCTAAATGGCAAATGTTGTTGAGTGAATTTGATATTGTGTATGTGACTCAAAAGGCGATAAAGGCACAGCTGATCACAGAGAATCCTGTTGACGAAGAATATGAACCGCTCAAGACTTATTTTCATTTGTAGGTGAAGATATTTCTGAAGCATATCCTGGTTGGAGATTATTCTTTGATGGAGCAGCAAATCACCAGGGAAAAGGTATTGGGGCGGTTCTAGTGTCAGAATCTGGTCAACACTATCCCATGGCAGCTAAGCTCCGATTTAATTGCACGAACAACATGGCCGAATATGAAGCTTGTGTTCTTGGTTTGAAAATGGCCATCGACATGAATGTCTACGAGTTGCTCGTCATTGGAGATTCAGACTTGTTGATTCATCAAGTTCAAGGAGAATGGGCTGTGAAAAACCCGAAGATCATACCTTACGTACAGTATGTACAGAAGTTATGCAAGAGATTTCGTAAGATCGAGTTTAGACATACTCCCAGGATACAAAATGAGTTGGCCGATGCTCTTGCCACCATCGCCTCAATGATTAAACATCCGGATACTGACTATATTGATCCACTGGATATAGAGTTGAGAGAACATCCAGTTCATTGTTCACATGTTGAGGCAGAACCTGACGGTTTACCATGGTATTTCGATATAAAGAAATATTTGGAGTCTGGTATTTATCCAGAAGATGCTGCATCCAACCAAAGGAAGTCGATACGCCGCATGGCTCTCAATTTCTTTCTAAGTGGAGAAGTCCTTTATAAGAGAACTCCAGATTTGAGTCTTCTAAGATGTGTCGATGCTGTTGAAGCCGGGAAGCTTATTGAACAAATACATGCCGGAGTGTGTGGAACGCATATGAATGGGCTCACTTTAGCACGAAAAATCCTTCGAGCCGGTTATTTCTGGATGACTATGGAGAATGATTGTTGCAAGTTTGTGCAGAAGTGTCATAAATGTCAAGTGCATGGTGATTTGATACGAGTGCCGCCTCACGAACTTAATGCTATGAGTTCACCTTGGCCGTTTGTAGCTTGGGGCATGGATGTCATCGGTCCGATAGAGCCAGCTGCTTCTAATGGACACAGATTTATTTTGGTTGCCATTGATTATTTCACCAAGTGGGTGGAAGCAGCTTCTTACAAGTCGGTAACCAAGAAAGTTGTAGCTGATTTTGTTTGCAACAACCTGATATGCAGGTTTGGAGTACCAGAATCCATTATTACAGACAACGGTGCAAATCTCAACAGTCACTTGATGAGAGAGATATGTGAGCAATTTAAGATTACTCACCGAAACTCAACCGCTTATCGTCCGCAAATGAATGGAGCTGTAGAGGCTGCCAACAAGAACATCAAGAAGATTTTGAGGAAAATGATCGACAATCATCGAGGTTGGCATGAAATGTTACCATATGCTTTATTGGGCTATCGAACGACTGTCCGAACGTCGACTGGAGCTACTCCATACTTGCTAGTGTATGGAACAGAAGCAGTCATACCTGCCGAAGTTGAGATACCATCCTTGAGAATTATCCAAGAAGCTGAGCTAAGTAATGCTGAATGGGTTAGCAAGAGAATTGATCAGTTAACGCTGATCGATGAAAAGAGAATGGTTGCCGTTTGTCATGGTCAGTTGTATCGACAAAGGATGATTCGTGCTTTTCACAAGAGAGTCAGAGCCAGAATTTTTGAAATCGGTCAATGGGTCCTTAAGCGCATTTTTCCTCATCAAGACGAGTACAAAGGAAAATTCGCACCAAATTGGCAAGGACCCTACGTGGTTCGTAAAGTATTATCTGGAGGTACTTTGGTCCTGTCGGAGATGGATGGTACCGCTTGGCCGAAACCGATCAACTCAGATGCTGTTAAAAGATACTATGTGTGAAGTTTCAGTTTGTTTTTCTGTCATTTACTTGTAATTGTTCCATTTTGCTTGTATTTGTTTTGTTTAAAATTTTATCCCTCTTGTAATGAACTACGTCTGACCTGAATTCTCAAGAATGAGATACGTAGGCGGCCTATGTCGGCCTCGGTCACCCCTTTATTCCCTTTTAAATATTTCCTTGTATTTGAACTACGTTCGACCTGAATTCTCAAGAATGAGATACGTAGGCGGCCTATGTCGGCCTCGGTCGATTTTCTTTGTAAATTTCTTATTTTTGTTAGCCTTGAGGGGAACTACGTTTGACCTGATTCCTGCCTCAACGGGATACGTAGGCGCCACAAGGGTTCGGTCATATCTCCCGTAAGATTTCTATTTTTCTTTTTACAATAGAAACTGGGACAGAATTTTTGAGAGGGACTCAAAAATTCTCAAGAAAAAGATTTTTCCTCAGCAAGTCGAGACTGAAGCTACTTCAAGATTTGCAACTGGGACAGAATTTTTGAGATGATCTCCAAAATTCCAAGGATTTACTTACCGACATTTGAAGATAAACAAAACTTGTAACTGGGACAGAAATTTTGAGGATGACCTCAAAATTTCAGCATGGGTTTATCGACAGTCTAGAGTGACTCTGAATACTCCCCATCGCATAATCAGATATACCTCCCAATCATCAAGCTCGGAGAAGTTCCATAAGCCTGACGTGACATGACATTTGGTAGTGCCCCTTTTCAAAATATTACTTCTCAAAAATTTATTTTTTCTAAAATATTTCCTTTTATGTTTCATTTGTTTTGGCATAAATATTCTGTCTTGTCTATCAAGAGTCGGGAGATCTGGAAAGCAACCAGAGATAGCAGGACGAGGAGCGGACGATTGAAGAGTCGACACAGATCAGTCTGTCTTAAACTAACTATTTTTCTGTGGATGCAGGCTCATAATATTTCTCAAAAATCAGCAAATTCCTCTGATCGATGAATATGGAGGAGTCGAGGAAGGAGAAAGCTCTCCCAAATTAACGGTGTTCCTGTAAACGCAGGAATTATTTTATTGCTTATACCGAAAACTTGGGAATATGATTTGTTTATTTCAGTCAATTTCCAACAACATGAAGTCTATAGAGAATGTCCAGCTAGATTCAAAGGTGAATCAAGTGAGGAAGAGGTTACGGTTTCCGTAAAGGACGTCATTTGCATCATAATGACAGATATGATATTATGCATTACCTGGAGGGATCATTTATTTTATCGATCAAGACAATACAATACCCGGAGGGGTCATTTATTTTATTATCGATCAAGACGATGCATTATTTGGAAAATCATTTTATCATTAGTCATGTATTGCGGAAGATCATGCATCGCGAGTCAATGTTCATGCATAGCGGAAGATCATGCATCGCGAGTCAATACTCATGCATCGCGGAAGATCATGCATCGCAGAAGAGCATGCATCGCGAGTCAATACTCATGCATCGCGGAAGATCATGCATCGCGGAAGAGCATGCATCGCGAGTCAATATTCATGCATCGCAGAAGATCATGCATCGCGAGTCAATATTCATGCATCGCGGAAGATCATGCATCGCGAGTCAATATTCATGCATCGCGGAAGATCATACATCGCGAGTCAATATTCATGCATCGTGGAAGATCATGCATCGCGAGTCAATATTCATGCATCGCGAAAGATCATGCATCGCGAGTTAATATTCACGCATCGCGGAAGATCATACATGCATCGCGGAGGATCATGCATCGCGAGTCAATATTCATGCATCGCGGAGGATCATGCATCGCGAGTCGATATTCGTACCTCGCAGAAATTTATACATCGCAAGAAGATTTCATACCTAGCAGAAATTTATACATCACAAGAAGATTTCATACCTTGCTAAATTTATGCATAGCGAGAAGACTCCATCCCTCGCAGAAATTTATACATCACAAGAAGATTTCATACCTTGCTGAATTTATGCATCGCGAGAAGATTTCATGCCTCGCAGAAATTTATGCATTGCGAGAAGATTTCATCCCTCGCAGAAATTTATACATCGCAAGAAGATTTCATACCTTGCGGAATTTATTGCATCGCGAGAAGATTTCATGCCTCGCAGAAATTATGCATCGTGAGAAGATATTCGTACCTCGCAGAATTTATGCATCGCGAGAAGATTCCATCCCTCGCAAAATTTACGCATCGCGGGAAGATATTCATACCCCGCAAGTAATCATGCACTACCGGAGTAGAAGTCATGCATTTCAAGAAGGATATTCGTTTTATTGGCATCAACTGCACTCTTTATTTATGATAAGAGTAAACAACATGAAGAATACATTGCCATCAAAAGAAATATTAGCATTGCATCAGCATTTATTTATTTTGACATCAAGTGAAGAGTACATTGAAGATTATATTGCAAACACAAGACATAAGCTTTATTTGCTTTACGTCAAACCGATCGAGTTGACGTCAAATGTCGAGGAGAACAATTAAGTGTCGATACGGTAAAAGACACTGTCTCCCATTAAAATTGCATTTTCAGGCTGACAATTTTATCCCAGTTTTTGTCGAGAGCATCCGAAAGGATGAATTCTCCAAAAACAAACCACAGGTGCGGACGGCATCAAAAAGGATGCAGCACAACGTGGAACTTTTTCTTAGCAGCGAACTGGGACATAGTCCAAAGAAGAGTGTCAAACTCTTAGGACGCGAGCAGAGGAGCGACTTCCACCACAATCAAACCACACCCCTATATTAAGGCATGTGGGTTTTTCTTCGTTTTTGTCAGTTTCAGTTTTGCACCCGGAATTTTGGTTTACCGGAGGCAAGTTTCCAATCTGAGTGACGATGTACCAAGAGTTTTGGAAATTATGTCCGTGTAAGTTCTTAACTATGGGTGTGAAGCGTGCCACATTCATGGCTAAGAGGTTACAAGCCTTCTTTTCATACTCGATTTAATTTGTCACTTATCCGGAACCAAAGGTTATCTAGCATAATAGATTTCATTTTCGACCGATTGAGTCGAACTACAGGCAGCCTGATTCCTATGGTTTAAGGATATGTAGGCAAACTCAATGTTGAGAACTCGGTTGTATTCCAACATTCACTCTCGAATCTATTTCCCCAGTATTTTGATACCTTCATAATTCAGTATCGAGGTGACTTTTGATTTCTTTAGAAATCGTGCGTTAAATCAAGCGTATCGAACTACAAGTGGCCTGAATTCTCATATAGCCTGAGATATGTAGGAAACCCATTTTAAGGTTCGGCCATGATTTCTTAAAGTCCGTACCAAATATTTTTCTTAGATGAACAATGTGGTCGATCAAAATTGGTTTGGTCAATTTCAATTTCCTCGAATCTCTTGCATCAATCCAAGTAAAATGAGGGACAGTTGTTGAAACCCAAATTTTGACCTCCCCGGTAAATTAGCTAGCGAGTTTCCTAATTCCTAAACGATTTAAGATAATTAGATTTTATGAAGTTTTAAAGTATTTTACGTTATGTTAAATTAATTTCATAATATATTTTTATATATATAATTACGTACATAATTAGCTTATTTTCTAAATACTAGAAAATCATTTCAAAAGAGTTTAGTTTCCGGCAAATGTTGGGTATAATTAGTTTAAGATTATTATCGTTTACCTTTTGAATTATATTTTATAATTACCTTTTGAATTTTTATCTTATAATTATGTCAATTATTTTATTTCGTTAAAATTAAGAAGCTTTTTTAATTAATTTATTTCATCTATTACCAAATATTTAATCCATTTTTGACAAGACCATTTTTGGGCCTCTTATTTTTTCAGCAATTCATTCTCCCAGGCCCAAATTTTAAATTCTCCAATTCGTATTTCTAAACCCAATTACCAAATTCCCAGCCCATCCCCATCAGTCGATCCAGACCAAGAAATGTCAATTTTCAGCTGGCCCAACACAATAAGTCTTCCACCCTTTTTCCCATTTTTACAAAAAAAAAAAAAAAAAAAGCCCAATCTTTCCTCAAGAGAGAACTCCAAGTCAGCCCCTCCCTGAAATTCCTTTTTTCAGCCCACTTATTTTTCCCAATTTCCCAACCCATCTGAAAACCCAACGCTTCACAGCCTCCCCAACGCGACAAATTCCCAGAAAAAAGGCGACCCCCAGCAACAAGGCGATAGAGCAGAGCGCGGTGGCTTCACGCTCTCGCGTCGCTCTTCCATTTTCCCGTTGGGATCAGCTTTTGGGACGAATCTCTCTGCGCTCGTACGGATCTGGAAGAAAGCAGCAGTGAGTCACGCGAAATTGTCCTTGCATTTTAGGATTGAGCCGCGTGGCATAGCAAGGACGAATAGAGCTATTTTGGGGCGTTGATTCCCCTATTCCCCCTTTGGAATAGGACGGAATAGGAGATAATCTTCAGAGTTTTGTTTGCTCTGTTTTGGGGTGGGAATTCAAATTTTTCTTTAGGATTCGAGATGGGCTTTTGGACCCGAAGTGATCGATATTTGCCCCGATTCTGAACCCTAGTTTTCGGTATAAGTATTCATCTTCTTCATTTGTGTGAGGAGGAGAGGAAAGAAAAAAAAAAGAAGAAGAAGAAGGAAAAGGGGAAAATTTTCCAAGAGAAAATCTTCAAGAAAGTTGAGGCTAAAGGAAATTTGAGTGAAAACATCTGCCTATACCAAATACGTTCCAAAAAGAGGCAAGAAAAGTGTCTAATCATTGATATTCTAGGGTTCGAAGCTTTTTTTTCTTGGTTACTGTTTGGTCCCGAGTTTTGTGGTGAGCACTTGTTGCTCGCTTCTACCTGCGCTTTCTTTCGTCCGCTGCCACCGAAAAGTGTCTGCACTTGTGTGGTAAAGGTCGTCACTCTCGAGCTCGTCCGTTCTAGTTCCTGCTCCAGAGAAGGTACTTCCTTTACCATTTTTTTTAATCTAGTTTGTTTAGCTCCCTATCTTATTGTTGTGTTTATGTGTGTTGATTATATATTACTATTTTATTCTTATTTCTTATTATATTATTATTATCACTATTATTATTATTATTATTTGTTTCTATATAGATATTGAGTGCTATGTGATTAGTATAATTCCATTTGAGTAGTCCAGTATCTCAAATGTTTTCTTTAGTTGTCAACTAGCTTATTTAAATCTTACTCGTTGGACTCATTTTTAAATCCTTTATTAAATATGTGCTTGATTGCCCTTGGGGTTAACATGTAGACTAGTCGAGAGTGTCAGGTTCATAGTTAAATTAGCATGATAATGGGATGTGTTGTGAGTGTGTTCGAGCTTTAGTTGTTTCCACGTATCTCCTAAAAAATCTCAACTTTTAAGAAAGGGACTTTTCTTTTCCTTACATGATAACTTTGTTTAGTTAAATACATATTTTGAATATGCTTCTATCGTTTTATTTAGTCATTTTTTTGTAAAAATAAATAAATAAATTAGAGTTTACGTATGCAAATTTACTCTAGTTCAGTCTTGAAAATGTTGTTGAAAGTCTAGCCTAAGTTCATATGATCTAAATTCATATTTGTTTACTGATTTATCCCTTTGCACAAGTTGGTTTAAAATCTTGTTTATGTCTAACTTTGATGTTTCGCCTGCTTACTGTTTTCTTTTCATAATTCTTCAGTTAGCTATTTGATGACATATCCAATAACTATTAAGTTATAAAGAGTTTGAATCCTTGTTTTTTTTTTTCCAATTAAATTAGGAGTAGCCTTTACGAATCTTCTTCATCATAGTATTACTTGCCATGATAATTTAATTATTGTATAGGTGATTTTTGGTTGGTCATAACTTCAAATAGCTATTGATTTGATTATTGGTTTGTTTCTTTTAAATAATTGGTTTATGTGTTGACCGAGTGATTATGCATTGTCTTCGTTTTATTATCATGAAAATGGAGAATAATCATTCACTGTTTTGGTATCATATGAGTAATGGTCAACATGCCACTGGCACATTTTATTTGATCACAATAGAGTTTTGCTGCTTATGGGAAATTCAGCATATGTTATCTTAACATTGTTTTGAACAAGTTACTAACCTATTTATTTTTTGCTACATGTGACAATAATCCGAGTCCATTTTGGACCCCACCCCGCATATCCACGTTGATTTCCTATTGAGTCTAGCCCGTTTTAAAACCGATGGACAGGTCATGAAGCTTAAAAATGGAGGAAAAGTTGAAGAAGTTGGGATTAGAAGACCAAAATTATTTTTATTATTGTTGTAGTTTGTTGTTTTCAGGCCTAAGCCTTGTAAACTTCCCTTATTATCATTTTGCTAGATTTAGGACAGGTGACGATTTGGGTCTTAGGCCCAAATAAATAAAATTTATTATCTCGTTAGTTTAGGACAGGTACAAATCAAATGGGCCTGAGACCCAAAAGAAAATAATGGGTCCAAACACCGGTCCAGGCGGACAGAAACCCGGATTTGGACCCAAGTCTCTTTCCCTCTCTCTTTATTTGCTTTCAAGTATTTACTTGCTTTAATTGTCGTTTAGTTTCAAAGTTAGAAAAAATCTGAACCCCCCGCAAGTGTCATAAATATTTTATTGACTTAAAATTAAAATAATTTTGCAAAATAAAATGATCTAAAAAATAAGTTAGTATATTTAACTCTCTATTTCAAATATTTTTCAAGTCAAGTTAAAAACAAATTTTAGCCAAACTAGTTAGTTGTTGGATAACCGCAAGTTAGCGGACGTCTTAGGTGCTTTCAAAACCTTCCTAAGACGTTAATTTGAATCCCCGAACCCTTTAAATGTTTTCAAACAATTTTCTCTGTTAAGTTATTTGAAAACGTTAGTTTTCTTGATTTTTCTTTAAAATTAAGTGGCGACTCTAAAAACCTCGAAAAATTCTATAAAAATATTATTTTTTGATAAAACAAGCCATTAGGTGATCATGTTGACCAATGTACACACACTCACTTTTCATGCATGCTTATGAGAAGTATAGGTTCATGGTGTCTAATGGAAAGGTATTCTCATATGCACTTGTGTCTACAACTATGCATGTAAAGCTTATGTTTATGAAGTATGATATGTATCCCTTAACTAGGATGACTTGATAGGTGTACTAGTATGGATAAGGGTATGGGACATTGTCCATGCATTGTACACTTGTGCCTTGATAGGATAGTTCCTAGGTTTTGTTTCTGTGACAACCCAAAAACAACTATGCTAAGTAAGGCCTAAACGTACATAGAATGCCTAGGTTAGACTTGGTTCACACGGATTGATGCGCGTTGAACCATACCTCTGAACCTATGCACCCATCAAGCCAACCAACTTTGTGAGTTAGTTAAGCTAGGCAGAGTTGGTTCCATCCATGTAGTGTACCCGAGTACTAGGATTCACCCGGATGAGTCTTAACCGGACTTCGAGGGTTAGTCCTAGGTTTTAAGGGTTCTAGGGGTATAAAGGTAATTTTGGGGCTAGGGGTAGTATAGTAATTACCCAAGGCTGATATTTAAAATTAATTAAATAAAGTGATTAATTAGTCAAAATAAGTGAAAATCTCGGTGGTCAAACCCGAGATTGACCTTACCTCCACACTCGGGTTCGAGCCGAGTTGGAGGCATTAAGGGGCACGAATTAATTGATTAAAAGTTTATTTAAAATAAGGAGGAGCATTATAATAACTTAATATATATTTTATAATCTGATTTTACCATTTTAATTGTGTTGAATAAGTCAACAACAATTCCCACAAAAGGGGCGCATGACTCCCACTAGGAGTGTGCTTCATGCCCACTCTTAATTCATTATTCTTCTAAAAACGTTTTTCAGCTTTATTCTACAATTCAAAAACAGAAAACAAACGTATACTCACTGTTCTAAACGTATTCTTGGCTGCATCCATCAAAAACAAAAGGAAAAATTCGTACGCCTAAGAGTTATAAGTAAAGAACTTCACTTGGGAACAAGAATCAAAGCTCGGAAGAAAGGTTTGTGGGTGGGTGGAGGCGTGTGGTTGTGGCTGGTTGTAAAGGCTGAAAAGGTATGGGTTTTCTTCTCTCTTGGTCCCTTTCCCAAGAGTCCCCTAAGGTTCAGTACGTATTCCAATCGAAAACTAAGGTTGCCCCCGTTGCATACCCCTGTCATTAGATCCTCTGAAAAGTGATGCATGCGTTGGTATTTTTGCTGATAGACAATCTTAGGAACGTTTGTAATTGTGTGTAATGTGATGTTTCCGGACAGCGTATGGTCATTTTATATTTGTCCTACTGTATGTATGTTTTATGTACACAATAATGCTAATTATCATGAGAAGCATATTACAGATTGTTTTCAAGAAATGGGTGAATTAGGTTCTATGCATTTGTTGTGATATTAACATGTGATGATGAAATCATAATGTTCATGAACAAGAAAATAAAAATAAATTCCTTAACGAATTGGTTAAAAATTTATGTAAAACTCTAAGCTAAAACGCCTTAGCTAAATGCAAAGAAAGTGAATTAAAGGCATATGTTAATGGAGTATAGTTTCGGCTATTCTCTAGTAAAAATGAAGAAAAATATATGCTGCATGCCATTGAGGATGGAACTCGAGACCTTAAAGTCCTAATACTAAGAGATTAAGCCTTAAAATTAAATAAAAGAAAATAGGGTGAGAGAGGGGATTCGTACTTGGGCAGGTTGAAAGAAGCTTGGAATTAAAAGAAAAAGAAAATAGTGAGGGAAGGGGGATTCGAACTCGGCTCCTTGGCCAAGGGTGTGAGATACATAAATCTCACACCAAAATAAAATAACTAAAAGTTAGGCCACTGGGGTTCGATCCCAGATCCTCTTGGCCGAATGAGTGAAGCCATCTATCACTCCAAATAATTAAAAATAAAGTGCTGTCTAAGGGATTCGAACTTGGGTCCCTTGACTGAAATTGTGAGACACATTAAAATGAAATAAAATGCAGCCACTAGGTATTGTACTTGGGTCCCTTGGCTTCATGTGTAAAATGCATAAGTCTTACACAACATATACTTTGATAGTCATGAAACACTTAAGTCAATTATGTGTAACCCGAATTGGGTAAGAACATGAGTTAATGGTAAGATTATTAAATGAACATTCACGTAATGAGATGAGTAATTATATTATAGTATGATGCTAATGAAAACAGTGACAACATGATAAGAATTAAGATGAATGGTGAGACAAGTCTCAACCAAGCCTAAGTAAATGTTACCAAACGTACTCACCTATGGGAGTGTAGAATGATGTAGGAGTCAAGTCTCAAGCATATTCCAAAAGAAAGTGTTAAGAATGAATTCATAGTTAATATTTAAAGAAAAGAGTGACTACATGATGATAGGCTAGTGCAAGTGAGACAAGCTGCATCTACGCCTAAAAAGCAATGTCACTAAATGCAATTTCTAAGAGAGCATATCTATGTTAACTGATGAACAAATAATGAAAGGTGATTAAAGATGAAATGAGAAGATGTTAAGAAAGAACTAGGTGGCACCACAATATGAGGCTAGTGTAAGTGAGACAAGTTGTACCTACGCCAATATAAGGTCACCAAAAGTACTCACCTAAGAGAGTGTTGAATATTAAGAGACATGTCTCAAT
The DNA here is from genome assembly GCA_022817965.1 of Solanum lycopersicoides. Taxonomy (NCBI): domain Eukaryota; kingdom Viridiplantae; phylum Streptophyta; class Magnoliopsida; order Solanales; family Solanaceae; genus Solanum; species Solanum lycopersicoides. Next base: position 31,565,503 of record CM040624.1, read on the forward strand.
CACACTCTATATGTAAGTGTAAGGACAATTCACACTTAATACGTAAAAAAGAGATGAGAAATCATATAATGAGCTATGACTACCTCATGCTAGAAGCAAGCTTCGATGATGTATGAGTTGAATGTAAAAAGGAACTTTAAACGGAGCACCGATAGGCTAGTTATGAGTGGTGATGCCTTCTTTCGGGAAGGGCGGAGGTTCAAATAAATCTCATGAGATGAGACTGTCCACCAAGGTGGGTATGGGTCTCCCTAAACCTCCTAGTCTTTGAACTATGCTGCCAACATAGGGAACTAGCTTGATTCGAACCCATGAAGCTAGAATGTTTTGGTTTCACCTTGGCCAGTGACTCTACCTCTTTTCGGTATGGGGAAGACACCGGATTTCATGAGCTCACATGATCTATGTCGGTTAAAGTTGAAGTTCCTCAAAGTATGAAAGATAATGAAATGAACGATACCAAAGGTGTTTGTGGAAGACAATCAGGAGGTGAGACCGGACTCAAGTATTGACATTAGGTCATTCTTGGTCATTGCACTTCATGATCCCGATGAGAGTCTTAAACTTCATCCTAGGTATAGATGGTGTTCACACCAGCCTATGAATGAATGAAATGAATAATGTGAAGTACAAATGAACGAATGAAGCAGGCTTTGTGTTTGCTAAAGGAGACCCTCAGATTGAGATCCCATATGTTGGGCCCTCACCTGAGATGTCTTAATGCTACGTCCATGATTCCAAGATCTCATGGAAATGAAATGTATACTATATGAAAGATGAAATGTATATTATGTGAACCTTTGTGTGTATGATGTGTGACATATTCATGGCATGACCTTCCTATCACGAAATAGTCAAAGTTAAGAGACTTGACCTTCTAAGAAAGCATGTTGATTAGGAAGAGCCATCCTTGTTCATGCATTACCGTTATGTGTTGTTGCATGTACCCATACTTAGTACAAGTGTGTAGTAATTCCATACAATATTACTATTTTAGGTGCAGGCTCAGGTGGACGTTGAGGGTATCATTGCAGCTGTTCGGACTCAGAGATTTCATCCGGACTTGGTAGGTTCTCATATATTCGAGGATGCCTGCCTTTATGTTTCTTGCTTAGTAGTAGGTTTGAACTAGTGGGGTAGGTTCCACTAGTGTTTCTTTCCTATTTTATTCAGACACTTGTAATGATGCCATTTTGGCAAGTATTACTTATGACATAAGATTCCATTTCTTTCTAGTTGCATGATCTTATAATTAGATGGTTGATGTATGAGCAATAAACCTTCTTACAAATATGTGTTTATATGAAGTCTATGTATACTTCAACTATAAACAAAATGTTTTAAATTTTCCGCTAAAATTAACCGTATAAATGTGATGAATGCAAGAAGAGGCTTGTCTGCGACCTCTGAGAGGTCAACGACGCCGGTAGCAATTCGGATTCTAGAATCCGGGTCGTGACAAACTTGGTATCAGAGCATTAGGTTAAATATCCAAAACATCAGGCTCATATCAACCACGTTAAGTAGTTTTGAAGTTATGGTAGTGAAGTGCATCACTATCATGAATTAGAGACTGCATAATGTTTAGGAAATTTTCCCTTCTTCTACTCTTTATCGTGCTATCTAGAGCTTTGACACTTTGTGTTATTATAAGTATCTAACTTCCTTCTTGTGTGAACGCGTAGAAGAATACACACAAGAATTAGGATGGCCCAGTGGTCTAAGGCGTCAGACTCAAGATCTGGCCTTCCCAAGAAGGGACATGATGGAAATGCCCAGCGTGACCGAAAGACGTGTAGTAAGTGTGGTCGTTCGCATGGAGGTGAGTACATGGTAGATTCTAAATGCATGCCACAGGTGTTAATGAAGAGCAGGAGGTTGAGTTGGCTGCATACCAACTCAAGAATATGGCTTAGACATAGATTTGCTTCATAAGTCCTATGCTATAATAGACTATAGAAACAGGGTAGTAAGGCTTCAGTTTCCAAATAAGTTGGGTTAAAATGAGAAGGGCGTAGTTCAAATCCAACAGGCCAAATAATTTCCAATCTTAAACCTAATAAGATGATGTCTAAGGGATACTTATGACACTTTGTAAGCGTCAAAGACTTAGAACAAGAAGTTCCTTTTATAGACTCAGTGTCCGTAGAAAATATGGGGTTTGGTAAGAAAAGGAAGTTGATTCTGAGGTATATAGGTCATTATGAGATCTTGTAACAAGTAGGTAAAATTACCAAATGACTCGGCTTCTGTTCATCCAGTGTTTCACGTTTCGATGCTTGAGAAGTGTCTAGGCAATCCAACGTCCATCCTACCCATCGAGGGGTTAGGAGTCAATGGGAATACTTCCTTATGAAGAGGTTCCCGTTGCAAGTTTAGATCATCAAGTAAAGCAACTGAAGAACAAGGAGGTTCTCACCGTGAAGGTGTTATGGAGGAACCACCTGGTTGAGGGGGCAAGATGGGAGGCTGAGGCCGATATGAGATTCCGTTACCCTCACTTGTTCAGTTCTTGAGGTTAGATATACTCTTCCTAAGTCTGGTTTATGTTTAAGAAAACTCTAAGTTTAAGTGCTTTAGTCGATTTGGTGTGATAGGTCACTAATTATATGTTTTGAAATAACACTATATGAGTTAAAACTAAGTTATGTTTGCAATCTATGTTGCTGTTTTTGTGTAGCATAGACATGTCTTCTGTGTTGCATGAATTGTGTAGTGCATTAAGTTAAGTATGATTGAGAAGGAAATTCTTCAATCTCAAGAATGAAACCTTAGATAAGCTTGGATGATATGCACCACCCAAATTAGTGTGGATCAAATGTTCCCAAAAGAGAAACGTTCAAGTATGATGAAGTAAAATTCAAAAATCACCCTCTTTGTTTAAATGATGTGTAGTGTCATTCGGGGACAAATGTTCCTAAGGGAGGGGGGATAATGTAACAACACAAAAACGACTATGCTAAGTAAGTCCTAAACGTACATAGAATGCCTAGGTTAGACCTGGTTCACACGGATTGATGCGCGTGGAACCAGACCTCTGAAACTATGCACCAGTCAAGCCAACCAACTTGGTGAGTTAGTTGAGCTAGGCAGAGTTGGTTCCATCCATGTAGTGTACCCGAATACTAGGATTCACCCGGATGAGTCTTAACCGGACTTAGAGGGTTAGTCCTAGGTTTTAAGGGTTCTAGGGGTATAAAGGTAATTTTGGGGCTAGGGGTAGTATAGTAATTACGCTAGGCTGATATTTAATTAATTAAATAAAGTGATTAATTAGTCAAAATAAGTGAAAATCTCGGTGGTCAAACCCGATATTGACCTTATCTCCACACTCGGGTTTGAGCCGAGTTGGAGGTATTAAGGGGCACGAATTAATTGATTAAAAATTTATTTAAAATAAGGAGGGGCATTATAATAACTTAATATATATTTTATAATCTGATTTTACCATTTTAATTGTGTTGAATAAGTCAACAACAATTCCCACAAAAGGGGCGCATGACTCCCACTAGGAGTGTGCTTCATGCCCACTCTTAATTCATTATCTCTTCTAAAAACGTTTTTCAGCTTTATTTTACAATTCAAAAACAGAAAACAAACGTATAATCATTGTTCTAAACGTATTCTTGTCTGCATCCATCAAAAACAAAAGGAAAAATCCGTACGCCTAAGAGTTATAAGTAAAGAACTTCACTTGGGAACAAGAATCAAAGCTCGGAAGAAAGGTTTGTGTGTGGGTGGAGGCGTGTGGTTGTGGCTGACTGTAAAGGCTGAAAAGGTATGGGTTTTCTTCTCTCTTGGTCCCTTTCCCAAGTGTCCCCTAAGGTTCAGTACGTATTCCAATCGAAAACTAAGGTTTCCCCCGTTGCATGCCCCTGTCATTAGATCCTCTGAAAAGTGATGCATGCGTTGGTATGTTTGCTGATAGACAATCTTAGGAACGTTTGTAATTGTGTGTAATGTGATATTTCCGGACAGCGTATGATCATTTTATGTGTGTCCGACTGTATGTATGTTTTATGTACACAATAATGCTAATTATCATGAGAAGCATATTACAGATTGGTTTCAAGAAAGTGGTGAATTAGGTTCTATGCATTTGTTGTGTTATTAACATATGATGATGAAATCGTGATGTTCATGAACAAGAAAATAAAAATAAATTCCTTAACGAATTGGTTAAAAGTTTATGTAAAACTCTAAGCTAAAACGCCTAAGATAAATGCAAAGAAAGTGAATTAAAGGCATATGTTAATGGAGTATAGTTTCGGCTATTCTCTAGTAAAAATGAAGAAAACTATATGCTGCCATTGAGGATGGAACTCGAGACCTTAAAGTCCTAATACTAAGATATTAAGCCTTAAAATAAAATAAAAGAAAATAGAGTGAGAGAGGGGATTCGTACTTGGGCAGGTTGAAAGAAGCTTGGAGTTGAAAGAAAAAGAAAATAGTGAGGGAAGGGGGATTCGAACTCGGCTCCTTGGCCAAGGGTGTGAGATACATAAATCTCACACCAAAATAAAATAATTAAAATTTAGGCAACTGGGATTCGATCCCAGATCCTCTTGGCCGAATGAGTGAAGCCATCTAGCACTCCAAATAATTAAAAATAAAGTGCTTCCTAAGGGATTCGAATTTGGGTCCCTTGACTGAAATTGTGAGACACATTAAAATGAAATAAAATGCAGCCACTAGGGATTGAACTTGGGTCCCTAGTATTCATGTGTAAAATGCATAAGTCTTACACAACATATACTTAGATGGTCATGAAACACTTAAGTCAATTATGAGTAACCCGAATTGGGTAAGAACATGAGTTAATGGTAAGATTATTAAATGAACATTCACGTAATGAGGTGAGTAATTATATTATACTATGATGCTAATGAAAACAGTGACAACATAATAAGAAGCTAAGATGAATGGTGAGACAAGTCTCAACCAAGCCTAAGTAAATGTTACCAAACGTACTCACCTATGGGAGTGTAAAATGATGTAGGAGTCAAGTCTCAAGCATATTCCAAAAGAAAGTGTTAAGAATGAATTCATAGTTAATATGTAAAGAAAAGAGTGGCTACATGATGATAGGCTAGTGCAAGTGAGACAAGCTGCATCTACGCCTAAAAAGCAATGTCACTAAATGTAATTTCTAAGAGAGCATATCTATGTTAACTGATGAACAAATAATGAAAGGTGAGTAAAGATGAAATGAGAAGATGTTAAGAAAGAACAGGGTGGCACCACAATATGAGGCTAGTGTAAGTGAGACAAGTTGTACCTACGCCAATATAAGGCCACCAAAAAAAGTACTCACCTAAGAGAGTGTTGAATATTGAGAGACAAGTCTCAATCACACTCTATATGTAAGTGTAAGGATAATTCACACTTAATACGTAAAGAAGAGATGAGAATTCATATAATGAGCTATGACTACCTCATGATAGAAGCAAGATTCGATGATGCATGAGTTGAATGTAAAAAGAAACTTTAAACGGAGCACCGATAGGCTAGTTATGAGTGGTGATGCCTTCTTTCGGGAAGGGCGGAGGTTCACATAAATCTCATGAGATGAGACTTTCAACCAAGGTGGGTATGGGTCTCCCTAAATATTATAGTCTTTGAACTATGCTGCCAACATAGGGAACTAGCTTGGTTCGAACCCATGAAGCTAGAATGTTTTGGTTTCACCTTGGCCAGTGACTCCACCTCTTTTCGGTATGGGGAAGACACCGGATTTCATGAGCTCACATGATCTATGTCGGTTAAATTTGAAGTTCCTCAAAGTATGAAAGATAATGAAATGAACGATACCAAAGGTGTTTGTGCAAGACAATCAGGAGGTGAGACCAGACTCAAGTATTGACATTAGGTCATTCTTGGTCATTGCACTTCATGATCCCGATGAGAGTCTTAAACTTCATCCTAGGTATAGCTGGTGTTCACACCAGACTATGAATGAATGAAATGAATATTGCGAAGTACAAATGAATGAATGAAGCAGGCTCTGTGTTTGCTAAAGGAGACCCTCGGATTGAGATCCCATATGTTGGGCCCTCACTTGAGATTTCTTAATGCTACATGCATGATTCCAAGATCTCATGGAAATGAAATGTATACTATATGAAAGATGAAATGTATATTATGTGAACCTATGTGTGTATGATGTGTGACATATTCATGGCATGACCTTCCTATCACGAAATAGTCAAAGTTAAGAGACTTGACCTTCTAAGAAAGCATGTTGATTAGGAAGAGCCATCCTTGTTCATGCATTACCGTTATGTGTTGTTGCATGTACCCATACTTAGTACAAGTGTGTAGTAATTCCATACAATATTACTATTTTAGGTGCAGGCTCAGGTGGACGTTGAGGGTATCATTGCAGTTGTTCGGACTAAGAGATTTCATCCGGACTTGGTAGGTCCTCATGAATTCGAGGATGCCTGCCTTTATATTTCTTGCTTAGTAGTAGGTTTCAACTAGTGGGGTAGGTTCCACTAGTGTTTCTTTCCTATTTTATTCAGACACTTGTAATGATGCCGTTTTGGCAAGTATTACTTATGACATGAGATTCCATTTCTTTCTAGTTGCATGATCTTATAATTAGATGGTTTATGTATGAGAAATGAACCTTCTTACAAATATGCGTTTATATGAAGTCTATGTATACTTCAACTATAAACAAAAATTTTCAAATTTTCCGCTAAAATTAACCGTATGAATGTGATGAATGCAAGAAGAGGCTTGTCTGCGATCTCTGAGAGGTCAACGACGCCGGTTGCAATTCGTATTCCAGAATCCGGGTCGTGACAATTTCCTATGTACAAGAATATGAATGCTTGGTTATGTTATCAATATGCATAGTGTCTTAATGTTCTTATATGAAAGGATTACTCCTGAATACACTTATGCATTAATGTATGAACATGTGTGGCCTTAATGTGTTTATGTGAAAGGTTTACTCACATATATGTTGTCACGACCCGAGACCACACCCTAGAAGAAAATGCCAATTTTGGATCATGGACCGGCGTACTCGACCTCTCGGAGGTCTTGTACAAGCCCTTTTGTATCGTTCATCGCATATATGTAAATATGAAAAGTAGTGCGGAATTAAAACTTTTCACAAAACATTCTAATAGTCTTTCCAAATATATTTCACATAAAATCAGAGGAACTAAGTCTCATATCCTCAAATCATAGACTCACGAATACTTGGGACACGTCCCATACGATAGAAATATAGTACTACTAAGTCTATTACAATACTTCAATAAAAGAAATAAAAGACATCTATGCCCTCGAGTCAAATGAGGACATACTTCAACTTCCTTGAATGATCCACTAATCCAAGCTTAGCTCCCGAAAGCACCTTCACCTATGAAACACTTTTGAGATAGATAATATATGGAATTAGTACAAACACATATACTAAGTATGGCATAATGAATAAAAATCATGAAAATGGACATTTAATGGAAATATGCTCTTTTTAATTTAAATGTCATAATATACACATAAGTACAACATTTAATACCTTAGAAACACATAAGAAATCACTTAATCAATTATCACATTTTAGGAGTCATTTTACAGTGAGCTAATTCACTGTTACACAGTGAACACCTTCACTGTTACAATAAACTCTATCAACTTCACATAGAACACTTTCTAGCATGTAATTCCCTCACTAAAAGCTATCATAAAACTCACTTAAGTAAGACAAAGAGAAACCGCCCATACACCATCTCTAGGTACACCTAAATGATCGTTAAGACCACCTATAATGAGACATACACACTTAAAATACACCAAGCACATAAACATGACATTCACCTACCAAAGGTTATCAAAAGACTTACATAAGTACTTCTCGAAGAGAACGCCCAGACACCCACTTCAAGATTACCAAAATAATCCTTAAGACTTCCTAAGATTAGATAATGTCCACTTTATCAACCAACCTTCCTAACTAGAGACAATCTCAAGATTTTCCTGGGTAATACATGAAGAGATCATCCTTTATCCCCCCTTCACACTTTAACTAGGAAATCCTTAGACTTACTCTAGATTAGGTATTCATTCATTAACATACTTTCGATCATAAGTCATTACATTCATTAGTTCTTTTAAGAGACATTCATTACATAAAGGACATTCAAGTAATGGTCTTGGAAAAGACCTACGGACTCTCACTAACACCTTCAACGCCTATTGTGCAATGTCTAGATAGCGTCCCATACCACCACCTAAACTTCATATAACTTCTCTAATGCTAGTAGGTATACCATATGATGAGAATAGACAATAACCGACATAGACCAAGGTAGCAAAGCATGGAGTCTGGAGTGGCAACCTACTCCGGTGGAGGGTGTTATACTTGCCAATGGTAGAACTTGGACACATCTCATGTAGGCACATGGTTAAGGAATATGAAGGTTTTAATATGCACTCTATCCTCATTATTAACTAGATATACTTCCCTTACCATACTCACTCGGTGCTAGCCTTTGTTCTCATAGAGTAATTCACATTAAAGGTTCATACAAAGGGTTTCATATCTTGTTCATAACCCAATCACGTTCACCCTACCAAAGAAGTCCCCTAGGGCTGCCTTACAATGGCGACGAACATAGCTCTAATGACTTTCCTAAGGATGATATGATGTCGTTCCAGCCAATCAACCTTAAGTACATCATTCATTACAAGAAGGATACCATTACGGCTTTCGACTTCAAGGTTGAGAACCTTACCACTAGGTTTAAGGTTTCACTTAAAGAACCCTCTTATCATCCTTCAAGGTTTCATGTCATTCATACATACAATACTAAGAGGCTTTAGCATCCTAAGTCAAGAAATCTCATATTCACATTCATACGTGTATCAAGTAAGGTACATTAGTCTACCACACAAGACACACCAAGACTTCACTTTATCACATATAGTATATCATTCTTGAAGCACATAGAAATAACCATTATCATCTTTAAGTCATCCTATACACTACTATACTTCATCAATATTACCATCATATACTCATATAGCCAAGTAGGAATAATCATGCATCAACTCTAAGACTACGCACATAAGGACATAGTCATTGTCTAACATGATCACCTAATATCAATAGAAGAATACATACTTTCACATTACTTAACATGTTGGTAGATATGATCGTACTTCACATAATCAACTCCACAAATCATCACAATACTTCAAGTAGTTGCCGACAAGGCCATAATCTTAATAATACATAAAGTAACGCCGACAAGGCCACATCAATCACATAGAACCGCCACCATAAGTGGACCATACAAATCACAACATAATTCAAGAGCTAAATTACATAAAATAAAGAGAATTAGGGCAGCGTACCACCAATCAGTTCTGTCCACTTCAATCCTTAGCTAAATCATCCAATTCAATACCATAAGGCCCTTACACATGGCCATGAACATCAACTCAATTTAAAAACCATAATACTCAATGAATCTAGGTCAATTAACTTTAGGTTTATCAATAAAAGACAGCCTACACATCAATTTAATACAATTCTTACATTATTTAATAGCCCATAGAAAACTACACTAGAATTCATAAGCATTAAGTCAATATCAAGTCAACCATAAAGTAGTCAAAAACTAGGGTTTATGAATTACATGGGTACACAGGTTGGTTATGTTAAAATCATTTAATGAAAATCAATATAATCAATATACAATTATTCAAAACCTTTAATGCAAGAACTCATGGATAGATCATAAAATTGGACAAGTTCATCTTTTGAAAACTTTAAAAATCTCTTTGAATTTTGGGCTCCTTGATGAATAGAGTTTCAAGGATAAAAAACAATAACTCAATGATGTTAATCCACTAAATTGATGAAGAATCACCACTAAAATCTCCAATCCAAGCTCTTCCTTGAGTTTCGGCTTTAATGGAGTTCTAGAGAATTTCGTAGAGAATTTGGGTTTTGATTTCGAAGAATGAATTCATCTAGGTTTTAGGACTTATAAACATGTTGAAAATACCCAAAATACCCTTAAGTAACCACCTAAAGTCTTATTTGGACGTGGTGTGAATTTATCAATTCACCCCTAGACATTACAGTAAAGTTGCGCAGAAGATAACCTCACAGACAACTGCCCATCGACAGGCCGTTTGTCCATAAATGGACCATCCTGGCTGTCCGTCGATGGGTTCAGAGACTTGACTCTGGGAGATTGAGATCCCTAGGCTATGTATTGACCCACGCCTCCGATCTACTGGGCGTGGACTGGCCAATGAGCCGTCGTTTGCCTCAGTCGTTTGGGGCTGGTCCAAGAGAGCCTTGGCTCAAGGAAAGGGTGTTTCCTCAAGGACCCTTAGATGGTCCTTGGGGACTTTCACCCGGATGTTTCCAACCCAAATATGATTGTATACGAGTTTAGGACCTCTCACATAAATTTTACCCAAAACAAACACATAAAACTCGACAAATCATGCTTAGACACACAAGGTCGTTTCAAGGCAAACCTTCCGAACGTCATGGACGTTCTTAGACGTTTGACCTTCAAACTTCATGAAACTTGATACACTTCCTATATAAACTATAATAACTCATATAAGGACCTCATAAGATCATTAAGCACAGATATGAGGAACAAAGGTGACTTAGTCGTCCCTTGACGTTTGACTTCCAATGCACCTAAATTATTAGACACTACCTCAATACCACAATATAGAACACTTTAGGACTTTAGACACTCATGACAACCATGTTATGCTCTAGATTCACCTAAGTCATTTTCGAGGTATTACAATCTCCCCCACTTGGACAACATTCGTCCTCGAATAAAACTTGCCACTCTCCGAACACTTCCAAGAGTAGAGATTCAACTAGCATCTCATAACCATACCATATAACACCATGTACAATACAAACATTTAGAAGAAACATCAATTTCACATCATCAAGATATTCACAACACAACAAGAAACTAGAATAAATTCTACAACTCATCATGCCATAAAACTCACATTCTTCATTTAGAAATAGCAAAAACTCATTTTATATTCATTATTATTCTCATATACATCAGTTATATACACATTAAAACAATTTTCAACCAAAGAATGAATTAGTCAAAATCTCAAAATTTTTACAGTATGCTGCCAGTCATTACATTGAACATGCTTCAAAATTCTAAAAATGCAACATTTAGGCAATTTATGATGGAAACATGCTAATATGCAAGATAAAACCATATAAACACATCTTACAACATAGTCAAAACTTCATAAAATACACAATGCAGGGAATCAATGAAATTCAATTGCAAAAAGACTCCTAAACACCATGCACATGCAACAAGCTTCTATGACCATCTAGCCCATCTACTTATCATACTCCCCACTTAGAAGGAACTCATAACTCAAAAGGAATACAAGAACTTACCATCATCATCATCATCATCATCACCCTCATCCGTCTTTGATCCTCTCGTCGGAGTGCATAGAAACGAGCCTTCGCCTTTGGAACATCAGCTTTTGGAACATTAGGAGTCACTTGCTTACCCTCTTTTCCTCGAGAAGAAATATTAGGACAATCCTTCACTTTGTGTCCATCTTTACCACATCCAAAGCAATTACTGGTACCAATTAGACACTTCGAATAATGCTTCTTTACACAAGTAGCACAAGTAGGCTTGCCATCTTGAGAACTACCTCCTTTCTCTAATTTCACCTTAGCACTCCTAGGTTCTTCTTGACTTGAAAACTTCTTCTTGGGCCTAGGTTGACTTTGAACACTTGAACCACTCCTCTTCAAGTTTCTAGCAATCCTACCAAGTTTAGACTCCTCAATGGATTGAGCATAAACCATGAGTCTAGATAAGGTCATATCATCATGGATCATGGTCGTACAATATTCTTCTCTCACTAGGTCGGCGACCCCGGTCACAAACCTACTCATCTCATCCATAGGATTAGACACTAAGGATGGATAAAACCTAGAGAACTTCAAAGAGTACTCCTCAACACTCATATTACCTTGCTTGAGATTGATGACCTCCTCTACATTTACCTCCCTCCTCTCACGGGGAAAGTACATTCCTAGAAAAGCTTCTTAAATTCTTTCCACTCAATAGGACCGGACTCAGCCTGCCTATTATCCTTCCATTGAGTGTACCACACTTGAGCAACCTCCCTCAATTGGTACGAAAGCTAACTTCGCCTTCTCCCTAGAAGTCACCCCCATGGCACTCAACACCTTATATACTCCATCTAGGAATTGTTGGGGGATCCTCTCCCACCTTAGAGCAAAGAAATATAGGAGGAATCATCCTCACAAAATCTCTCAATCTAGATGTCATAGTGCTCTTCACAACATTCACTCTAGGTGCAAAATCCATTTTCACATGGTTAGTCAAAGATTGGGCTAAAGTAAGTAAAGCCTCTGTAATCTCCCTATTAGTCATTTCTGGGGGAAATACCGAAACATCATTACCTCCTCCCACAATAGGGACTTGAGCATTTCTAGCACCTTGATCCCCTTGAGCACTTTGAGGAACTTGCTCAACTTGCTCAACTTGAGGAGGAATCTCCTCATCCACATCATTCTCCTCAACTCTCCTAGCTGGTATCCTCCTCGTATTCATCTCCCTAGAAACACAAGGAAAACCATAAGAAAAGAGAACTCATAACTTCTAAATCTCTATGGCATATCATAGGAGTAGAAAAGAAGGGAAACTCTAAATTCTTATAGCCTCTCGGCTATCGATGTGTCGCGACTCACACCGATGGTCGAGACTCTACTAGACGTTACATTATTAGACTTTTTAATTCCTAAGACTACTTTCATAATCTATGCTGTGATACAAAGATTGTCATGACCCGACATCACACCCTAAAAGAAAATGCCAATCTCGTATTATGGACCAGCATACTCGACCTCTCGGAGGTCTTGTACAATCCCTTTGGTATCGTTCATCACATATATGTACATATGAAAAGTAGTGCGGAATTAAAACTTTTGACAAAACATTCTAATAGTCATTAAAAATATCTTTCATATAAAATCACGTCTCATATCATCAAATCTTAGACTTACGAATACTTGGGACACTGCCCATACAATAGAAATATAGTACTACTAATTCTATTACAATACTTAAATAAAAGAAATAAAAGACATTTATGCCCTCGAGTCAAATGAGGACATACTATAACCTTCTTGAATGATCCACTAATCCAAGCTTAGCTCCCAAAAGCACCTTCACCTATGAATCAATTAAGAGATAGATAAAATATGAAATTAGTACAAACACATGTACTAAGTATGACACAATGAATAAAAATTTTGAAAACGGACATTTAATGGAAATATGCTCTTTTTAATTTAAATATCATAATATCAGCATAAAAACAACATTTAACACCTTAGAAACGCATAAGAAATCACTTAATCAATTTATCACATTTTAAAGTCATTTTACAGTGAGCTAATTCACTGTTACAGTGAGCTAATTCACTGTTACAGTGAAGTCTATAAACTTCAGATCGAACACTTTCTAGCATGTAATTCCCTCACTAAAAGCTATCCTAAGACTCACTTAAGTAAGACAAAGACAGAATGCCCTTACACCCTCTCTAGGTACACCTAAATGATCCTTAAGACCACCTATAATGAGACATACACACTTACAATACACCAAGCACATAAACATGACATTCACCTCCCAAAGGTTATCAAAAGACTTACATAAGTATTTCTCGAAGAGAACGCCCATACACCCTATTCAAAATTACCTAAATAATCCTTAAGACTTCCTAAGTTTAGATCATGTCCACTTTATCAACCAACCTTCCTAACTAGAGACATTTTCAAGATTTCCCTAGGTAAGACATGAAGAGATCATCCTTTATACCCCCCTTCACATTTTAACTAGGAAATCCTTAGACTTACTGTAGATTAGGCATTCATTCATTTACATACTTTCTATCATAATTCATTACATTCATTAGTTCATTTAAGAGACATTCATTACATAAAGGACATTCAATTAATGGTCTTGGCGAAGACATAGGGACTCTCACTAACACCTTCAAAGCCTATTATGCAATGTCTAGATAGTATCTCATACCACCACCTAAACTTCATAGAACTTCTCTAATGCTAGTAGGTATCCCATACGATGAGAATAGACAATAACTGATATAGACCATGGTAGCAAAGCATGGAATCCGGAGTGGTAACCTACTCCGATGGAGGGTGTTCTACTTGGTAATGGTAGAACTTGGACACATTCGATGTAGGCATATGGTTAAGGTATATGAAGGGTTACTTTGCACTCTCGCCTCATTCTTAACTAGATCTACTTTCCTTACCATACTCACTCGGTGCTAGCCTTTGTTCTCATAGAGTAATTCACATTAAAGGTTCATACAAAGGGTTTCATATCTTGTTCATAACCCAATCACATTCACCCTACAAAAGCGGTCCCCTAGTACTGCCTTACAATGGAGACGATGATAGATCTAATGACTTTTCTAAGGATGATATGATGCCGTTCTATCCAACCAAACTCATGTCCATCATTCATTACAAGAAGGATACCTTTACGGCTTTCGACTTTAAGGTTCCTAACCTTACCACTAGGTTTAAGGTTTCACATAAAGGACCCTCTTAACATCCTTCAAGGTCTCATGTCATTCATACATACAAGACTTAGAGACTTTAGCATCCTAAGTAAAGACATCACATATTGACATTCATACATGTATCAAGTAAGGGACACTAGTCTACCACACAAGACACACAAAGACTTCACTTTATCACATTTAACATATCATTCTTGAAGCACATAGGAATAACCATTATCATCTTTAAGTCATCCTATACACTACTATACTTCATCAATATTACCATCATATACTCATATAGCCAAGTAGGAATAATCATGCATCAACTCTAAGACTACACACATAAGGACATAGTCATAGTCTAACATGATCACCTAATATCATTAGAAGAATACATACTTTCACATTACTTAACATGTTGGTAGATATGATCATACTTCACATAATCAACTACACAAATAATCACAATACTTCAAGTAGTTGCCGACAAGGCCATAATCTTAAAAATACATAAAGTAACGCCGAAAAGGCCACATCAATCACATAGCACCGCCACCATAAGTGGACCATACAAATCACAACATAATTCAAGAGCTAAATTACATAAAATAAAGAGAATTAGGGCAGCGTACCACCAATCAGTTCTCTCCACTTCAATCCTTAGCTAAATCATCCAATTCAATACCATAAGGCCCTTACCCATGGCCATGAACATCAACTCAATACAAAAACCATAATACTCAATGAATCTAGGTCAATTCAATGTAGGTTTATCAATCAAAGACAGCCTATACATCAATTTAATACAATTCTTACATCATTCAATAACCCATAGAAAACTACACTAGAATTCATAAGCATTAAGTCAATATCAAGTCAACCATAAAGTAGTCAAAAACTAGGGTTTATGAATTACATGGGTACATAGGTTAGTTATGTTAAAATCATCTAATGAAAATCAATATAATCAATATACAATGATTCAAAACCTTTAATGCAAGAACCCATGGATAGATCATAAAATTGGACAAGTTCATCTTTTGAAAACTTTAAAAATCTCTTTGAATTATGGGCTCCTTGAGGAATAGAGTTTCAAGGATAAAAAACAATACCTCAATGATGTTAATCAATGAAATTGATGAAGAATCACCACTAAAATCTCCAATCCAAGCTCTTCCTTGTGTTTCGGCTTTAATGGAGTTCTAGAGAATATCGTAGAGAATTTGGGTTTTGATTTTGAAGAATGAATCATCTAGGTTTTTAGGACTTATAAACATGTTTAAAATACCCAAAAGACCCTTAAGTAACCACCTAAAGTCTTATTTGGACGTGGTGTGAATTTACCAATTCACCCCTAGACATTACAGTAAAGTTGCGCAGAAGACAACCTCACAGACAACTGCCCATCGACAGGCCATTTGTCCATAAACGGGCAATCCTGGCTGTCCGTCGATGGGTTTAGAGACTTGACAGTGGGATATTGAGCTCCCTAGGCTATGTATTGACCCACTCCTCCGATCGACTGGGCGTGGACTGACCAATGAGCCGTCGTTTGCCTCAGTCGTTTGGGGCTGGTCCAAGAGAGCCTTGGCTCAAGGAAAGGGTCCTTCCTTAAGGACCCTTAGATGGTCCTTGGGGACTTTCACCCGGACGTTTCCAACCCAAATATGATTGTATACGAGTTTAGGACCTCTCACATAAATTTTACCCAAAACAAACACATAAAACTCGACGAAACATGCTTAGACACACAAGGTCATTTCAAGGCAAACCTTTCGAACGTCATGGACGTTCTTAGACGTTTGACCTTCAATCTTCATTAAACTTGACACACTTCCTATATAAACTATAATAACTCATATAAGGACCTCATAAGCTCATTAAACACAGATATGAGGCACAAAGGTGACTTAGTCGTCCCTTGACGATTGACTTCCAATGCACCTAAATTCTTAGACACTACCTCAATACCACATTATAGACCATTTTAGGACTTTAGACACTCATGACCACCATGTTATGATCTAGATTCACCTAAGTCATTTTCGAGGTATTACAATCTCCCCACTTGGACAACATTCGTCCTCGAATGAAACTTGCCACTCTCCGAACACTTCCAAGAGTAGAGATTCAACTAGCATCTCATAACCATACCATATAACACCATGTACAATACAAACATTTAGAAGAAACATCAATTTCACATCATCAAGAGATTCACAACACAACAAGAAACTATAATAAATTCTACAACTCATCATGCCATAAAACTCACATTCTTCATTTAAAATAGCAAACACTCATTTTATATTCATTATTATTCTCATATACATTAGTTATATACACATTACAACAATTTTCAACCAAAGAATGAATTAGTCAAAATCTCAAAATTTTTACAGTATGCTGCCAGTCATTACATTGAACATGCTTTAAAATTCTAAAAATGCAACATTTAGGCAATTGATGATGGAAACATTCTAATATGCAAGATAAAACCATATAAACACATCTTACAACATAGTCAAAACTTCATAAAATACACAATGCAAGGAATCCATGAAATTCAATTGCAAAAAGACTCCTAAACACCATGCACATGCAACAAGCTTCTATGACCTCTAGCCCATCTACTTACCATACTCCCCCACTTAGAAGGAACTCATAACTCAAAAGGAATACAAGAACTTACCATCATCATCATCATCATCATCACCCTCATCCGTCTTTGATCCTCTCGTCGGAGTGCATAGAAATGAGCCTTCGCCTTTGGAACATCAGCTTTTGGAACATTAGGAGTCACTTTCTTACCCTCTTTTCCTCGAGAAGAAATATTAGGACAATCCTTCACTTTGTGTCCATCTTTACCACATCCAAAGCAATTACTGGTACCAATTAGGCACTCCGAATAATGCTTCTTTACACAAGTAGCACAAGTAGGCTTGCCATCTTGAGAGCTACCTCCTTTCTCAAATTTCACCTTAGCACTCCTAGGTTCTTCTTGACTTGAAAACTTCTTCTTGGGCCTAGGTTGACTTTGAATACTTGAACCACTCCTCTTCAAGTTTCTAGAAATCCTACCAAGTTTAGACTCCTCAATGGATTGAGCATAAACCATGAGTCTAGATAGGGTCATATCATCATGGATCATGGTCGTAAAATATTCTTCTCTCACTAGGTCGGCGACCCCGGTCACAAACCTACTCATCTCATCCATAGGATTAGACACTAAGGATGGATAAAACCTATACAACCTAGAGAACTTCAAAGAGTACTCCCCAACACTCATATTACCTTGCTTGAGATTGATGACCTCCTCTACATTTACCTCCCTACTCTCACGGGGAAAGTACATTCCTAGAAAAGCTTCTTTAAATTCTTTCCACTCAATAGGACCGGACTCAGCCGGCCTATTATCCTTCCATTGAGTATAACACACTTGAGCAACCTCCCTCAATTGGTACGAAAGCTAACTCCGCCTTCTCCCTAGAAGTCACCCCCATGGCACTCAACACCTTATATACTCCATCTAGGAACTGTTGGGCGATCCTCTCCCACCTTAGAGCAAAGAAATATAGGAGGATTCATCCTCACAAAATCTCTCAATCTAGATGTCATAGTGCTCTCCACAACATTCACTCTAGGTGCAAAACCCATTTTCACATGGTTAGTCAAAGATCGGGCTAAAGTAAGTAAAGCCTCTCTAATCTCCATATTAGTCATTTCCGGGGGAACTACCGAAACATCATTACCTCCTCCCACAATAGGGACTTGAGCATTTCTAGCCCCTTGAGCCCCTTGAGCACCTTGAGGAACTTGCTCAACTTGCTCAACTTGAGGAGGAATCTCCTCATCCACATCATTCTCTTCAACTCTCCTAGCCGGTATCCTCCTAGTATTCATCTCCCTAGAAACACAAGGAAAACCATAAGAAAAGAGAACTCATAACTTCTAAATCTCTATGGCATATCATAGGAGTAGAAAAGAAGGGAAACTTTAAATTCCTATAGCCTCTCGGCTATCGATGTGTCGCGACTCACACCGATGGTCGAGACTCTACTAGACGTTACATTATTAGACTTTTTAATTCCTAAGACTACTTTCATAATATATGCTCTAATACAAAGCTTGTCATGACCCGACATCACACCCTAAAAGAAAATGCCAATCTCGTATTATGGACCGGCATACTCGACCTCTCGGAGGTCTTGTACAATCCCTTTGGTATCGTTCATCACATATATGTACATATGAAAAGTAGTGCAGAATTAAAACTTTTGACAAAACATTCTAATAGTCATTAAAAATATCTTTCATATAAAATCAAGTCTCATATCATCAAATCTTAGACTCACGAATACTTGGGACACAGCCCATACGCTAGAAATATAGTACTACTAATTCTATTACAATACTTACATAAAAGAAATAAAAGACATTTATGCCCTCGAGTCAAATGAGGACATACTATAACCTTCTTGAATGATCCACTAATCCAAGCTTAGCTCCCGAAAGCACCTTCACCTATGAATCAATTTAGAGATAGATAAAATATGAAATTAGTACAAACACATGTACTAAGTATGACACAATGAATAAAAATCATGAAAACGGACATTTAATGGAAATATGTTCTTTTTAATTTAAATATCATAATATCAGCTTAAGAACAACATTTAACACCTTAGAAACACATAAGAAATCACTTAATCAATTTATCACATTTTAAAGTCATTTTACAGTGAGCTTATTCACTGTTACAGTGAACTCCTTCACTGTTACAGTGAAGTCTATCAACTTCACATCAAACACTTTCTAGCATGTAATTCCCTCACTAAAAGCTATCCTAAGACTCACTTAAGTAAGACAAAGACGGACCGCCCTTACACCCTCTCTAGGTACACCTAAATGATCCTTAAGACCACCTATAATGAGACATACACACATACAATACACCAAGCACATAAACATGACATTCACCTCCCAAAGGTTATCAAAAGACTTACATAAGTATTTCTCGAAGAGAACGCCCATACACCCTATTCAAAATTACCTAAATAATCCCTAAGACTTCCTAAGTTTAGATCATGTCCACTTTATCAACCAACCTTCCTAACTAGAGACATTTTCAAGATTTCCCTAGGTAAGACATGAAGAGATCATCCTTTATACCCCCCTTCACATTTTAAATAGGAAATCCTTAGACTTACTGTAGATTAGGTATTCATTCATTTACATACTTTGTATCATAATTCATTACATTCATTAGTTCATTTAAGAGACATTCATTACATAAATGACATTCAATTAATGGTCTTGGCGAAGACGTAGGGACTCTCACTAACACCTTCAAAGCCTATTATGCAATGTCTAGATAGTATCTCATACCACCACCTAAAATCATAGAACTTCTCTAATGCTAGTAGGTATCCCATATGATGAGAATAGATATAACTGATATAGACCATGGTAGCAAAGCATGGAATCCGGAGTGGTAACCTACTCCGATGGAGGGTGTTCTACTTGGTAATGGTAGAACTTGGACACATCCGATGTAGGCATATTGTTAAGGTATATGAAGGGTTACTTTGCACTCTCGCCTCATTCTTAACTAGAGCTACTTTCCTTACCATACTCACTCGGTGCTAGCCTTTGTTCTCATAGAGTAATTCACATTAAAGGTTCATACAAAGGGTTTCATATCTTGTTCATAACCCAATCACATTCACCCTACAAATCCTGTCCCCTAGTGCTGCCTTACAATGGAGACGAAGATAGATCTAATGACTTTCCTAAGGATGATATGATGTCATTCTATCCAACCAAACTCATGTCCATCATTCATTACAAGAAAGATACCATTACGGCTTTCGCCTTCAAGGTTCCTAACCTTACCACTAGGTTTAAGGTTTCACATAAAGGACCCTCTTAACATCCTTCAAGGTCTCATGTCATTCATACATATAAGACTTAGAGACTTTAGCATCCTAAGTAAAGACATCACATATTCACACTCATACATGTATCAAGTAAGGGATACTAGTCTACCACACAAGACACACAAATACTTCACTTTATCACATATAACATATCATTCTTGAAGCACATAGGAATAATCATTATCATCTTTAATTCATCCTATACACTATTATACTTCATCTATATTACAATCATAGACTCATATAACCAAGTAGGAATAATCATGCATCAATTCTAAGACTACACACATAAGGACATTGTCATAGTCTGACATGATCATCTAATATCAGTAGAAGAACACATACTTTTACATTACTTAACATGTAGTATATATGATCATAATTCACATAATCAACTACACAAATCATCACAATACTTCAAGTAGTTGCCGACAAGGCCATAATCTTCATAATACATAAAGTAACGATGACAAGGCCATATCAATCACATAGCACCGCCACCATAAGTGGACCATACAAATCACAACATAATTCAAGATCTAAATTACATAAAATAGAGATAATTAGGGCAGCGTACCACCTTTTCATTTTCTCAACTTCAATCCTTAGCTAAATCATCCAATTCAATACCATAAGGCCCTTACCCATGGCCATGAACATCAATTCAATACAAAAACCATAATACTCCTGAATCTAGGTCAATTCAATATAGATTTATCAATCTAAGATATACTCTACATCAATTGAATACAATTCATACATCATTCAATAGCCCATAGAAAACTACACTAGAATTCATAAGCATTAAGTCAATATCAAGTCAACCATAAAGTAGTCAAAAACCAGGGTTTATCAATTACTTGGGTTCATAGGTTAATTAAGTTAAAATCATATAATTAACATCAATATAATAAATATACAATGATTCAAAACCTTTAATGCAAGAACCCATGGATAGGTCATAAAATTGGACAAGTTCTTCTTTTTAAAACATTAAAAATCTCTTTGAATTTTGGGCTCCTTGATGAATAGAGTTTCAATGATCAAAATCCATACCTAAATGATGTTAATCCACGAAATTTATGAATAATCACCACTCAAATCTCCAATCCAATATCTTCCTTGAGTTTTGGCTTCAATGGCGTTGTAGAGAATTTCTTAGAGAATTTGGGTTTTGATTTTGAAGAATGAATTCATCTATGTATTTAGGACTTATAAATTTGTTTAAAATACCCAAAATACGCTTAAGTTACCTCCCAATTTCTTATTTGTACGTAAAGTGAATTTACCAATTCACCCCTAGCCATTACAGTAAAGCTGCACAGAAGACAGCCTCACAGACGACTGCCCATTGACCGGCCGTTGGTCAACAAACGGAATGTCCTGGCTGTCCGTCGATGGATGTAGATACTTGGCACTGGGATCTTGAGATACGTAGGCTAAGTCTTGACCCACGCCTCCCTTCGACGGGGCTTCGACTGGCATACAAGCCGTCGTTTTCCTCAGTCGTTTGGGGCTGGTCCAAGACAACCTTGGCTTAAGGAAATGGTCCTTCCTCAAGGACCCTTGGATGGTCCTTGGGGACTTTTACCCAGACGTTTCCAACCCAAATGTGATCGTATACGAGTTTAGTACATCTCACATAAATTTCACCCAAAACAAACACATAAAACTCGACAAAACGTGCTTATACACACAAGGATGTTTCAAGGAAAACCTTTCGAACGTCATGGACGTTCTTAGACGTTTGACCTCCAAACTTTATGAAACTTGACAGACTTCCTATAGTCACTATAATAACTCATATAAGGACCTTATAAGCTCATGAAACACACGTATGAGGCACAAAGGTGACTTAGTCATCCCTTAACATTTGACGTCCAATGCACCTAAATTCTTAGACACTGCCTCAATACCACATTATAGACCATTTTAGGACCTTAGACACTCATGACAACCATGTTAGTCTCTAGATTCACCTAATTAAATTTTGAGGTATTACATATGTACACAAACACAGATGTATGATAATCTAGTCAAAAGAGGGGCGCTTGGAAGGTGTTCCCAAGAGTACCCTAAACTAGATGGTGCTCGAATATGCTATGCCCATGTGAAAGGACTTCTCAAATGATTTAGGTTGATGAACTCTCATCTATAACCTATGAGCTAAGAATATGAGGGGTTAACTCTCCTACGCCTATATTTTATAAAGTAAGGATAATAATGACTTTTCAATAAAGGGAACTTAGCTTAGCATCGAGTGAACTTAGATGAGGGGTGCCCCTTCCAAATGTGGGAAGGTTGTTTAGCATAGTCCTCACGAGGTGGATAAGTAAAATGCCTCAATAGGCATAAAGAGGGTTTCAATAAGTGGATAACTACAATGCCTCAATAGGCATAAAGAGGGTTTCCACATGTACCTCCAAGTTCCATATACTATGGTTGCCACATAGGATCTAGCAAGAGATATCACCTAATATTCTAGCATGTGTTAATGTTCTACCTTGTGTAGATAGAGAACCTTCCAATGTTTTAAGGCTCTACAACACCAAATTCCTTGTTTAGCACCCATGGTCTTAGTTTCGGTTAAGGTTATAGTTTTCCTAAAGTAAAATAGACAATGGAAGTAAAGTAAGGACCCTAACTAGGATAACCTAAGGGTAGTTGCTTAGTGTAGGTGGGGTATGGGACTTCACCTATGCATTGCACAAGTAGCTCTTGAGAGAAATTCTAGGAAGGTATTCTAATGCATGTGACTATGTTTATATTCCTTATGCATGACATTGTAGTGTAGTCTACTTGTTGTGATGGATTGCATGGTATGAGTCCTAATGGGTCTATATAATGAGGTCTCTCCTTATGTGCATAATGTTAGTCTTATTGACTATATGATTGAAGGTCCTACTTGACATGCAAGAAGTAGACTATATTATTATGGTTGATGTATGAAGTGTATATACTTGTCTTGTTGTTGTATGGAATATATGTTAAGTCTTGTGGTCCCATGATAGGTTTACTAAGTATGTGTGAGGTTATGGGGCCTTACATGTACATTGCACTAATAAACTTAGATTCGAGTTGTGAGTAAGGTCTTACAATGGTGTATGTAAAGTGAAGTTAGCATATGTGAATATTGACTATGGTTCACTGTAATGTCATTAGGGTCTTGACCTAAATGTGTCTATGATGTCATATACTTCTATGAATGTATGTATTGAGTTAGGAAGGTTAATGAATGAGTACCTTGTGGCCTTTAAGTGATGCATTGAACCAAGTATCACTAGAGGGTTATTTGGGAAGTTAAGATGTTAAAAAGGATGAAAGCTTACTGTAAAATGAACTTACTATAAAGTGTAAGGAGGTTACTGTAATGTGACTCCAAATGTGCCTTAAACGCAATGTGTGATTTTAAATAATGTATGACCAGTGAATATGTCTATATGAAGTATGTGAATTGTATAATGCTATTGTATCAAAGTTTTATCAAGTTTTCACAAAAAAAGGCATGATGCATGGTTTCAAGTAAAATGTCCCTTTTAAATGCATGTTTTTGCATGGTTGACGTACTTAGTGCATTCCTGTACTAACACGATTCTTCTCTACCTTTTTACACAAAGCGTAGGTGATGGATGCTTAAAGGATGTCTATAAGGTGATGGGCTTGATATGTGCTTCCCAAGCTCAAAGAAAGGGATCCTTACGTTTCAAGGATTCCCTACATTATGTTTATGTAAAGTCTTGTAATAAGTATAGTTATGATTTTATGTTATAAGGGCCGTGTCCCTAATGTACTGTAATGATGTTGAGTCTAAGATGGCAAAGAGACTTAGAGTTTAACTAGGTAAAGATGATATTATATATATATATTGGAAGTGATGTTATAGCATATGATTTTCTATGAAAGTTTTAAATTTTCCGCTAATTTAACTATGACAATGCGATGAATGATAACTATGGGCTTGTCTAAGATCTCTTCGAGGTCAAGTACGCCATGTTACTTCTAGGGAGTGCTCCCCAGTCGTGACAGGGACCCATATTTCTTCTTCACAAACAATACCGGAGCACCCCACTAATAAATACTAGGTCGAATGAAACCTTTGTCTAGCAAATTATTGAGTTGAACCTTCAACTCTTTCAATTCGACCAGAGACATACGATAAGGAGGAATTGGAATGGGGTTCGTATCCGGTAATAAGTCAATACAAAAATCAATTTCCTGTTCGGGAGGAACTCTGAGAAGATTATTAGGAGAGACCTATAGAAATTCCCTCACTATGGGGACTAACTCAATGGGAGGAGTTTCGCAGTCTAAATCCTTGACTCTTACAATATGGTTAAACATCCTTTAGAGATCATCTTATAAGCTTTTAGAGAAGAAATGATACGGCCTCTAGGAATAGAATTTCCCCCCTTCCACTCTAAGACGAGTTCTTTAGGAAAATTGAACTTGACAACTCTTGTTCTACAATCTATGGAAACAAAACAAGAATGCAATCAATCAATTCCCAAAATGACATCAAAATCAACCATATCGAGTTATACTAATTCAACATCAGTAAATCAATTGGGAAACATTATAGGACAATTTATATAAACCCTTTTTGCAACCACCGAATAATCTACCTGGGTAGTCACCATAAAAACTTCATATAGGATATCGGGCAAAATATCAAACTTTCTAGCTACTAAAGGAGTAACAAAAGACAACATAGCACCGGGATCAATTAAAACATAAACATCAATAGAGAAGACTTTTATCATACCAATCACCACATTGGGATAACTCTCTTGTTCACCCCTAGAGCGGAGAGCAAAAAAAAGTTATTATTTCTTGGAGCATACACATTAGAACCACTTGCTTGAGATTTCCCACTTCCCTTGTATTGACCCTTCACATTAGGGCAATCTCTAACCTTGTGACCACTTTTGCCACACCCATAGCTATTGTCCGTCCCAACAAGACATTCACCCATATGTTTCTTTCCACACTTTCCACAAGTAGGCTTCTTTCTTGGTGAACTAGTACCTCTTCCCTTTTGAGACTTAGGGTTAGACACCCTATCATCATGAGCCTTGGGGAACTTAGAAGGAACTTTATTGGAGAACCTCTTCTTGAATCTAGGCTTATCTTGAATTTTCAACCTTCCTCTTGAAGAACCACTTTCATAAGACTTGGCCCTCTTGGCCTCTCTATTCTTCCTCACTAGTCTACTCTCTTCCACTTGTTGAGCATGCACCATTAGATGATAAATATTCATATTTTCTTGAAGCATAGCCGAACGACATTCTTCCACCAAGTCTTCGTACACTCCCATCACAACGAGACTCATCTCATCCCTTGGTTTAGACACCAAGGATTGAGCATACATAGAAAATTTAGTGAACTTCAAGGAGTAATCAAGCACACTCATACCTCCTTGACAAAGGTTAATGAATTCTTCCAACTTTGCTTCTCTCTTCTCTCTAGGAAAGAACCTAACAAGAAATCCCTCTTGAAGATCTCCCCAGTCACTGGACCACCTCTTTGCACCCTATTGTCCCTCTATTGTGTATACCAAGTTTGTACCACATCTTTGAGTTGATAGGCAGCCATCTCGACCTTTTTTTTCGTAGTCACACCAATAGCAAACAAGATCTTGTAGAACTCATCGAGAAAGTCTTGGGGGTCTTCACCGGCTTTTGAACCAAAGAACATATGAGGGTTCATCCTCGTAATGTATCTCAAACAAGAAGCCATAGTGCTAGCATGTTGAGGCATACGGGGTCCAACTTCTCGATTCACTTGTGTCGTCATAGCTTGGACTTGAGAGGTTACGACAATAGCTTGAGAATTCATGGCTTAGGCCAAATTGAGAAAAGTCGACCTTATCTCTCCATCCGTCATAGGTGGAGGAACAACCGGAACTTGATGACCCATAGGAACTTTCTCAAGTGGAGGAACTTTATTCTCTTGAGTAGGAGCTTGGTCTTCATGAGCTCCCGCATTAGCAATCCCTTCCTCGGCCCTTCCTGCGGCTGCCCTTCTAGTTGTCATACATATAAGCACAATAAGAGGTTTAGGTTAAAAGAACACACATAAAGTTAGAATCTCGAGGCAGAACATAAGAATACAATAAGATGAGAGTTTTCTAAGAATCACATAGTCTCTCATTCATAATTGTTGAGCGCTTCACAATTATGAATAAAAATCTACATAGACGTGGTTTAGTGAGACATCGATCCTAAGGATATTCAACCTCACGCTCTGATACAAAGTTTTCATATCGGGGGAGCACCCCCTAGACGTAATCGTCGTCCTCAGAGAGGACTTAGACTAGCCCTTAGCATTCGTCATCACATATCATAGACTAAAACACTGAAAAACTAAAACTTTTTATACATATTGAGGTATACATAGACCTCTCGCTTCTAGTAATAATAATAATATATATATATATATATATATATATATATATATATATATATATATATATATATATATATCGCATAGAAAGCTCACATAGGCTTCTACTTTTAAGCTACATACACAGTATACAAAAATAGTCAAATAGGAATGTCTCACATTTAAACTATTGAGAATGAGTACAACATTCAGGCATAGACCATACATCATTACAAAAAAAGCCATATATAGGCTTATACAATAATCGTGTTCAAATGAAAGAGAAAGAAACTAAATGTCTTTAGACTATAACAACATGAAGTAGCTAGATAGTGGCATGATCCTCGTAATGGTGAGGACCTACCAAACTTGGAGAAAGGGAATTCCACTCTTCTTCAATTGTCCTTCTAGAAGCTCAACGGCCGGAACCTACATAATTGTAGTAACATAGAAATATGGGTTAGTACATCACTTGTACTAAGTATGGAAACATGCACATAAAACATTTGAAACATGCATGAAAAAGGACCTTTACTTTAGAAAACATGCTAAGTCATTTGAAAGCCTTTAATGCACATACAAGAGAGCATATACAACATAAGGATCATAATAACATAATGTCATGTTCATAATCAAGACAACTCAACATAATAACCCTATCAACATAACAAGTTCAATAGTTCATATCAACATAATCATACAAAACCCTTACTAACAATCCCATCCCAAACCTACAAGTGCAATACTTACGTGAAGTCCCATAACCCCACACAATCAAGTAAACAAGATAGGAGACCATAAGTAATGTTTTGCTTCATACAACACATATAATATTAGTCATTAATACATATAGCAACTTAGACCATCACATGTTCATCAATATAGTCAACATCAGACATAAGCATCATCATGTAAAGTCAACATCATATACTTCATAATAACATAATACATAAGACCATATCCTAGGAATTCCTTTAGATTTAACTTGTGCAATGTCTAGATAGGGTCCCATACTCCTACCTATCCAAAGTAGACTCCTCAAGTCATCCTAATCAATCTCTATATTCATTTACCTTTAGTCATTTATTTTACTTTTGGGAACACTTGCCTTAACTGACATCGACCATATGAGCTAAATGTGGAATCCGGTGTCATGAAACCCTACTCCAAAATAAGGTGGTCAACTTGCGAAAGTAGTACCAAACATGAACATATAATCTACGTAGATCCACTAGCTAGTATTCCTATGGAGGCAACATAGTTCAAGAACTAGAAGACATGTTTGAGACCGTCTTTATGTCATTCGCATTGTAATATCTATCTCATGAGTACAATAGTGAACTTACCTTCCTTACTTGGGAAGGGACACTCTCACTATTAGTTCACTCAGTGCTGAGCTAGAGTCCCTTTTGAAATGTCTTTACGTCATCCTTTAACAATCATAACTTAGTATAGGTCATTGGAGACTAACTTGTATAGTCATATTCATTAGCTCATTAGGAATTGCATGACAATACCCTTTGAACACAACCCTTATATGTGAGATTAGCACATTATCATCATCATGTCATAGTAAGGCACATAGGTAATTCACAACCAACCTTATATCATTACATCTTAATCGTTATCTCACAATTCACACAATCAATACATTTCAATTACACCATCATACCAACACCTACTTAATCTAATCACAAGATATACTTTAATTGAACCTCATCATCTAGTACAAGCCATAACAATTGAAGTAAAGGTTCAAGATCACAAAATCTTACCAATTCTTCTTCAAAAGCCTTCATAATTGGTTTTACCACCAACCAAACAAATTAATCCATAAATAGATGTAATAACATCATTATAATAGTAATTAACACAATAACTAAGTCAATTGCATCAACACTAACCAATTTAACCGGAATTCATAACCTAGGGTTAGGGATGTAAGGTCCCTCAAAATGAATTAAAGTTCCTAGAGCCTCACATGTGCCTAAAAAGGTTAATAATGTGTTAAATAAGTGTTTACAGTATTCATACTTGATTTAAGTGATTTGGAGATCAAACGTCCGATGACGTTCAAAAGTTAGCCTTGAGACGTGCTAGTGTGCCTTGGTATGTTTTATGTGTTTTTTGGTGCTCAAATTGATGGGATAGAATTCTAACATGTCTTCGAGTGTATTTCGTGTCAAAAAGTCCAAGCATGACTCCCCAAGGACCGCCCTAGAGGTCCTTTAGGAGGAGTCGTCCTTTGGCAAACAAGCTTCCCAAGGCAGCCATGTTTTGTTCATGGATCAAATAGGTCCGCGTCGCGGACTAGGTTTTTCAAGGCCCAAAAGCTTGTTCAGCGTCGCGTACGTGCAGAGGACTCTCATGTCCCAAAATCTATTTCCAAAAATCATGTGGAAACATCTCCACAATGCGGACTTGTTCACCGACGAAGATTTCAAAAATGAAAGTTAAGTTTGACATGTCTAAAAGTCCAAATAAGTGTGGGGATATTTTGGGGAATTGGGAGTCGATTATAAAAAGTTTATAGGACTTATTTAACACCTTTACCAAGTCAAACCCCAACACCCAATAAGAAAAATAAAAAATCCCAAAGCTCTCTTCTCCTCCAAATTATCTCAAACCTCTATTGGAGAAAAAACTCAAGTTCAAGCTAGGGGCTGAATTTTCATGTTTTCTTCTCCAATTTCTCATGGGTCTTCAATCAATAAGGTTTCGTTATCCTTCTTCCTTAGTTATCCATTCATCTAAGGAGTTCAATCAAGGATTCTCAAAAGTGATTCAAACACCAAAATTCCCAATTTTCAATCTAGCCATGGGTTCTTTCTCAAACTGATTTCAAAAGAATGTTTATGATGAATTGATGATTATCTAGTATTTTAAAGATGAATTTCAATACAATCTCATGATGAACACATGATCCTCCCTAATTCTCAAATTATGATATAATGTGGGCCTTGTGATCTTTATTCTATGTTGATTGAATTATGTTTCAATTATGTTGAATTGCCTATTACTATTGTTACTCATGTGAATTGAATATCAATTGTGGAGTAATGAACAAAGGTGATCATGGTTTTGAGATTTGGTAAGTTTGACCTATGTTTCTCCACCTTCTATAGATTGATGATAGTGTACCTAATGTGATCTCGATCCTATGATTGTTGAAGCATGATTTCGATTATGTTATTATACTTTAAGCTACTTCCATATATATGAATTGTTGATGAATTGTGAGTATTGATCAATGATGATCAAAGCTTGGAGAAATGGTAAGAATGCCATATTTCCTCTACTTTGTATAGAATTGATAGTTGAATTGGCCTTGAATGACATTGCGTTGTATGGTCCACTTATGATCGAGGTGTTTACTTTCTTGTCATTTTATATGTGATGTTATCATGTCGTTGAAGGCAATTCTATCTTGGAAGTGTGGTTATGATGATCGCGTGATGTGAAGTATTAAGCCGAGTCTCCAATGCTAGTTCATGATCTAGGTTATATTGATGATTCTTCCTATAAGGTTGAATGACTATGTTAGGGATAGGTATGGTCTACATGGTTATGTTTGAATACTCTTGTGTAGTATGATCACTACCTATGAACCCCTACAAGAAGGTGTGGTCTTAAACATGATTAGGAGTCTAGATTCAATGATGAAGAGGTCTTGTCTCCTATGTTATAATGTTGTTCTGTGTTGTCTATAGTTTCTATTACTCTATATGTGAGATGTATATGGTTTAAAGGACTTGAATATGTATTGTGACCTTTGTAAGGTGGCTTCCTCAATGCTACCATAGTTTCCATTACGTGATCATGTTGTCCAATGTACATGCACACACCTCTTGCATGACTATAAGTAGGATAGACTCAAGGTACCTAATGAAAGGATAGTTCTCATATGCACCTAGTGTGTACTACTATGTATGTGAATAATATGTACATGAAAGGATGATAGTGTATCGTAACTAGGATGACTTGATAGGTATACTAGTATGGAGAAGGGTATGAGACCTTGTCTAGGCATTGCAAATGTGTGCCTTGATAGGATAGTTGTAACATTTTGAAATCCCAAAGTCATGTGATAAGACTTAAACAGGCTCCTTAAGGTCTAAACCATTGTTCCTAGCCAAATTAGGCGTAGATGGAGTCGTTGAAGTGTTTTGGAACCAAAACGGCCATAACGTTCGGAAAGTTGGTTCATGAAAGGGCTAGAGTGTCCCTTGTAGTTTGGCTAAGTTAAAGAGTCGGAGTGGAGTAAAGGTTGGTAACAATAGGTGTAACACATAGTGCGGGATGGTTTCATGTTGGAAAAATCAGGGTACGACTCCCCGAGGACTAACCAAGGGCCCTCGAGGAGGACCCTTGAGACAGTGTGCCACGACGGATCCCATGACGGGGCATCATGGGCACGATAGGGCGTCGAGGCTACCGTCGTGCCAGCCTTAGTTTCTGGGAAGAAACCCTCGCCAGCACAGTCTCTGACCAATGTGACGGACGTGCAGGACGGAGGGAGGCCAATCTGTCACGCCCACGACGGCCCGTCGGCGGGGAGTCGTCGTGGATGGCTTGTGATGTTTTCGGAATTTAGATTTAGTATAATTATTTTAATTAGGTGTCTTAGGGGTAATTAGGGGATTAAGGTAAGACTAATTAAGTGACTTAAGACCCCACTATAAATACCCCAACCCTCATTAGCCTAATGATTATTCTCAAAACAAAACTCTCTTCCTTCTCTCTACTTTCTCTCTCTATTGGAAGACTCCATTGGAGAATAGCTTGGGAAGATCATTGGGGGCTGGTTTTAGCACAAAATCACCATCAAAACGTCATCAAACCTTAAGGTATGGGATCTAATTCACCTTTGAGATTCTTCCCTCAAAGGGCTCCTTCAAAGATTTTCTAAGAGTTGAGTTTCATATGGGTTTCATCCAATTTCGAATTTGATTATATGAATTGAGTTGTTTATGTATTCTTTGGGTTACAATGAATAGATTATCATGTATTGCAACTTGATTATGATGAATTGATGTAGTTTGATCTAGATTGTGGGTGATGACTCCTAACCCCTAACCCTAGGTATGAGATTGATATGAATTTGGGTTGGATTAATGTAATTGATCTAATTATTGTTTAAATCATCTTTAATGGTTGTTATTGCATTGATCATGAGTATATTGTAATGAATGGAAGTTCTTCATGCCTATTTCTTGAGTATTGAATGTAGGGTAAGAAGATAGACTTTGATATCATGTTACCAAGCTTGGAATTAGTATTGCATTGTGGTATAGTGCTTCTCTTAAATTAGTTCTTATGTTGATTATTGAATTACATTGGTATGATGACCCAAATTGGGGTTGATCTATGGATTGATGATAAGTCCCTTATTGGTGAACTATGGAGAAGTATTGGTAAGTCTTGAATATCCTAATCCTTACTTCAAATTGTGATTAATTGTCATCAAGTGATAATGTTGTATTGAAGTATATCTTGTTTAAGGTGATAGGTTGGTATGATGATCGAATTGAAATGTTTAGGTTGGTTGTGAGGCTGCCTAGGAGTACATGATATAGGGAAGTTGTTATGTAAAGATGTTCCCTATTGTGATGAGATGTGTAAGGGCTAACTTCACCCATATGAATTGTTAATGAAAGGATTATTTCTCATACAATTCTTATTGAGCTATGATAAACGAATGAATTTGAGGGCTAGGCCCTATGATATATATATATAGGTATGTATATTTATGATTATGATAAGAGTAAAGGCTTTTCAATAAAGGGACCTAGCTTAGCACCGAGTGAGCTTGTATGTGAGGGAGTGACACTTTCTTATATAAGGAAAGGTAGGGTTCACTACAGTCCTCACGGGGTGGATAGCCTCATGACCCAAATAGGGTGTAGAGTCGATATGTCCATGGTTCTTTTCCCCAAGCTCCATCAACTATGTTGCCACCATAGGATACTGGCTAGTGGATCCACCTAGATAGCTACGTTTACGTTAGGTTCTACCTTGGCCGGTAGACCACCTTCCATCGGTGTAAGGTTTCATGACACCGGATTCCACATTAGCTCATGTGGCTATGTCGGTTAAGGCATGAGTTCCCTAAACTAAAATGAATGAATAAGATATAGACTAATCGAAGTAACTTTAAAGGGTTTGGCTATAGCTTAGGTAGGGGTATGGGACTCTACTTAAGCCTTGCACTAGTTTGCCTTGATAGGAGCTTTGAGAGGTCAATATTATGTATGTAAAGTAGTGATATAATGTAAATGACTTTGTACATTGAATAACATGCTTATGAGCATAAGGTTGTTGCTTTTCGTTGAAGAAGAATGTTTTCATGAAATGGGAGAGGATGTTAGGTAAGGTTAGTTGCTAATTGTAGTCATCATAGGTTACTTGATTAAGTAAGAGTCATGGGAATTTACTTGATCATTGCACTTGTGACTTTATGAAGGTTATAGTTAGTATGCTTCACTCGTATACATGTTTTATAATGATTCTTCTTAAATGTCGTTTTCTAAGTATATTTGATTGGTAATTGTATATATGGTTCCATACTTAGTACATGTGGAGTACTAACCCCATTTCTTTCCCTTTTTTCCCAAACATTTTAGGTTCGGGTCGTTGAACTTGCTCCGAATTGCTGGAAAGGAAGACTTGGATATCTTACCATCCAAGTGGTAGGTCCTCACTCTCCCGAGGGCGTTGCCTACATCTTACTCTTATGTTTCTTAGTTACTCTAATTCTGTATTGACTTTATTACTCGTTTGAGATGATGTTGTCTATAGCCTATAGGTGGCTTCTTGTATTGATGTAGGGCTATGCCCAAGATTTATTGTCTTTGATAGATGGTTTATGAGATGAGACGGCTTTTGTGACTATTATTGTTTACTATATAAATGGGTGAAATAAAAGTAGAAGACTATGTAATCTTCGTATATGAATAAGTCTATGTATACTTGATATAAATACGATTATGTGTATGTAGAGGTCTATGTAAACCTCCGAGTAGTTATAGATAAAAAGCTTTAAATTCCTTCACATTTTTAATCAATGAACGCTATGACGAGGCTAAGGGGCTTGTCTTAGTCCTCAAAGAGGCCGCCGCCGCCGGTTACGTCTAGGGGGTAAACCTGGATGTGACAAACTTGGTATCAGAGCATGAGGTTGAATATCCTTGATGTTAACGTCTCTCTCAACCACGTTATGTAGGTTTGTATTCATAATTGTGAAGCGAACCACACTTATGAATAGGAACTTATTTGATGCTTAGGAATCACTCTCATTGTTGGAAATCCATATCGCGCCTCTATAATGTACGTCGTATATGTATTTGCCTAAACCTTGTGTTTTGGTTATAGGAGATGATTACTAGAAGGAATGCAGCCAGAAGACTTGAGGAGGAGATTGCTGCTGCAGGAATCCCTCCCCGTGGTGATCCAGTTCCTCCTCTTGAAGAGATTGCTGTTGATGATCAGGCTCCCGTTGATCCTCCACCTATAACAGAGGCTCAAATGAGGGCTATTCTTGCTCAAATGGCTCAAGCCATGACTACTCAAGCTCAAGCCGCAACGGTGCAAGCCCAAGCCATGACTGCCCAAGCTAATAGGGATATGGCACCTAGAGTTCATGAGCAAACTATGGCTTCCCGACTTAGGGACTTCACCCGAAAGAATCCTCCTATGTTCTATGGGTCTCAGGTTGATGAAGACCCTCAAGAATTCATTGATGAGGTTTATAAGATTTTGTGTGCTATGGGGTTGTCTTCTAGTGAGAATGCCGAGTTGGCCTCATACCAACTCAAGAATGTGGCTCAGACATGGCATGTGCAATGGAAAGACAATAGGCCACTTCAAAGTGGGCCAGTGACTTGGGAGTTGTTCAAAAGGGCTTTCCTTGATCGGTTCTTCCCTAGGGAGATGAGAGAAACTAAGGTGGTGGAATTCATCAATCTCCGCCAATAAGTAATGAGTGTCCATGAGTACTCTTTGAAATTCATTCAATTGGCCAAATATGCACCTTCCTTGGTCTCCGATCCTAGAGACGAGATGAGTCGATTTGTGACAGGTGTGTCGGATGACTTGCAAGAGGAATGTCAATCAGCTATGCTATATGATAACATGAATATTGGTCGTCTCATGGTTCATGCAAAAAGAGTTGAGGAGGCTAGAACAATAAGGAAGGATAAGGATTCAAGAAGGGCAAGGTCTTCCGAGAGTTGAACTACTAAAGATAGGTTTGGAATTCAAGACAAGCCTAGATTCAAGAAATGGTTCTCAAATCAAGTTCCTTCCAAATTTCCCAAGGCTAGGGATGGGAAGGTCCCTAGGCCAAGAGTTCAAAAAGGGAAAAGTGGGAACTCGTCTAATGATAATCCACCTTGCAAGGAATGTGGGAAGAAGCATTTAGGTGTTTGCCTCCTAGGTTCGGACAAGTGCTTTGGTTGTGGAAAGATTGGTCACAAAGTGCGGGATTGTCCAAATGCTAAAGGGCAAGAGAGGGGTGGTCAGACAAGTGGTTCTAATGATGTTCCCAAAAAGAACCGCTTTTATGCTCTTCCCTCGAGAGATGACCAAGAGGCCTCTCCCGATGTGGTGACCGGTATGTTACAAATCTTTGCTATTGATGTGTATGCTTTGCTTGATCCGGGTGCTACTTTGTCTTTCGTTACTCCCTTAGTAGCTAAGAAGTTCGGTACTTTACCCGATGTCTTGCTTGAACCTATTTTGGTGTCTACTCCGGTGGGTGAGTAGGTTGTAGCAAAAAGAGTCTATCGAAATTGTCCTATTTCAATACCCCATAGAGTTTCTCATGTCGATCTAGTTGAACTAGACATGCTTGATTTTGATGTCATTTTGGGTATGGATTGGTTACATGCTAGCTTCGCTTCTATTGATTGTAGAACTAGAATTGTGAGGTTTAGTTTCCCAAATGAACCCGTGTTTGAGTGGAAGGGTGGAACTTCTCTTCCTAGAGGTCATTTCATATCATGTCTAAAAGCGTGTAAAATGATCTCAAAAGGGTGTATTTATCATATTGTGAGAGTCCAAGAAGTCAATTCCGAAGTTCCTCCTATTGAGTCGGTCCCCATGGTGAGTGAATTTACGGAGGTCTTTCCTGATGACCTTCCTGGCATTCCTCCCGAATGGGAAATCGATTTCGGTATTGATTTGCTATCGGAAACAAACCCTATCTCTATTACTCCTTATAGAATGGTTCCGGCCGAGTTAAAAGAGTTGAAGGTGCAACTTAAAGATTTGCTAGACAAGGGATTTATAAGGCCTAGCATTTCTCCATGGGGTGATGCGATTTTGTTCGTGAAAAAGAAGGATGGGTCCTTGAGAATGTGTATTGACTACCGTCAACTCAACAAGGTTACTATCAAGAACAAGTATCCTCTTTTTGATGATTTATTTGATCAACTCCAAGGAGCGAGTTACTTCTCCAAAATTGACTTGAGGTCAGGGTATCACCAGCTTAGGGTGAGAAATAAAGATATTCCAAAGATGGCCTTTTGGACTCGGTATGGGCATTATGAGTTCGTGGTTATGTCCTTTGGTCTCATAAATGCTCCGGCGGCATTTATGGACCTAATGAATAGAGTGTTTCGAAGTTGCCTTGATGCATTCGTTATTGTATTTATCGATGATATCTTGGTTTATTCAAAAAATGAGGTTGATCACACATGGTCATCTAAGGGTGGTATTGCAAACCCTTAAAGAGCATAAATTGTTGCCAAGTATAGCAAGTGTGAGTTTTGGTTGAGGTCGGTAGCGTTTCTTGGGCACATCATCTCTAGTGAGGGAGTTGAGGTAGACCCAAGGAAAACTGATGCGGTAAGAAACTGGCCTAGACCCTTGACCCCAACTGACATTAGGAGTTTCTTGGTCTAGCAGGCTATTATCGAAGGTTTGTAGAAGGTTTTTCATCCATTGCATCTCCATTGACTTCATTAACTCAAAAAGGTAAAAGTTTGAGTGGTCGGAGCCTGCGAGAAGAGTTTCCAATTATTGAAAGACAGGCTACTTCCGCTCCGTGTTAACCTTACCGGAAGGTTCTAAAGGGTTCGTGGTTTATTGTGATGCATTCCGCATAGGTTTGGGTGTGTGCTTATGCAAAATGGAAAGGTGATTGCCTATGCTTCTTTCTTTTTTCATTTTTGTCTGTTGGTGGAGTTCGTTCCGTTAATAATAGTTTTCATTCGTCCATCTCACATGGCTCCCTATTGAAGCCTTGTATGGTAGGTGGTGTAGGTCTCTATTAGGATGGTTTGAAATTGGTGATCATCGATCTTTGGTCCCAACTGTATTTATAAGACCATTGGAGAATGTGGTATATCATAAAGAAATAGGTTGCAAACAGCCTATAGTCGACAAAAGTCCTATGCCGACATAGAAGAAGGGATTTGGAGTTTGAAGAGGGTGACAAGGTGTATTTGAAATTTCACCTATGAAGGAGTGGTAAGATTTGGCAAGTA